>OY982566.1:15930505-16530505 GCA_963859945.1 Euplagia quadripunctaria | reverse complement strand
ATGCGCCGCCTTTAACATTTTTAGGTTTGACTTGGTGACCACGCAGCTGGACAATTTTTTTTAGGATAAAAATTAGTTTTTGAAAAAATTTTAACGACCTATTTTTAAGCTTGAATAAGTAACCACTCCAGCTTTTTTTTTTTTGGGGATTTTTTATATCTAGCAATTTAAAAAAATATGGTGTCCTTGAGTGATACCTAATGTCTAGAAAAAAATTTGATGGTGATGACAAATTATCATTGTATATTGTTTATATCGGTTCCCCAACAAGACACAGATGCTTACTCATGTTCAGAAAATATCTCGCCGATAACTGGGTACGAAGTTTATTAGGCTTTGGCAAACATGAAATACGGCAAAAGTCCCGAAAAAGGCAGCATTACCACCAAAGCCTTAAAATTGGAGAAACAGTCCTTCTACCGAAAATTACCAACCTATTTAACTTAATTTTACAAGCAGGTATCTATTCCGAAAAATTTTGTCACTTTAACATAATTCTGCTCCACAATAATGGAGATAAATCCTACCTACCTAGGGAACTACGGCCCCACAAGCCTTGTTTATCACTTTTATAAAGCGTTTATAAAAGTAATAGAAAATAGAATATCCGGAAAGCTCAAATGACACGAACCTGTGGATTAGTCTGGCTTCCGACGCGGCCTCTCTACTACCGACCATCGCCACACTCTAAACCAGATTATTGAAAATCATCATGAATTCAAACTTACACTTTACCTAGCCTTTATAGACTATTCTAAGGCTTTCGACGGCCTTACACATTCGTCAATATTCAAAGCCTTACATAACCAGGTTATAGAGCCCACATACATCAATTTACTTGAAAATATGTATCGCAACAGCACATACGAAAAGACACATCCACAAAGGAGTTAGGAGTAATCCAGTAAGGAGATCCGCTATCTCCTAAGCTGTTCACATTAACGTTCTAGAAGAGGTGTTTAGAAAGCCAGCAAGCTGCTGGAATAGGAAGGGCATTGACGTCAGTGAAAAAGGTTAACAAACCTTCGTTTCCCTGACGACATGGTACTATTTTCCACCTCGTCATCTGAACTAGGCACTATTATCACTGAACTCAACCGAGCAAACCCCGAGGTCGGAATGAAGATGAATATTTCGAAGACTATGTTAATGATTAATAGCACCAAACGTAGGTTAGAAGTCGACAACGCAGAAATCGAATACGTCCAAGAACCGAAAACGCCTGGAAGAGTTATTGGTCAATGAAGACCTAATTAAGGGTAACCTTCCTTTGACCTTGAAGAAGAAGCTCATAGACGTATGTATACTGCCCATCCTCACCTCAAAGTCAAAGACCAAGTCTGAGCACTGTGCTCAGACTTGGTCTTTGACTAAACATCAGAAGTCTGCACTCGGGGTTTGCCAGGAGCCATAGAGCGCAGTATCCTAGAAGTTCGGTTACCAGACCTTATAAGGAACGGTATACTGCGTTCCAAAACTTAGATCAAATATAAATACCTTTTAAAATTAAATTGAACTTAATTCAAATCCAAATAGTTCCCATTCCAAATAGTACCCTACGCATTTTAAATTTGTGTCCGTCAAGTATTCATCTATTGTATAATATACCTTAATAATTAACAAACTCATGAATTCTTTCTTAAATACGTTATTATTGCTAATTTGTAAGAGAGATTTTAGTAGCTTAACAGGCATGCCTTTTAAATTCTGTCGTTTACATATTTACAGCCAATTCTGAATTTGGAACTGTTTAATATTCGAATTTGTTTCAATTCAGAATCTTAAAATAATTGAAAATATTAGGATTAATGCTTTGATTTAGCCATAGCGTTGTTTCGAATCTGTCAGGACACGTACGAAAATGCATGTTTCGAAGGAAAATGTGCGAGCAATAATTTTTTATAACTTTCGGAGAGGCTTCGACACGGCTTCAGTGTTTCGAAGAGCTAACATCTGTGTTCCATGATGAAAACCCATGTCTGGTATTTGGAATTCCAGCGGGGACATACCAGTTTTAGTGACAAATCACGTGAAGGACGTCCAAAATCTGCTTTTACTGAAGATTGCTGTGAGACAATTAATTCTCGAAGATCGTCATGTAACATACCAAGAGATAGAGAGGTTATTGGCCATCTCGGGGACAACCATTCAAAAGATCTTGCACGAGGCGCTTGGTGTAAGAAAGCTTGTAAGCCGTTGGATACCGCATTTGCTTTTCGGCGATCAAAGGCGGCCCGCGTCAGATGGTGTAAGAAAACTCTTCAAAGATTTAACCGAGGAGAGTCAAATCACGTCTACGACATCATTAGTGGTGACAAATCGTGGACCTATGCTTACGAACCTGATTCTAAACAACAGCCTATAATCGGGGTCTTCCAAGACGAGCCAAAGCCAACTAAAGTTGTTCGTTCTTGAAGCACTTCAAAGAAGATAGTGGGAACGTTCGTTGCAAAAAACGGTAATGTTGCGACGATTGCACTTGAAGATCGTAGAACGGTTAATGGAGAATGGTATACCACAGTTTGTTTACCACAAGTCATCGCCGATCTTCGGAAATCTAACCCAAAGCGGCGCATCTTCTTACACCATGACAACGCAAGCTCACACTTGTTGATTTGAAGCAGGAAAACGTAGAAATTCTTGACCATCGTAAGTCCTAACGATTTCTTTACATTTCCTAAAATTAAGAAAAATCTTCGAGGTCAAAGGTTTCAGTCCGGTGAAGAAGTAGTCGACCCTTTCAAGTCAGCCATATTAAACACGCCTACTTTGGAGTGTATTAAACTACGTGGTGAATACTTTGAAAAACAATAAAAAGTACTATAAGGTCTGCAGTATCTTACCTTGTGTTTTTTTTTATCACACGACAAAATTTAAAAGCCATGCCTCGTATTTATATATTAGGTGCCATTCCTAATAGGTTTTTATTAAATATTGCTTTTTTGTGATGTGTAAAACGAATTTTCTTAATATGTTTATTAACTATTTAGAGTAGTTTTATTTTAAATTATTTGCTTTTAACCAAATAATTAACTTTCCTAAGCGTTCGTTTATTTCTGTATACAACATTCAGTTATTATAAATAGAACTAAAAAGTACAGTGCTATCATCTGCAAATAAGACCATTGGGTGGTGTGTAATATATAATAATATGAAAAATAGTAGTGGCAATAAAATACTTTCTTGAGGCAGACCATATTTGGTTAACCCTTGATCAGAAGCATAGCTTTTCTGTTTTAGAGCGAATACATATTTTACTTAAGATGTGACCTGCTTGTCAAGTAAGATTTTATGAGGTCATAAGCATTACCCCTGATTTCATATGTTTCTAACTTTTTTAACGTCTTTTTAACGCTTTTTAAAAGTCTAGAACGATCCACAAAGTCATATCCATGAACAGAGTTGCAACAGGACTTAACTTCGCTATTCGAAATAATTTTTTCATTAAATTCATAGATTGCCATGTTAATATTTTTGTGTTTTCTAAAACCATATTATTCGTCTACTAGATTTTTTTTGATCTAAATACATAAGGTACACTGAAAGTTCTGCGTTCCTGGCCGCTCATTAATGTTTGAATTTCGAATGTTACATTTCTTTAAACATAAGAAACTCAATCATTGATTAAAAAAAAATTGGGGCGAAACTGCGTGTCACTTGTTTTTTATCAAAAGTTGAAGTTCGTCGTCCGTAGCAAAAGTGATTTTAGAGTGACGTTTTTTTATGATTTTAAAAGTTCACTGACTCCGCAAGACTGCACTACTCGTCTACAAAATGCTTTTGGGAGAAAAGCACCTCATTTGAGCACCGTAAGGCTGAATGAAATTCGTGAAGGTCGGCCCTCAACTGCGATCACTGAGGAAAATGTGGCTACTGTCAGGCAACTAATTGAAGAAAACCGGCGTATCACTTATGAGGATATTTGAGGACATTTGGTGATTGTATGAGCCAAATTCAAAAAATCTTACGTCAACATTTAAAAGTTAGAAAACTTTGTTGCCGCTGGATTCCTCATGAACTCACCCCAGAATAAAAACGGACTCGTGTTGATTGGTGTAAAAAAATGTTTTTAAAGTACGATCACGGACATTCAAATGCTGTGTATGACATTGTGACAGGTGATAAAACATGGATATATTGTTTCATGCCAGAAAAAGCAACAGTTTTATGTATGGGTGTTCAAAGGTGACGGTACACCACATTTTGTTTGCCCAGTGTCTTTGAAAAAGTTCGGGAAAAATGACCAAGGAGTTGCATCCTGTTGCACCATGACAATGCTTCAGCGCACATCGCGAACAAGACAAAGTCATTTTTGGCTTTCGAAAAGGTAAAGCTAGTGACCCATTCCGCACATAGTCCAGACCTGGCACCATGCTTCTTTATTTTCCCAAAAATTAAAGATTTGATCAGAGGTATGATATTTAAGGGGCCGGAAGAGGCTGTGATAGCTTTCAACTAGCATGTGAAAAACATGCCCTTAGACCAATGGTCTTCAAAAATAGGTTGACCGAATGAAAAACTGTAGGATTCTCCATTACACTTTAACTTCGAAAAGCAGTAAATATATTACATTATAAATTTATTATAAATTATTATTATAAATTATTTTATTAATGAGTTACGCAAATTTTTCAGTGTACCCCACGTATAAATAATAATTATAGTGAGTTATAAATGTGTTTTTTTTTAAATCTAGGAAATTGTCAGCAAGGCAATCGGCCTGTAATTACTAAGATTATACTTGTCACCTTTTTTGTATAAAGGTTTGATGACTGACAGTTTTAACCTCTCCGGAAACACCCCTGATTCAATGCACATGTTAATAATGTGGTTTATTATTGGGGCAATTACAATTACAGCCACCAAAAGAGATGTCTGCCTGATATTACTTCATAAATCGTATGCTATAGACGTAAAGGCCGATGATGGTAATGGATACTGAGTTAATAATGTTAGTACTGATGTTAAAATATCCCCTACTATTTGTATTATTCAATGAATTAATTATTTGATTTTGATTGATTAATGAGTCACTATTTAAGTCAAATTTCAAATATGCATGATCGTCATTATTGTTACTGCAATTTTCTATTTCGTCAATAAAATAATCGTTAAAATAATGTCTGGGTGATATATTTAGGATCCGTAAAATCCTGTGAAATAACTTTGTTAATTCCTTCTATGGGTTTATTATTTTTGCCTCTGTTTTTCATTTACCATGTTGCTTTGGTCTTATTCTTGGCCCTGTGAATGTAGGTGTTATTTTGTACTTTTTGCGTTAAACGAATATTTTTTGTCTTTTTGAACGTGAACGTTTTCAATCTTTTTGAATAACATTTATATCTGTGTCAGTTTTCGGGGTTAGAGACTTTATGAAACCGCCATAACATATCTCGCTTGCGTTTGTTACGTAGTTTTAGCTTCTTACTTATCAATTTTGGCTTACGTACTTACTGTAGTAATTTTTAGCTTTTTGAGAGCGTTGTGTTACATATTATAAAACAACGTAAAAATATCGTGAAATTGATTATATGCTTCGTTGGGGCCATTACACTGATACACATCATTGAATGTCAGATTTCGTAGACATTCATTGAATTTAGAAATGTTATCTTTACCATAGTTGCGTCTAAAAATAAACCAATAAGGTAAAATACACTTTCTCTTTACAGGGTATTGCATAAATCGCCCAGTGTGACCTGAACCTAAAAAAGAGTAATCAAAATTCTCGGAACCATTTCCTGACATTTCAAGAAGAATCACTATGTTTCTGCATCAGAATAAATGCCTCTTTTATTTAGTGGGCTTAAAACTTTTTTACATTTTCGCCGTTGTATGTTTGATCATTATCTTTCTCTATTATTTATTTTCGCTAACAATAACCTCAATTCATTCTACGATTATTCATCACAAACTTAGGGACAAATACTAAAAGAAGATTTCCTTATTTCGTATTACTTTTCGTGGGCACTTAGTAATAGTAACATTTAAATTTATTATTTTTGCGCTAGAAACAAATGCTCACAAAATAAAGTCACGAAGAATTAAGGGCCGTTTAAGTTATGTGTGCTTTGTTAAAGTTTAACACTGTGTTTTAGATAGCGTTATGTAAACTTAAACCCCAGGGTGCCCGATATTAAATAATAATACAAATTATTATTAGTACTCTTTTAGCAAAGGTTGGGGAATGAAATTCAAAAACTTATTTTTCGTAATATTCAAATTAAATCAAATCATTAATCGTAAACAAAATCATTTCTTTCAATTAAACCCATTATAGGTATTTTTGAATTATCAGGAGTAGTAGTCAGTTTAAGTCAGTCGTGAAGCTAGTTGTCTGTTCCAATACGTAGATCCTGTGGAGAAGAACAGACAAGAAACTCCAACGACACTCTTTTTCAACATGTTTTTATAAGTCTCTGGTTACATTGCTTTTATGCGCAAATTAAATGTGAGGACAAAGTAACGTTTTCTAAATTATGAACAGTCGCGCAAATTACTACATGTATGTCATAACAGTTCGGAGATGACCAGCCCCGACCAACGGCACTCGTTCACGAGCATGACGCACGCGCCAGCCATCGTCCACTTCAACCATATCAAAGGGAGCCGTACGACCCGACACTTACGCCACCATCGGCAGGACTTCTAGGCGAGCATGACATACTCAGAACTGCCAGGCAACATAGCAAAATTAACTTAATATGTTATTGACTACACAGTTCTCACATGTACAATTCAAAATTTTCCAAAAATTTATATCAAATTCAATAATTTCAATGTTTTGTAAAGTTACCAATGTCAATAATAATGTTAAAAAATATTAATAAATAACATGTCAGATAAAAACTTCTATTCGAGTGATATTCATATAAGCATATTTGTCAAGACCACCACTCATAGTGTGGCTGTTGAGCAGGACCAGCATTTTGCCAAGCATTTTTATCAGCTTAATAATCGTCTATCTAGTTTGTCCTATGCTCGTTTACATAGTGTGCGTTTAATGCAGGTTTCTTCTCATTTAGTTGAAGAATATTAGGAGGTATTTTATTATAAAATTTAATACAGTACCCCATGAAAGGTGTTTGCACTTTTGTTAGTCAAAATTTTGGTTGTACTAATTTATTTCGTTCCCTAGTAATGTAATTATGTCTTTCACATCTTTGAGTAAATAGGTGCAAATTTTTTCTGATATACATAATGTTTTCATAAATATTCTGACAAGGCACCGTCAGGACGTTAATTTCCTTAAATAGATCCTTATGGGATTCGCGACTACGTAGAGTATAAATGGCTCTTTTTTTCATATTATAGGGGGCAAACGAGCGAACGGGTCACCTGATGGTAAGTGCCTACCCTCTGATAGCTCTTTTCTGCAGAATGAGTATAGATTCTATATCTGCAGCACGCCCCCATAATAAAATACCGTAGGGCATGACAATCTTGCAGTATTTACGTCTGTTAATTGGCGGACTTTCCTTACAGCATGATGCTGCAGAATTTATCCATTCTCCGCGCCTTTTCTCAACTAAGTTCTATCGAAGTTCTGTAGTTAGACAAGGTTGTCGGACTTTTTAGGGCTTCAACTACCTCTAACGAATGCCACAGATGTTTGTATGACATCCGGGACCGACGGTTTAACGTGCTCTCCGAGGTACGGAAGATTAAAAGTGATGATAAGTGAGCGATATGAAATACGATTACATAGCGCCATGTATTGATTGATTTGAAATATCCGAATATGTTAGTAATAATGATATAATATCAGTAGTACATAAAGAAATATATTACATAATAAGGTAAACTCTGACATTGTTACTTTATCTTTCAAAAAACAGACGAACTCCGTTTGGGGAAGGTTGAACACCAAAAATTCTAATTGCTTTTTTGAAAAAGTCGCAAGGTGAAATTTTTGTAAAGATTGCGGGCGTTAATATTTTGGCCATAGAATTGAGAAAATCGATTTAGACCCACGAACCCAAAAACGATGGTGTGCAGTCAAGATAAGTATTTTTTCTAGTCTATATTTAAGCTTATCCATCACTGTTATGGCGGATATACTAATATTTCAGCGGTTTCATTTTAAAAAAAAGAAAAACCGAACAAGTGTAAATCTGACTCGCCCACCGAGGGTTCCCTAAACAAACCAATTTGTATATAGATAGTACGTTATTCTCGGACTCAAAAAAAAACTTGTAGATTTTTTTCTATATATATATATATATATATATATATATATATATATATATATATATAGACATCGATTTACAACAAAGTCAACTTACCAAACGCAAAATACAAGTTTCTAATCACAACTATTGTTTTATGTGATATAACAACAAATTAACGATTTTGGGATTGTTTTCTCTACTTGCGCGTAAAGACCTTGCTTCTTACCAAGTTTAATGATTCTAGGTCAATGGGAAGTACCCTATAGGTTTTGATTTGCGAAATGTTAAAATTTGTTAAAATTTAGGGCTTAAATTGCCGTATCTTTTGATTGCGTTGACTTAAAAGCTTGATTTTTTTACAGCTTCAAGGAACAGCAGACATAAGTATTTGATGTTAAATTTAACTTGATGCCTCTAAGGGTTCTTGAAGAAAAGGGTGTTGACAGACAGACAGATATAACTACAAATTAACAACTTTCGGATTGTTTCCTCTACTTGTGCTGTGAGACTTTTCTGAGAATAAATAAGGGCTTTTTTTCGTTTTGAGGATCGGAACCCTAAATAGGAATTAGTTTGGTTTGACAACGATTGTTTAGAGTTATACTTTATTTTCATTTGATCACTTCAGACTTCGATGATGATTTCAGTACACTCATAATTATCATCAATAAAGAATAGAATTCCGATTCCTAATTCTTTTTTAATTCCTCTAAAAATAGCTTTAGTTGTTTGTGGAAAACAGTAAGCAGAGATAGGAGCAAATGCCTTCAAGGTCGTACATCATATCAAAACAAGATGTATCAGTAGTGTCTTCACGAATATTTTTTATCATAATAAGCCTAATAATAGTAAATTGCGTTGTACCGTGTCGCCAAAACAAATTCACAAAAGCATTTTTATTTTTTAATCTAATTCTTATATTTTTTACCACGAACAAGTTATTGTTACCACTAGTAGTTTTTCATAAGCTTCTACCGTTACATGATATTTCAACTGTGTTTCCATGGAAAAATTTTTCGAAAGAAATTCGCTTAAATACTAGAAAGAAGAAGGAAAGAAAAATAATTTATTTTGTCACACACAGAGACACCAACGAAGGGCATGCAACAATTGATATGACACTTAGAAAACACATTAGAAAATAAAATAACAAAAATTAAATTAAGTAAAATAATACATTACACGATAAAATACAAAAAAAAAAATACTAGTACTTTTTTGTTAGCTACCGTTATGAGTACGACATTTACCTTGTTTTATATGTCTACTCAAAGACTTAAGAGCTACAACCCATAGCTATTTTGGTTGTCACTTCACCTAGACAGTTTTTTTTAAATGTGATATGGGGCAAATGAGCAGAGGGGTTACCTGATGGTAGGTGACTACCGCTGCCATGACCACCTGCAATTCAAGAGTCACAAGTGCGTTGCCGGTCTTTAAGGTGGGAGTAGGGAAAGGGGAAAAGAGGGGGGAATAGGGGGAGATGGGAGGGTTAGGGCCTCGGGTAAACTCACTCACTTGGTGGAACACAACACATTACTTCACTGTCGATTTTCTGTGAGGCCGTGGTTCTCCGGCTGAGCCGGCCTATACGTGCCGAAGCATGGTTCTCCCACGAACGAAGTGTGAAGCGGTTATTCCAGAAACAAGAGGTCTAAAGAAGTTTTCGTCACTGGGCACAGACATAACTTTTGGCTACCTAAATCCAAAGCTAAACCTAAGCAAGTGATGCATTTTGTAATAGTTGCAGCTGACCCCTCTCATTTCTCGTGATTTTACTAGCTAAAAACAGAAAAAAAAACACAAATTAGCACTAATTAGTGGATGAAATATTGACGATTGAGTCAATATTTCATCCACTACTAATTATTTCACATCGCGATAGATTGATTTGTGTTTTGGTTACCGAGAAATATACAGTGTTACAGAAAGTCAAATTTGAGACAGAGTTATGAGAGAGAGAGCGTTATGTGTAGCCGATAAATAGTTGATTTCGCAACATCCTTGGTATTAAATACACATAGTTTCATTCCTGTTAGCTGTCTCTCAAACAAAATATTATTTTTATCGGTCAATTTTCAAGTTAAATGTGTCAGTTCCAAAATAAGATTTCTGTGTTTAAAAATCACAAATTTTCCTACCATTGTTAGTATTTTACGTTATTTAAGGGGTTTACTATACGACCCTTAAATATGACCACACCTTCCTGTAACACTAGGGTGTTACAGGAAATTTCAACTTTTTATACACACATATAAACAGGTATAAAATGAAATGAAATGAAATTTTATATAAATAAATGTCTTCATTCTAGGTGTCTACGTTGTATATTTATTACCCAAAATACCTCTACTGCCAAGTGATAACTAAACATAATTATGATTTAAGATTTTTTGGCTCACCTACAAATATTTAAAGCTAGTTTTTTTTAAGAATCTACAGAAGAAAAAAATATTATTGAAGGTAATTGCTAATTTCAAATCAACTTAATAAAAACTTGAAAAATGTACTTCATGACTTATATAATTTAACTTATTGATCTTCTCGAAAATAAAATTAATTACAATAAAAGCTTAAACAATATTTGAAGTTAGTTTAGTAACGCGTATAGTGTACTTATATTCTGACTGCTCCTTACTACTTACGCCATCCGGTATTACTCACGCAATCTAGTTTATTGGTATTTTATATTACAAGGCGTTACTCACTGCTGTTTCCGTGCTGAAAACTGCATAGCCCTGTCAAGGAACTAAAATAGCTAAATTTTGGATTACCACGTATTTTTATTTTTCAATAAATAGTAAAAAAATGCGCTGATTAAGAATTTCGATACCCGCAGACTGGACCAGTTGGGAGTCATTTTTTTTAACAGTTTAACAAAAAAATATTTTTTTACATTTCCTGTGATATCTCGTTTCCAGTACGTTTTTACGTCGTCATATGTGGCTAAAGCTTTTTTGTTTTCCATTAAATTACCTACAAAATGAGACCTGTCCAAAGCCGCTAAGCCTTTTTTTTCCTTAAATTGTAAATAAAATAATGATGCCCCACTTGTCCAGACTGCGAGTATCTAAATACTTAGTCAGCGCATTTTTTACTAATTAATAAAAACGCATGGTAATTAAAATTTCAAATTTTTGATCATAAAACAGCTAGGTTGTCTGGGTTATACAGTGAGTCAGTCTCAATTAAATATTTGCTTGAATTACTTAATTCAAACTCTTGATGATTCAATCATATAACGGATGATTTAATTCGCGTGTTCTTGTAGCAATGTTGTATGGTACCCTCGTGTGGACGAGATTCAGGTTCTTGAGGGATTGAGGTACTTCGGGAAGAGCGAAAAGGCTCGTTGCGAATTCCACTTAGGCAGCCATGACAGGGATCCACTTTTATTGTCAAGTACAATTGTAATTTTCAAGCATTATACTTAAGTGGAAAGCAAGTTAGACGGAGAATTATTTTGTAGTCCTTACGACACTAGAATACATTCGATTTAGTTTTGGGTATAATTTTGTTTATGAAAGCGGTGTCATTTTAGCACAAAGTGATTTGTGTTAAATACATGGCTTAGCTTTATACCCACCCTGTTACATCATATAGCCATCTTATTACACTACAAGAATAGAAAGCTGCTTAGAATGAATGCGTAAGATATAGTAACAGAACAGGCAAATGAAATGAAATAGTGTTAAGATACAAAACATTCAAATTTAGAATTTATACAAACAAAATAACAACTTCTGAAAAAAAAACGTGTATTTCTTAGATAGAAATACACGTTTTTTTTTCATAAGTTCTCATCATCTACTTACCTTGCCTATTGTTTCCAGATATCTTAGCTAAATACCTATTAATCTATTTACAATATTTTATATGGAGTCTTGTCACGATACATTTTTAAGAAATGCAAGTAGCACTCATCACGTTTTACAGTTTACATGATTGATATCGAAATCGATAAACTTTGAACCTAACCTTATATTACTGATAATAAACTTATATTTAATTACCTAACAATATACCTAATACCTAACTGTCTATCTGACGTGTATAATTTTCCATTAAGCTACCATATGACAGTAAGGTCAGTTAATGAAGAACTAACACTTTGATATAATTGCCTAGTGGGCTTGAGAAGTAGAGTGTCTCGTCCATGGATGTAAAAATGTCTCTTTAACTACTTTATCACAAATCAAAATTTTTCGTAATTTTACACAGATTATGAAAAATGTAAAATAGGTAACTAGAATCGCGTGTCATCTTGAGGGCTCTACCACACTTTGAAGATTCGTTAGCCTTATATTTTTAGAGACTTAAACCGTATGCCTAAAAAATTACAAAATTCAAGTTAATATTTTAAATTAATTAAACAAAGCACAAGAAAAGAAAAGAAAGTTTTTAAAATATGACAAAAACTTTAATTTAAACTTACTTTTGTGTCTAATGTTTGATATTTCTGCTCGAGATTCCAACCTGGTTCTAATAAAATCATCTCTAGAAGAAGCGTCAGTTACACCTTGTGACGGCTCTGTTACCAGTTTTACACATCACACACACATCTTTTAACATATTTTGTGTACCGAGGACAGTTACCCATTGGTAACCGTCCTCGGTCGGTCGGGTCAAAAGATGAAAGCTTGGGCATTCCTAAGCTTTTATCTTTTGAAATAAAAATTTAATCCAAAAAAAATAATTTTGATGTAATCTCTAGCAGAAAATGTAATTTTTGGTGGTTTAAATTTTGTGCTACTTTCAACTTGTTTAGTTCATTATTCTTCGGAATGACAACTCTCGATTGAAGTCCCTATCGTCAAACATACAGAGGTTTTCTAGGTGGGTGAAAAAGTACTTCTTTCGATAGCAGATTTTACAACAATAGATGACGTTAAAATTTATATTTTTTCATTTTCATCTCGTCCCATTCTCGATAAAATTTTTGCATAAATGGGGAGGGTAGGAGCAACAGGGTAGGGGTGTAGGCATGGAGGGTAGCTCTTGATACCACTACAAACTTCCAGAAACACTTCATGAGAAAATCGAGTTGGAATTTATTTAGAAACTAAGCTCCATTACGACATTTATCGTCATATCCCGGGAGGTCAAACTTACATAGCTGCTTTATTTTTGTTGATACAATGGTCAATAAAAAAAACTTTTTAAAAAACACTCTTAATATCTTGATCTTTTTTAAAGGCAACTCCCGTGCTAAAAATGATTTACAAACATTGAAACAAAGGACACAGAAAACCCAGACACGGGACAACTATTTGTGGACCACACAACCCGTGTCCCGTCCCGTGTGGGAATCGAACCCAGAACACTCGGCACGGCTTAGTGGCAAGGCGACCACTTTAACCATTGCTCCAAGCGTGCAGTCATCAATCTAGAATTTGTGTGTATTATTTTTATTTATATTATATTTATTATTATAATAATAGTGTAGACATCTTATAGTAGTGACAATGATAGTTATTTTTCAGCCACCAGTAGTAAAAACAGTTTTGTCAGTGTTCCGTCGTTTTATGATAAACCTATATTTCGATGGCCATAAGAATTTTAATGTGATTCATATCAATGCTCAGAGCATTCCGGCACACTTCTCGGATATGATGGCAACTTTTAGCCTAGGCTTTGGTTGAAACCATCTCTCCTTCCTCATAACCCCCTTCCTGGGTTTTAGCTCATAAGAAATGATCGCGCTAGTGGTGACGGTGGTGGTGTAGGTATCTTAGGATTCACATTCATTAGAATATTGCAAACATGTCGTCACAACCAAATGCGGGTGAACATCTTTTCTTAGAAGTCGAGCTCTATCACACTAAAATCCTACCCGATGTATACTAGTCCTTCCCTGCATATTAATTTCTTCTCATCATTCGAAAATCTTTTAGAGAACTTAATCCTATCTACCTAATCTTTTACACGTTACAATAGTCATGGGCGACTTCAATACCTGTCTGTTAAAAGATGACTCGAGATCCTCCTCTCGTCTCGATATTTCAATCGATTAACCTTTTTTCACTTCATCTCAATGCCATCATCATCACTTCATTATTACTTCCCTACAAAGTCTGCCCTCCTAAACAAAAAACAAAAATACTCATGCAGCGCAATTTTGGTGGCATGGATATAAAAGGTTTGCCTGAGGATGTTAATGGTATTGACTGGTCAACATTGCTTACTGTAGATTCTTTATATAATAAAGTTTTTACCACCTCTATTAAATTACAACTGTACGACAGACACAGTCCCAAACGACCTGTCAAATTAAATCATACGCTATCACCGCGTCTAACGAGTGTTACCAAGAAATCATTTAAAAAAAAATGCAGCTAAACACAAACTAAAGAGTAGGCCTAACGAAATCAATAAATAAAAGTTGCATTGCATTGCATTTATTTCTTAAAATTAAGATTACAAGCCTTTGACATTTACAAAAGTAGCAAAATCAAATCAAGGGCCAAGTACATTGCTAAAGTAAAGATAAGGTCGTGGAATGAACATAAAGGTATTTATAAGATCCGTAGTGGGTAACTTGACAGGTTTGCACTTCCCATGATAATGAGAGTCACTTCCACTAGACAGTGAAGATTTTACAGTGATTGAAGTTACCAGCACATGAGGTTCAGCGCTAAGTTTAAAATAGACGGATTCAAACTCCTCCCGATCAGCGAGATGAGCCTTCAACTCGACCTCATCGCTAGAACATTCGATTTTGCTTTGAACTTCGTTGTAGCTCTCATACAAATCGGATAATTTTGACAATCTTAACTGCAACTCATTCACTTAAGACTCAGTCAAAGAGCCCTCACTTAGATTTTTAAAGTAGTTTCTGTACACAGTTAAACGACTCTCATATGTAGCCCGTTTCTTTATTAATTCCTTACAATCAGCTATAATGGGAAGCAAAGGTAAAAGTAAAGGTAACCTCTAAGCATAAAGTAAATACAATTACACAATATAAACAATTAGTAGGTATGTTTTCTGTAGATATCTAGACTTAGTACTCAAAAGATCAACAATGCCCTAGGACGTAATGAAGTATTAAATAAAAACTTAGTATAAGATGGAAATTACCGGTAGACTATAAATGGTAAACTTAGGTTAGTATGTTTTAAAAATCATTAAGTACCTATTCAATCTGTACTCACATAACAAATACTACCTGATGCTGCATAAAAAAACATAGACAGCTAACGTTATCTGTAGAAAATGTTATTATAACTTATCAATTATCAACAACAAATAACTAATGAGGGAGTAAAGTAGGTACATTTAATATGTAGGTAATTACTTTAACAAAATTTGCACAAGAATGATGCTTCACTTAGATAGAAATGATAATTCCATTACATAATCAACTTAAATGCAATAATAGACTTTAAATAACATATTTATAAAATTAAGCAGTTGAAATCACAAGAAATTACAATAATAATGCAAATCATTAAATTTGACCTTGAACTTAACCCTACTTTAACTTTATAACTTGTAACAACAAATAATTCCACTTTACTGGATTGATGTGTGACAATGATTTACAATAATGAAGTAAATAATTTATTGATTGCCTCAACATATATCCCGTATAATCTTCGCCAAAATAGGTAAATTTTTCGATCTTGATTTCCTTGGTAGTGTCGAGTGGATGTTAAAATTTATTGTAACTCCAACTTATTTCCTTAACTTTCACAGTAATACGGTGCCACAATATACTGGTTTATCATAATCCGGCTTGATTTAGGATTATAAATAGGAATCCCAGGTTTTAGTGAAATAATAAGCGTATTGATTACAATGGGTATAATTTTTTTTTTAATGTCAGGTTTACAAAAACTCTTTCTTTTTATAGTACCTACTTAGTAAATCCTTATGCAATAACAGTTACCCATTATATATTGCTATACTAAGATTTCAGGCGTTTGTTCTGTTCGAGGCTCCTGATCTCGAATACGAGGACCATTACAAAATTTTTCATGGTGCCTTAAAAACCTACCCTAAATTATTTACCAGCTCTCGGGCTATTACTTAAGTTGCTTTTTATCTGTGCCACAATCAAATAAAATTAAATAAAATTATTTTTATTTCAAAATAAGCCTTATAAATAAATTTACTCAAGTGGTTGCATAAATGTACATTATTAATACAAAACTAAGGTGTGTCCTCTAAATTGTCTGCTTTGAATTTTTTTGTCCAAGCAGAGGGTATAGGTGAAGTAAGGAAGGCAACATTTCTGTTTTAATTGGAGCCGTTCAACTGGGCCTATCGAAAACAAAGGTTAGATAGTATTACTAACGTATTACTGTATTTTTTGCAGGTAGGTAAAGTCGCCAGAGCTTTATGGAATGGAGGGCGGGATGGTGTGGTTTAGGCTGACAACTCACTAACTCCACTAGTGCTGCGAGCGTTTGTAGGCACTGCTAAGCGCTATCCACCAATTAGGCTTGCAGACAGGATATAATGTTCTTGCTTGCTGACTTAGTAGAATAAATATCCCTATTTTCTTAAAGGGGTCAACTCCAGAAACTTGTATTTCAATAATAATATGTACGTTTAAAACCTTTGCCAATTTACATATAGTTCAAAAGACGTATGAATTTAGGTTGTGGTTAGTTTTGTATCACAATTGATATTGTGTATAATTTAAGTATTGGCAGACTTTTACACTTTTTTATGGCCCCACCTTTCAAGAAAAAATAACTATCTGCATTTTTTTCTCAATTCCTGATTTTTTTAATTCATCTTATAAACGTTTAAACAATATTACAACTTTATTTTTTTACACGATTCATTAACATTTTATTGTATACACTTTTCAGATTGTTTATATTCCTCACATAATACGTCTTTGTCATCCCACTTCCACGTCGGGTGTGAACCATCGCCAGTTCTGGTCACACGCTTCGCGATCATCTCTTGGGACACAGTCCTCAAATTATATGCCCAACCAATTTTTGCCATTATATCAATAAATAATCGAGACGTATTAAATGCATAACCACCCAACTCAGCAGCTTTGTAATCCCAAGGAAAAGTATGATGATAATTGTGAAATCCTTCTCCACATGCAACTAACGATACAGTTTTTGTTTCCACTGGCCGAATTTCTTTGTCATATGGCTTCGTCCCCCACATATGGGCAGCAGAATTTATTAAAAAAGTTGCATGTAGCGAAAAAGTGATACGCAATACTGCAGCAATGTAAAATGCTGTCCACTTTTCTTCATTCCACAGAACGGGGATGTAAGTTGGTGCTACATAGCTTAGCAAGAAAACTAATAACAAGTAGTATCTGAAACAAAAAAATCAAAGAGATATTTAAAAGGTACTTAGAATGAGCCACAGTCATTTCGTTTAAATACATTTAGAATAAAGAATAAGAAGCATAGTGCCGATAGTTACTCTACCACACAAAGAAGACGCACCGTTGCACATACCATACCAGCCATATAAGTTGCTTTGTATCACCCCAACATAATATCCCTGTTAGTATTTGTCTCAAGACAAGCATTTTATTAACACTCTTGTAAATTGCTAAACAAATGGGGTAATTTTTTATAAAATCAGATCTTAAATAAGTAAAAACTGAGGCTTCTTTATAATAGTTGTTGTAATCGAAAAATAATCCCACTAATATTATAAATGTGAAAGTTTGGATGGACGGATGTACGGATGTTTGTTACCCTTTTACACAAAAACCACTGAACCGATTGCAATGAAACTTGGTATGTAGATAGATGGAGACCTGGATTAACGTATGGGTTTAATACTTTTTATACCAATATTCTCACGGGATCGGGACTTACTCGGGGCTCTGCTAGTATGTAATAAAAAACACAAGGCTCGCTCAAGTGGCAATAGGTTGACTGTAACTGTATAAACAAATCTTCGAAGTCAATTTTAACCTACTTCTAATTAGTATCGTATCGAAACTGAAACTTTGTATGTATGTGTAGTTCGGATAAGTATACCATAATATGGCATCTTGGAGCTGATAATAAAGCAAGGAGATGGATAGTGGCTACTAGAAAACTCCTCGAGTGTGTGTAAGTTTACTTTTTAGCCCAAGATACGACCAGCGTATAATTAAAACGAAGTGGTACACAAGCAATTCTGGGATGTGTCAACATTGACCTTATTGCTAAAGCACACTGGGTTATAGAATTAACGTTATAACACCGATTCAAAACTCGTCCCTACTCACTCCGTCCTCTGTGCGTGCAAAGACCAATCTAGACGAAAATCATAGAGCAACTGTAGATGACATTAAAGGGAATTAACGCGATAGTTTAGGTCGAAATGTCAAGCCGTTTTAGGGGTTTGCACATATTCGAACCATTGCGTTAATTTGCTTGAATCCTATACAATTTAACGTAAAGTATAATAAAATCGTACCCTGGAAGTCTCACCGTACCAACGCATCCATCCTCGCAGAACTGGACATACGAAACCGGCTGTCATCGCTGTATCTTCGCAGAATCCTATAATACTTCAGCCATATCGCGAGATAAGAAAGAAACTCTTGAAAGATCACAAGATCACAGGGAAGTTTGAAGGGAAAAGATACTAGATTGCATAAATCTAGTAAAGATACGTGCACCTGCACAGCCATAGAAGTAGTCAAATCTCAAACGTACCTTGGTCTAGTAATAGACAACAAATTTAACTGGGATTGTCATATTGAATATGTTTGCAATAAACTGCGTCAGTTTCTGGCCAAATTATTATTCTTAAAAATAAAATTTCGTTTAAAGTCAAAATAATGTTGTATCACTCATAAGCAGAATCTTATATCCATTATGGGCTTAGTAGTTTTGGTCGAACCTATAACAGTTATATCAACCAAATCTATTGCAATTAAAATACTGAAGAATATTGTATCCCAAAAAATGTAACTATCATTTTTTAATGATGAAATTGCCCTCTTTAAACATTGTAAGGTTTTGCCTGTTCATACTAAATTTAACTTTACCATTTTAAAATAAAACTTTTTGAATAGCAATTTAAGAAAAGTCAAAGAACCCCGTGTGTGTGAACTCGAGCGGTGGCGCAAAACCGGTTGTGTACGGTGCGCGTAAACAACACGTACGGCGAAAGAACTACTACCTGCATAATTCCTCGTATGATAAACAAGCTGCCGCCGGATTTAGTTAATAAAATTACAGAGAGTAACATTAAATTAAAACTAAAATACTTTTTATTAAATAACTATAGTAATCACCTTCAGGTATAATTAAAGGACATTTAGGAGATTATTATCTAGTCCTCATAGTGTTATAATAATAATAACTTTACACATCGCACACACGGCCGTCTGATCCCAAACTAGAGAGAGCCTGTACTGTGGTAACCAGACTGCTGATAAACATACATAGATAAATATAATATATATTTATAGAATATTCCATCAATATCTTTAATCTTCATTACCTTTAGTTGAAGTCATGTCAGCATTATTTTCAAAGGGTCGAAATGTCAAGCAGTTTTAGGGGATTGCACATTTTCAAACCATTGCGTTAATTTGATTTAATCATATATAATTTAACGCAAAGTATAATACAATCATACCAACGCATCTATCCTCGCAGAACTGGATATTCGAAACCGGCTGTCATTGCTGTATCTTCACAGAATCCTATAATACTTCGGCCATATCGCGAGGAAAGAAAGATTAATATACTTATATATTTCTTAATACATACATGTCCATACTAATATTATAAAACTGAAGCGTTTGTTTGTTTGTTTGCTTGAACGCGCTAATCTCAGGAACTACTGGTTCGAATTAAAAAATTATTTTAGTGTTGGGTAGCCCATTTATCGAGAAAGGCTATAGGCTATAAAACATCACGCTACGACCAATAGGAGCGGAGCAGTGACCATAAACGGAGGTGAAACTGCGGGGACGGCTAGTTATAGATAAATTACACCCAGACAGAACAAATGATTATGCTCATCACACAATTATTTGTCCTGGGTGGGAATCGAATCCACGACCTCTGGCTCAGCAGTCAGGATCACTAACCACTAGACCAACAGGCCAGTCAATAATCTAACAGATTGCCTAGATAGACATATTGTAACTATGCGATACTGGCTGTCTGTGTAACACTCCACAAACCTTAGTGGTTTATAGTGTTATGTTTAAATAATCTTTATATTTTTTTAATAATATTTTTATTTTTTTTATGTGCTATATAAATAAAAAAAAAAAGATGGCGGACATTCCCACACGCCAAGATCCAGAAAGGAGGTCACGATCCTCAGTATTGAGAAAAGACAAGAAGGAGGAGGAGGATCATCATAATCGAAACCACGTAGGCAACTATTGGGATAGTAAATTTAAGTACATAGTAACAACATGAAGAAATTTATGAAAAACATTCTTAGACCTTATTTGTGAGGTTGGTGAGTAAATACTCACCTTGATCTTTATTAGTAGCAACTCGAAGATTAGATTTAAAAAATATCGTAATCATCGGATTAAAACTATTGTCAGGTTACCGTTACATTTTACTTACTTTTTTTGAAAGCGTAGTAACTTATCCGCCTTAATATCACTTAGATCAATATTGTGACCCTTAGCCCTAACATCAGGATGTTTCTTCATTAGCAGCCAACCAATATGTGAAAAGAAAAATCCCCGCGTTGAGTTGTGAGGATCCGCGTCAGTATCACAATACTTATGGTGAACGCGATGGTCACGGACCCACTGGAATACTGACCCCTGCAAATATGTCTCAACTTATAATAATAAAGACAGAGTAGTTTCAAAGGTAAATCTTTTACTGCAGTGAATAATAATATGCACAGTTGCTTTATATTTTGACATGTTGAGGGCTTCTGGTTCTAGCTATGGCACTCATAATATATCATGGGCCTGCTAATTAATGTAAATAAGGTTATTTAGCGGAGTCTTGAAAGATTAAATATAAATAACATACTTAACCTAAGCACTTTAGGTATAGTACGTGTGTTTTTTTTTTTTTGGAACGGTGTTACTTATGGGGCGTTGCGGAGAGGTAACTTCTTTAGCGGCGTTGTGCACTTTTTGATGGGTAAAAAATGTTAAACTCGCATCAGGATACGTGACCCTGATGTCAGGGAGGGAGGGGGGGGGGGGACAAGGACAGCTTTGCTATTATTATTATCATTTTTATAATAAGGAACTTCGTTCCTATCTGGTGTCCCACAACACCACAGAGTTTTTTTTGATTGATTAATTTGATCTTTTTTTTTTTTTGTGCGTGTGGAATCCCCCTCGGGCCGTCACCCCACCGGGGTTTTCGATGGGGCGGTGTGTCGGAATCGAACCGACTAAAACCACACGGTGTGCCGTACTGCGCCTTAAGTAGGAGGGATCCGGGAACTGCTTTATTAAGACATCCGGAACCGATTAATTTGATCCTAGGGCAACAGTGAAATTTGCTAATATTTTATTTAATCAATAGGTGGCATTAAAATGCCTTTCAATTTTACAATTTAAATTGCCCCGCGTAAAATGATGCAAACGGTAGACGCCATATTGCTCATTCGTCATGACATCATCTCGGCAGTAAATAACGATATACTTACTGAAAGCGTAAATTAGTGCAATTTAAAATATGTTATAATAGTACAGATTTTAGCACTAATTTGCGCTTTCACTAAGCATTACACTATCACGAATCCTAAGGATATGCTTATGATTCGTGATAGAGATAGAATAATATAATATATGTTTATGTACATCGATGCATAACATTCCGTAATTTGGCAGAGCAACAATCGGGATTTGTAGCAAAGAATTTTCCTATCATGAAAGAGCTTATTCTTGGTAGATTTGTACTTTCAGCCTTTACTAAAAATTAAACATTACCATGGACATGGTTATATTTAAATGTAATACATAAAAGGAATAAAATATTCGAAACTTTACAGAAATGTCAATTTATACTTGTTGACACTTTGTTGTCTACTAATGTTATGACGTAATTTCATGGCGGCTTGCGTTTCGTATGTTTGTAGAACAGAAAACTTTGAAATGAATTTTAAAATTTAATTTAAAATTGAATGAACCGAAACTAAAATTCCTATTGCAAATTGTGTTAAAAATATATTTGAAGATCTACTTACTTGGTAAGCAATGGTGGAAAAAAATAATAGAATAATCTTCAGAGGTAGCTTCACTTTGTATGCTCTATGTGACCATAGTCTGTGCACACCGGCTGTTATACCCACGGTGGACATTACATATAAAAAATAAGCTGCAATAAATTAACAATTATGTAGTTTTATTATAGAGTAATATTACCATCATTTCTTGCCATATCCAAATTGGTAATTATATATAAGAAAATCCTTGACAATACCAGGCCTTGACAAGATGCTATGAAAGTCAAAAGAAAGAAGAGCGAATCCCTTCTTTTCCATATAACGCATAAGACTGTGTTACCGGTAGCCATAAGATAGGGCCGACACGCTTTTTCAGCTGTTTGACCATTCGGTAGTTAATGGTGGTTTTATTAGTTTGATACTCAGTTCTCAAAACCTATTTATAAGAACCGAACTTCATACATTATAAATAAGTTTATGGAAACATTGTTATAGGTCACTGATCACTACCCGCGAAAGAGGTTTTTTTCCGGTGATTGCCATTATCTACCGGTAGTTCTTGTGACGTGCATATGGCTGTCATTAATGCGTTAGAGCGCAAGTGCCGTATGTTAGTGTGCGTCTTGAGTGAAAGGCGTATCGCGAATGCGGATTGCGAGGCGTAGGCATAAGCGGACGGTTGTCCTTAGTTAACGCTGGAGAGCACCTGCGTTGATTTATAATATTTTGTTTATTAATGTCGACATCAAAAATTCAACGTTTACAGTATCTAGAAAGAAGTAGTTTCTTTACTGATGATATAATATTTACTGTCAAAAATAGATGTATGTATATACACGCGCGTTTACGATGTAGAGCGAGCCGGTGAGTCCCGCCGTCTGGCGCATGTACTTTTTTCGGTAGTAGGTAAGTGAAAGCGTATTTTATTTTATTTGTTGTTTGTTTATTCATTCAATAACAATTTACATTGTATTTGAATTTCATATACAGCAAATATATATATTTATAGGTGTAATTTTTTAGAAAGGAAAAGAAAAGCAAAAATTAATGCTTACCGAAAACAAAAGTCTGCCATTTAGCTTTTGTAATTAGTAAATAAACTCCATAAGCAGAACCTACGTGCATCAATGTGAAAAATACCACGTTGTGCCACACCAGATGCCATTGCCTCGAACGTTTTGTGGATTTTTCATGATTTTCGATCAATGTATTGTTATTGATAACATCACACATTTCGGTAAATTTTAATTTATATTTACTGCTGAAATAAAAATGACTAGGTCACTATTCTACTTAGATAGAGTATACATAAATTATTGCAGCTAAAAAGGATACATACGACAAATACAATATTAAGTAGCAGTACAAAGGGCGGTCTTATCTCAGTCTGCGATCTCTTACAGAGTAGCCAAAAACGCTCATTAAACTATGACGGACTATCCTGTATAGCAATAGGTAACTTGTGGTGCACATTAGTTGGTACCTATGTCATTTTGTTATTACATAGTTTGTTGTTTATCAAAATAATTTTAAATTTCATTTGTAGTTACCTGTAGTACCTTAATCTGGTGAACAATCAATTAGTCAATGTTGAAAAAGTATATTAAGTTAAAAACTTCACTAAGACAAATTACTGAGTGTGTGCAAGTGAATTACTTAAATAACTCGACATGAAATTTCTTTCAGCACTTACCTTCAGTTTTACCATAATGTGATGCTTTGATAACATCAATTATTTTTCCCTTCGTTTAAAATTATAGGAAAAATAAACATATGAAGACAAACGATGAGTCTGACACTTTTCTTACATTTAGTATTTATCAAGCGTATTTAACCACTTTTATAAACACTACAAAAAGTTTTAATTACCCGTACAATTAACCCGTAGTTACCACAAGAGAAGAAAATTTAAACGTTCTGATTTACGGTTCAATATTGTCCCAAAAAATAATATTTTGAGACATATATATACATAGCTATATATATACATTTTTTTAGTAAACCAGACGAATGCAAATAGATATTTTAATGCATATAAATATTTGAACTTGGCGGGTATCGAACACGCGAACTCAGACGTCGAATGTAAACCGCCGCGGCACAGAGATCGTCAAAATAAAAGAAGTTTATACATTTTAATGACGGAAAACGTCCTTCGATAAATTGATTTCCAATAGGGTAGTATTTTTTTTCATTAGATTAAACACTTAATGAATTATATTATTTTTTATTAAAAAACAATTTGTAATGATTATTAATATTAGGTCTTTACATATGAAATTGGCGTTTTGTCGAACTGGCCACTTCGATCTCAAATATCTGGCGTTTGGTTGGGAATTCCAAATTTAAAATAATTTCAAATGTAGGCTTGTGTATTGACATTTTGAATTTAGTGATTCGTTTGTTTTCGTGCCATTTGATTTTTCTTTGACATCGTTTTGTTCCAAATATGGAAAATTTTCTCCAAATATCGCTTTGTTTGCGTATACGAGTTCCACCGTGCCACTAGTGACCACCAGCTCAAAGGATTATTAAATGATGTGTGCGGGGAAGTTACTGCAAAAGAAAACGCGGTACGTTTTTGGTTTCAACGTTTTCCTGCTGGAAATTTTAACTTATTCAATTCAAATCAGTTGCTCTAGCCCATTGCTACTTCAGGACAAAGCTAAACCACACATTGCACAACAGACGGTCGCAAAATTAGAGGAGCTGTAGTGCCAATTTTTCTGACACCCACCATACTACCCGGACCTTGTCCCAACAGATTACTATTTGTTCCGGAATTTGGAGAATTTCTTGCGAGGAAAAAAACTCAATTACGATAAGGCAGTCCAAATCGCCTTAAGATTTCATTGATTCTCGCCCCCTTTTTTTCAGAAAGGGAATTAATGAACTTCCTACAAAATCCCGAAAGTGCATAGATAAAAGTGGTACATACTTTGATTAATTAAATATATAACTTAATAAAAAATGTTTTACTTTTTCCATATTAAAAGCCAACTTCACGTTTTACACGTAAAGTTAGCTTTTTAAATGGAATTTTATTGGACCTAATAACTTTGAGCTGAGATAACTTTAAGCGTATACCATTTTCCCAAATATAAATTATCGTTCATTGTGCGTGGTCCTACGAACTTTAGAGCAAAATACAAATAAAATAAAAAGATAATAGGTATGCGGAATACATACAATCAACTACAACTAAATATATTAACACAGATAAACAAGAAATATAATTTAATCAAATTAAAAGTAATTTGAGACACAAGCTTTATCGACTATTATCGAGTTGAAGGGTTATAAACAAATTAACATTACTTTAATTGTACATCAATATAACTGCTAATACAATTATTTGAAAGTAAGCATCTGAATTTTAAATTTTTTTATGTCTATTTAATATCCATGACACAATACTAAAATAAGTACTTAATGTATTTAATACGTTGACTGCGGTATACGTGGAGTACACTAAAAGTTTAACTCATTAATAAAACAATTTACATGTAAAGTAATGTATTTACTGCTTTTCGAAGTATTCTCCGTTGTATTTTAAACACTTTTTCATTCGGTCAAACCATTTTTGAAAACATGAGGACCATTTCTGAAAATAAAGAAATCGCATGGTGCCAGTTCTGGACTATGTGCGGGATGGATCACTAGCTCTACCTTTTCAGAAGCCAAAAATGACTTTGTCTTGTTAGCGGTGTGCGCCGAAGCATTGTCATAATGCAATAGAATGCGACTTCTTGGTGGTTTTTAACTAACTTTTTCAAAGACACTGGGCAAACAAATGGTGGTGTACCACTCAGCATTAAACGTCTTTTGTTCGGTTTGTTTTGTTTGTGGGATCGTGCAGACAGGACCCGTCCGGAAGAAAAAATGCAATAATTTTTCTACCTACGTTTCTCGCCTGCCTTAATTTTGTTGGTTTGCCGTCACCTTCGAACACCCATACAGAAGACTGTTGCTTTCTTTCCAGTATGTAACAGTATATCCATGTTTCATCTCCTGTCACAATGTCATACACAGCATTTGAACGTCCGTGGTCATACTTTAACAACATTTTTTTACACCAATCCACACGAGTCCGTTTTTGTTCTGGGGTGAGTTCATGAGGAATCCAACGGAAACAAAGTTTTCTAACTTTTAAATGTTTATGTAAGATTTTTTGAATTTGGCTTATACCAATCCCCAAATGTCCTCGAATCTCCTCATATGTGATACGCCGGTTTTTTTCAATTAGTTACCTGATAGTAGGCACATTTTCCTCAATGATCGCAGACCTTCACGAATTTCATCATGGAGAGAATCACGGTCATGATCAATTTCTGCGTAACAACGCCTTACGGTGCTCAAATGAGTTACTTCCGCCTGAAAAGCATTTTGAAGACAAGCAGTGCAATCTTGCGGAGTCAGTGAAATTTTACAATCATAAAAAATCATCACCCTGAATATAAAATCATAAAAAATCATCACATCTTTTTGCGTTAATTCCATTTTTGCTATGGACGGCGACCTTCAACTTGTGATAAAAAACAATTGACACGCGTTTTCCCGCCATTTTTTTTTTAATCAATGATTTTCGTGTTTAAAAACATTCGAAATTCAAACATTTATGAGTGGCCAGGAGCGTAGATCTTTCAGTGTGCCCTATCTAGCATAATAATGACCTTACGCCTACCTAACCTAGCAGCTGATAAATTGGAGGACTTTTCGCTGGTACGGGCTTCATAACTTTGGTCTGGCTTTGAGACAGAAAGTGAGAGATATAATTTTGGAATTCTTATAGAAATAAAACTAGGATATCGGTAATTTTCGGCCTGATACTGTTTTATTTTCATCTGGTTTGTTAATCAGGTCTAAAGGACCTAAACCCGATGACCTGATCCAGGCCAGATTTATGTATTAGTGTCGTTAGTGAGTTTCTTTTGTGATCGTGAAAATTTGATACAGTCATGAAACAATCGAAGAAAATGTTAATAATTTAGTGCACTAAACTATGTTAATAGCAAAGATAAAGACGTTGCGAAATGGTATAGAAATATTATCATGTAGGTCTTTCTTGGGACCACTATAGTAAATGTTTTTATTTTGATAACCAAATAATTTGTAGTTTACGAATAATCCAATGAGTTTAAAAAACATTGAGCTCTGACCAAAAATTCGGAATCAAACAAACCAATAGTAATGACTACGGCTAAATAAAACAGAAACAGAATAAAACCAAAAAAGTGAAGAAAGTGAAATGATGTGCCAAACTTAGTGAAATTAAGTCTTATTATGAAATAAATTCATAATAATGATATCGGCGATTTTCTTCCCATCACTGAAATTTGTCGATAAGTTTACCAAAATAGTGCGGATATGAGGCATTAAAAACCACACAAATTAAATGTGTAATTAAGCTACGTTAGGTCATGCACTCAAATCCGGTACGAACTAATTCGTACCTCAATCAAGTATTTTTATAGAGTGGAGACCGCGATTAGGCAAACGTAGTTTATGGCAACCTGCGGCACAATAGACCGACGACTTGAAGAATGTGACTGGCAGCAGATGGGTGCAAACTGCCCAAGACAAGGATAGTTGGCATTCCTTGGGGGAGGCCTTTGTCCCTCGGCCCATGTCGTGCGGTGTTCCGCAGGGGTCTGTCCTTGGACCGCTCCTGTGGAACATGGGGTACGACTGGGCCCTTCGAGGCGACTTCCCCCCCGGGCTCGGCGTAATCTGTTACGCCGATGACACTCTTGTCACAGCACGGGGGGTGAACTTTCAGGAGGCGGCGCGCCTGGCTACTAGGGGAGTCTCTCTGGTGGTCGGGCGCATCGAGGCGCTGGGTTTGCGGGTGGCCCTTGATAAGACGGAGGCCCTTTTATTTCATGGACCCCGTCGTGGTCCACCCCCTGGCGCCTCTATAGAGGTCAACTCGGTCCTCGTACCGGTTCAGGCCCACATAAAATATCTGGGCCTGTTCCTCGACCGTAGGTGGCGCTTCGACGAGCACTTCCTGCAGCTTGCTCCAAAGCTTGTCGGCGCTGCGTCCGCCCTTGGGCGAATCTTACCCAATTTGGGCGGACCCAGCGTCGCTACGAGACGGTTGTACACGGGGGTTGTCCGGTCAATGGCACTGTACGGTGCACCGGTGTGGGCGGAGGCTCTGACCGCCCAGAATAGGGCGCGCCTCTGGCGCCCTCAGAGGGTTATGGCGGTTAGAGCCATACGCGGATACCGCACCGTATCGACGGAGGCGGCGTGCGCGTTGGCCGGGACTCCCCTGTGAGATTTGGAGGCGGAAGTACTCGCTGAAGTATATCGGCGAACGGCTGAGTTCCGGGCGGGAAGCGGCAGTCGGCCCCCGCCCGAAGAGGTACGCGAATGGCGTGAGGTCGCTCGCCGAGCCACCATGGCTCGTTGGTCGTCCCGACTGGAGGCTCCACGTGCTGGCTTTGCCGCCGTGGTCATCGTCGAGTGGGCAGGGCGGCAGCACGGGACCCTTTCCTTCCGACTGACGCAGGTCCTTTCCGGGCACGGCTGCTTCGGGAAGTACCTGCACTCGGTCGCTAGGAGGGAATTGAGTCCTGCCTGTCACCACTGCGACTGCAGTGAGGACTCGGCTCAGCACACGCTGGCGGTTTGCTCCGCCTGGGCAACGCAGCGTCGGGCCCTCACTGCAGTCATCGGAGGGGATCTCTCGCTACCGGCCGTCATACGCTCCATGGCCGGTAGCGACAGGAATTTTACCGCGGTCGCGACCTTCTGTGAGGACGTCATCTCGCAGAAGGAGGCGGCGGAAAGGGTCCGGGAGGACGATCTCCACTCGGACCTAATTCGCCGTCGGCGAACCGGGCGGCGGAGGCGCGCTTACCAGCGCCTCATGCCGCCCTGAGTGTGGCCACGGGTGGACGGGACGGGTTTTCCCCTCCACCCGCTGTAGTGGCCCCCCGCGAGGAGGCGGCGTCCGCGTGTGCCTGGACGTCGCCTAATTGAGAGGATTTTACCCGAAGATGGTGCCCGCGCTTTAGCGGGCAGGCACTAGGAGGGTTCCGGATGTCGTAATAAAGCTGTTCCCGGATCCCTCCTACTTAAGGCGCAGTACGGCACCGTGTGGTTTTAGTCGGTTCGATTCCGACACACCGCCCCACCGAAAACCCCGGTGGGGTGACGGCCCGAGGGGGTTTCCACACGCACAAAAAAAAAAAAAAAAAAAAGGCCTTTGTCCCGCAGTAGACAGCGATAAGCTAATGATGGTAGCGGTCGCATTTCCACCGTTTTGAATGTCTTGTTTTATTTCATTGACAAATATTACTTGACCTGTCATTCTGTAGACTTTTATACCATGACAGGTCACAATATATACTGGACTTTTATAGCTTTATGTAGCTTTGTTTAACTTGTGGCGTACGCATAAAGCGCACTTTGAACATGCTTTAAAATATATCAAAGCATCCTACGTCCTCTCAACGCAAAGCAACATCGGAATGTGCCACAATTCGCGGTGAACTTTATTTTATACTGTACTTATTATTTAGTGACGCACACAGCCAGCGATAACTCTCCTAAGCAACCACGCAATCTGATTGGTTGCCTACTGAAGGACATTGTTAATATAGTTTAAGTTGTCTTATTGGTTAATCCGCGTATTGTACGGAATACGATATATACAACTTGTATGACCAATATTGTAAATATAACTAGCATATTCATAGTCAATTAGAATTAATATTATTATTCTGTATCAAATTGTATTATTTTATGCATTAAATAAAACTTAATTTCTATTGAATCCTGATTGCAGCGCTATCTGCTGACGTAAACGTAACGATAAATGTATTTTTTGTAAAACAAATCATTTAAAGTTGTGTAAAATTGATTTTGAAAATTCAAGAATTATTGATGACTAAATCATTTCATTTATTTGTTATAAAAGAAGTTGTAGTCGCTTATCCGCTAAAAAATTGATTGTAAGGTTATTTATCAAAGAGTAATTATAAAAACGTTTGAATTGTGAAAAAGAGATTAGTACTGTGCTGGCGGTTGTGTGAAAATAAACTAAGTAATTTTTAGTGCTTGTTTTCATTTTGATGGACCCTGAACATGGAAACCCTGGCGTATCGCCGACATATACCTATGGCAAAAAAAGATGCCGCGAAAACTGCAATCATCACCCCGTTTGACCTCTTTGAATTTAACTGCATGACATTTGGGTTACGAAACTCGGGTCAAACATTTCAACGATTTATGCACGAAGTACGCGGACTCGACGACATATTATGCTACTGTTTTGTTGACGATTTATTAATATACTCAAAAAACAACGAGGAAGAACACAAGCGCCATCTACAGACAGTCCTCGAACGCCTAAACCACTACGGTAACGCTCTCAAAATCGACAAGTGCGAATTCGGCAAAAAACAAAATTAAATTTCTCGGCTACGAAGTTACAACGGAAGGAATCAAACATACTGATGGACGCATCCAAACAATACTAAAGTACCTCAACTGACTACAGTTCAAGAATTAAGACTAAGATTTTTAGGAATGATTAACTTTTACACTTTTACCGCAGTTGTTTACCTGTATATACCCCATAATAGTCTGCGGTCCCTTGAAGGTGTAAAAAATCAAACTTCTAAGTCAACGCAATCAAAGGATAGGGCCACAAATTTGAACATTTCATAAATAAGTCAAAACCTATAGGGTACTGCCCATTGACCTAGAATTGACATTTGGTAAGAAGCAAGGTCTGACAGCACAAGTAAAGGAAAAAATCTGAAAGTCGTTAATTTATTGTTATATCACATTAAAAATAGTTTTGTGATTACAAACTTATATTTTGCGGTTGGATTGTTGACATCGCAACCGCAAACTTAAGTTTGTCTTTCGAAACAGACGGGCGTACGTCTTTGAGAATTGATTCCCGAGATGTACCGGAAGCAAAAATTTGTAAACAATAGATATGTGCTATACAGTTTTTCGTGTCAGCTGTTTGGGGTAACTGACCCGATGAGTTACTGCGTATGTACTTACCCTATGTATGTGCCAGCTGGCTGATGAGGGTTCAGGGTACCTACTTAACCGGCCAAGCTGTATAAGCCATAGAATCGTAGTTAAGTGGGTTAAGTAGTAGGAAGGAAGGGATTCCTAACACTAGGCCGGCCGAGCTATGAGCTCTTGTACCGAACTTGAAGGTTGGAATCGAACTTTTATTTGCTCAAACCTACGCTAGTTAAATTTACAATATTGGTTAAACAAGTTGGATACATCATATTCCATACAACGCGAATTAACCAATAAGACAACTTAAACTATATTTACTATGTCCTTCAGTAGTTCTGTCTTATTTATTTTCCTAAACTGTATTATAAGCTAAATCTCTAATATTTTTAAGTTTAAAAGGGTTAAAGGGGATGCCCAATTGTTGTTATATTTTTATAGTATCTTTAAAATACAAGCAACAAAAGTTTTAGTTCATATTTTTTATTATTTTATTTTATATCTGTATAAAACAATTTTGTCTCTTTCTTAAAACCCAGGTATTTATGAAGGTTTTGAGTTAGTTTCCACAATAAGCCATTCTTTAAGCACGGGTAATTTTGACCCAACGTGGATATTAGTTTAACAATTTTCCACCTGGCCGGCGCCGGGTTAAACGCGTTATACTCTATCATGTCGTCGTGCCATGTAAAGTCACTTTTTATTAAAAATCTTTAGTGACAAAATGTGATGCCGCGTTCCTATCATCAAGAAACGATTTGTTTTGCTTACTATATAAATATATATATATATATAAATATATTAAATGTCAATGTCAAGGTATGACATATGTAAGACGGGTCAACGCCTTATTCTCTTGTCTCTCAGCTGGGTTGAAGGCAGACGTAACATTGTATTAAATAAGATTGTAGCTAATAAAACCTGAAGACCTCACCAAGCAACCATTTTTAATTCTTCACAACAATACATGGCGCAGTCGGAGTAAACAAGACGCATCGCTCAACAAAAAAATAAGGTACGGAAAAAACCTAATCTTCGCGTGGCCGCATGCTCGCTCCAACTTTGTCATTGAAAACGGTCACCACCGTACTTTTAAATAATAAATATTAATATTAAGAATTGTTCAAGAAAGATCAAAAAAAAAAATTTGGAAACCACATTGGCGCGGTTGAATACCGCATGCCGGAAAGTCTAGATCTGGATGATATTGATAAAGGCTGGCAACGCTGGCAACGTTTCAAGCGAGCTTTTAACATTTTCATATTGGCTGCAGGGTTTGAACGCTTTTCGGAAACACGAAAAGCGGCGATTTTTCTGAATTGCATGGGCTAACAGGCGCAAGACTTGTACTTTAACGTATTAAAAACGGAAGTTACAGAAGACAAAATTAAATTACAAGAAATTATCACAAGCTTTGACAATTACTTCAAACCAAAGCAAAACGAGGTAATTAATACATTTAAATTCAACAAGGGAGACCAACAGGATGGTGAGAACTTTGATGCCTTCTATACCGCTATAAGAAAGCTGGCAGAGAACTGCAATTTCGATACTCAGAAAGACAGGATGCTACGGGATAGAATTATCATCGCAGCGGTAGTAGAAGAAACTCTTAGAGATCAAAGACCTAACCCTGGACAAGGCTTTAGACATCTGCAGGTCTGCGGAGCTCTCCGAAGAACACATTAAGCAGCTGACACACCTGGAGGTGCATGCTGTACAGGCGAGGACACATTGCCATCGAGACGGAGCATCATCATCACCACCAGAAAACCGAGCTAAGTATAATAATATTAATAACAACAAGAGCAGTAATAATATTATTATTTTTTTTCTCTTTTTTATTTTGGGGTTTTGATCCAGTTAGGATATGTCAACCCCATCTTACCTTAATCCAAAGTGAACACAAAAAGACTTAAATGTAATTACATCATTGGTGAACCACTGTAATCAGATGACATAATTTTTTGGCTGCTGCTGACCTTGGGCAACTCATCACAGATTGAATTAAACCCACATCCAAAAAATTTGATTGAAGTTCTTTTAGCAAAGCCTCGTGTTCAATTTTGTTCCTGTCACAATCCATCAGCAAATGTTGCACATTTTCAATTTATTACATACGGGACAGTTGGGCGAGTGATTTTTTGCATTAGATATGCAAATTTTGCTGATGGATAGTGACCAGATCTAATTTTTAGAGCTAATTTTAGGGAAGTTCTACTAAGTTGAGTTTCATCAAACCATGCTATCTGAGGCGATACCGATACTGCAGCGCAAGGAGTACTGCTTCCAAATCCCAGGGTGCGGATCCGGCAAATAGGCTAGCCGCCTCGAAGGAGATCGTACGGTACCCCTTTATGACTCTGACGGCCATCGCGCGTTGCAGTTTTCGCAGAATGGCGATATTACGGGCCGGCAGAGTGTCCGCCCACACTGGCGCCCCGTAGAGCGCCATAGACCGTACGATCCCTGTATACAACTTTCGGCAAGCTGTGTTGGGCCCTCCCAAGTTGGGCAAGAGCCGCGAGAGTGCCGCGGTGACGCCCATCAGTCTGGGGACGGTTGCATCCTAGGTTGTGCTCACATTAATACCCTTATTTGATACATATAATCAAGAATGGTGTATTCTTGATTGAAATACTATAATTTCTAAAGAAGACTTAAAAAAAGTTTGTACTTATTTCACTTTTCACTAAAATATGTGATCGAATAATTTTGATGAAAACGGAGTAATTTTTAAATATTGAAGTTTTAAATTAAAATTTTCTTGTAAAATCGTGAAATATTTAGTTTTCTTTCAATATTGAGATACAGGCATAAATTTTCGAAGAAATACTCCTAATTAATGCTTTCTTAATTTTAATTCTATAATATTAAATAATTACCTGATACTAAAATAACAAATTATTTAGATTTACTTCACTTTTTTTATTATGAAGAGGTCTTGAATAAGTAACAACGCCGGCTCATTACTGAATTCCCTCACTTTACCGGTATTGTATACATGTACGCCAATGTACGCGCGAGTTAATCAAAAAGGGAACGATCTTTTATCTCTGTCATTTTCATTAGTATCGTGCCGTATTCTACTGACGAAGTTAATTCGGTTTTTGTTAAAATCTAAAAAAAAAACGTAAATTTTGAATTAATTCAGTTCATGGTTAAAGGTGCATATTGACTGCGTGAAAGAAGATATGGCTATTAAGAGAGTAAGCACTGTAAAAATTATGATACATTTAATTCTGTATCATTACGCTCTCTTTTTCTGTAGTGGTTCCATAAAATCTGTAATGTGTTCAATGAAACTTACAATATCCGTGATAATTTTTTTTTAGGTTTTATTTTTGCCTCACAGAGCATTAATTTTTGACTGTATGCTTGTGTAAGACCCATAATTTTTATTTGCTTCTTTTTGGTCCGGTGTTTGAATACAAACACTTTTTAACCGACGAAAAAATGGATGATGGTCTCAAGTCGACCAGTTATATATATGCAGGATTAAGTTAGTAAGCATTTTTGAAGTGTGTATCCAAACGAAGGAGTGTGTGAGTGAAAAGAAATGTGTAAATGGGAGGAAAGATATGAACATAAGATGGCGACTGATGGCGATATATTACTTTTATGTGATAAAACACGGTGTCAAGGTGTCAAGACGAAAGAAATAAAATTAAACATATTTTCAAGAAGAATGTTTTTTTTCTCTGGAGATTCCCATTCTACAATCGGGGGCTTCTCGGGGATACCAGAGAAAAAGAAAGAAGACGACCGGTTTGTTCGTATTTCGCGGTAAGGTGACCCGACTACGAATTTGTCGAATACTTGACGTCCTTAATAGGCGTAAAACTCGGTGAGACTATAGACGAAAGCGATATTGTTTATACCGAACGAGTTGGCATGGTAGTTCGCAATCAACAGGAGGGTGAAGATGGTGATATAACCGGCGCACTATTGTGGCGCTTCGCTCTGTCTGAGATGGTGTGTTCCGAGCGGCGAGTCGGCAGACTTAGAGGTGGGAGCTGAGCCGCCGCAGTGTGTTTATGTGATAGAACGATTGACACGCTTTAATCGACACCTCTTTTATAAGGAGCGAGAAGCAGGTGGTCGTTTGAAATGACGATATATTTGGACTAAGGAGGGAAGAGTCTTAGCTTGCAAAGAAGCCGGGCAGTCTACTGTGCTCATACGGTCAGAGGTTGATTTCATTCAGATTTTGGCTCACAATAAGTTTGATTTACAATATACTCGTATTTACTTGTAACCTTAATGTAATAGTAACAATTTGCGGTGTGCGTCACAATGTTTGTTTGGGCTTTTAACTATTTTGCAATAAAAGCTACAGTTTTGTATCATAACATACCAAATATGCGTGTTAACAATAGTTTTGACATTTACGGTTTTATATCACAATTTTATTATAATCTGATAATTCAATTCCAATTATTATATTTCGTACTGGATATTTATTTGTTCAAGTACGTTTCTGTTGTATACACTTTATTTAAGGCGAGGTGTTACCACATGATCAACAAAACGTCGAGTCTTTGGAACTCGAATGTGACTAAACCGCACAAAGATACTATTGAAAAAGATGCAGTATCTTTTTCAATAGTATCTTTGTGCAGTATGTCTAGAAAGTAAGTATTTTTTTTAGCACCTGCAGGTTTTTGTTTTAAGATTAATTTCAAGTCGTATATTTTTAATATTATTATTATCAATTATTATTATAACTTTAGGTCGAGCAGTCAGACAAATGTGAATCATGAACTAGTTGAATTAGTGCTAGTGGTTTTTAATGCTGATAACAAGCGAGTACTGCGAATGCAGACAAATAACACAAACATGTTTTATTTTAAAATAATTATGCCCTTTTTACTGCTACACTGCATAAAGTTTAAACAGGTGGATTTCTGAAACAAAAAGCTATGTGTAAGAACGTAATATGTTGGGGACTTTAGATAACAAATAACAGACACAAAGTACACCCAGACTTGATTAATCAAATCAAATCATTGAATGTGCCTATTTTTTTTTAAAGATTCTTTTCCAAATTACAAGACAAAATATTCGATGAGTGGAAGGCAGCGCCTGCCGAGGAAATAAATGCTACTACAAAAAGGAGAGTAAAGGACGGTATTGCTATCATAGATGTATACGCTGATGGATGTTGAACCGCAAAGTCATACGGAAATAATTATAAAGCTTTGTCTGGAAATGCAGTAATAAACACATGTGCTATAAAAATTATGCGGGAGCACCTCCTGCAATGGAAGCTGACATTATTACCGAGGGCTTTAAACATTCCATAGTGCGATGCTGATAATTGCTGATGGTGATTCAGCGACATATGCCAAAAAAAATCCTTTGCAATTTGAGTAACAAACTACGGACAGTAGCAAAGGAGGTCATGTATCCATTAAAATATGGAAAATTATTAACTGATCAAAAAGTGATGACCATAAGAAAGATGAATCTTTTTCAATTGTGCAAGCAAAAAATTGTTAATATGCCAATATACAAAATTTAATTTTACACTCTTTAGAAAACCTTCAATGTAAGAGTTTTTATTGCAATAAAGAAAAGTCATTGATGAGTTCCATGGAAATAATAAATTCAACCTTTTGCTTCAGATTAAAGTAATAATAATTGGAAGTAATAATCTCAAAGTTCAGAGGAAGAAGTCGACACCAACCCTGCTGAACGTTTTAGTAGTGTAATTGCAAAGATTGTTGGCCGGAAACGAATAAATTTTTCCATTTGGCGAGCTTATCAAGGAAGATGTGCTGCAATTATTGTGACATTTAATAATAAACTACTCAGATACACTATACATAAGAGACTCTTAGAGAACAGCCCAAGATGGTATTTAAAGAAAATGGAAAGAAGGCGTGAAGTCAAAAGATCATGGAATCGCGACAACCCTCATAAAAAAAACAGATTCCTTAACAAAATTGATACACATGAAGTTGACAAAGATTACGGAGCCAATTGTGCTACTCCTGATATGACGGAGAATGATTTGGAGACTGCAAAGAATGATTGAGTAATTCACTGAATTACCCCGGTATTTATTAGTAAAACCCTGGTGAGATGACGGCCCGAGGGGGTTTCCACACGCACAAAAAAAATGGTATGGTTCCATCATCACAGCAACGCAGTAGTCGTTTGACTTTAAGACGTCGGAGTACCTCGTGGAGCCTTTGGTGGTTGACTGGGATTTCAAACGCTTGCCACTGTCCGATGGAGTGAAGCAATCGTCTGGATGATTCCTTTTGGTGGGTATGCGCTGGCCTAAAGGCTTACCTGCGTGTTTTAGTTCCCAGCTTGTTTGCCCCGTCCAGGGAGATCCTGCCGTGGGGATACTTTCGCAGCAGCAGACTTCGTGGCAACTGGTGGTGTTCCCGAAGGAGCAGCTTTTTCCTCGACTAGGCTACTGCCTTTGCCATAGGTCGGCTCCTCACTAGCGTGAACCTCGTGGGGCCTTACAGCCCCTTCAACAGCTTTAAGCTGCTTACTACCACCTACTGCCAAACGCCGCGCTCGCTTAGCCTCTACCCGGGTTTTCGCCCTCCTGGCCTTTGGCTCTGAGAGCATTGCTGCCTTCAGAGAGGAGAGGTCTATGGTCTTTGCCGGTATTTTGGATGGTGCTGCATTCTGGTTGTCCACGCGAGAAGCTGCCAGTTTGGAGGGCAACACTGCATTCGGGCTATCAACCCGAGTAGCTGCCAGTTTAAAGGATGGCGCTGCATCCGAGTTATCCACCCGAGAAGCTGTCGTTTTAGAGGATGTCGCTGCATTAGTTTTATTTTTGTTTTTATCTATTGGTTATTAGTTTTTAGCTTCGTCTCTTCGTCCTTCCACCCTCCTTGGAACCCTCAAGTGGCGATGTCGCGGCAAAAAACACGCAGGCGCCAGAAGTAACGAAGGGATATAGAGCTCCTACCCCAGCAGAAGGCTAGCCTCCTGCCTCCCGTGTCAGGAGAAATCCGGACCAAAGCAGTGTGTTGCCTTTCAGCTCAACTACCAGGACACCTTCTTCCCCCCATACGGGTCCCTACCTATACCTTCTAAGTCAAATCTTGAGCTTCAATTTATTGTAAGTTATCTGATTTGTGTAAAAAAATCGAGTGTTCAGATTTCAGAAGTTTATATATTTAAATAACAAACATTGTTGTAGCAGAGAATATCAAGAATGTGTGATTTAAATTTATTTTAGAATGTTGGATATTCTTATAATTAAATTTCAGGATTATCTACAGTACTTGGCACCCATTTAGATCTCAATTCTTTTGTCGGCAAAGTCGACAACCATGCATATTCTTAATATTGAACTTGGCTTCCATTTTCACATTTATGTTTTTGATGGGATATCATTACTTTTTGTAAAGATATTATTATTATTCATCATGCAAGTGATCTGTAACATTATACCTTAAACGCTTATAGGCAACCGAATTTGTACGAATCTGAGCTGTAATGTATTTCTTTCGTAACACAATTATTTGCAATGGCACAATAATGTGAGAGCTGGCGCTGCCAGTTGCAGTTTGTGTTATTATTAATTGTCAAATTTTTATACATAATCTGGTATAAGATGTGATAATAAAAACGATATTTCATCATGGAACCTATTCTCCTGCGAAAGAAAAAAAAATGCTGTTATAATTTTGCAAGGCGCTAAGTGTTACTAAAAATCGATTGTTTGAAAAATATTTTAAATCGTAAAAAATCACTGTTTTTAGATTTTTCTCTTTGTATGTATACAATTACCTAGCTTTCTAGGTCATCTAGAAGTGGGTTAGGTTTTACGTCTATATGTCAGTCAATCAGTGATAAAAATACTGATTTTCAGATGTTAATATCTCAATGACCGTTTTTTAAATTTCATAAATACACCTCGTATTTATGAAATTTGGGATTCTAGTTAGTATCAGGGGTTTTAATAAATAAACCAAATTTCATGTGTTTATGTTACATAGATTTTGAGTTATGAAGGTGTCAAAAGTGGCTCCAAATGGTTCGTGTAATATAACACACGGCTGCTGCGTCGCCAGTTCTTTTTCTTGAACTTGTCTTGATACGCTGCCGCGTGTCTAGATCCAGTTCTGGCATTCGCCAGTTCGTGCATTGTAGTCGCAGTTCTAACTAACTTAACCTAATCCTAGCCTATATGTGGAACGTTATTTTTACGTTTGTACGCTCTGGTTAACTTGATGTGCAATCAGTATATTTGATACGAAAACAATATTTCCGTACTTACTTACGTACGTAATTGATGTAAATAACTATATATTTTTCTCACTTTTTGAATTTTTAATGAATTATATAAACATTTAAACAATATTGTAATTTTATTTATTTACGAAATTCATTAACATTTTATAGTATACACTTTTCAGATTGTTTATATTCCTCACATATTACGTCTTTGTCATTCAACTTCCACGTCGGGTGTGAACCATCACCAGTTCTGTTCACACGCTTCTCAATCATCTCTTGGGACACAGTCCTTAAATTATATGCCCAACCAATTTTTGCCATTATATCAATAAATAATCGAGACGTATTAAACGCATAACCTCCCAACTCAGCAGCTTTGTAATCCCAAGGGAAAGTATGATGATAATTGTGAAATCCTTCGCCACATGCAACTAACGATACAGTTTTTGTTTCCACTGGTCGAATCTCTTTGTCATAGGGCTTCGTCCCCCACATATGGGCAGCAGAATTTATTAAGAAAATTACATGTAGCGAGATAGTCATACGCAATACTGCAGCAATATAAAATGCTGTCCACTTTTCTTCATTCCACAGAACGGGGATGTAAGTTGGTGCTACATAGCCTAGCAAGAAAACTGATAAGTAGTAGTATCTGAAACAAAAAATAAAAAATATATATTTAAAAGGTACTTGGAATAAGCCACTGTGATTTCGTTACCATAAATTTAGAAAAAGAAACGCATAGCACCGGTAGTTGCTCTATCACATGAAGAAAGCGCACTGTTGCAAACACCAGCCAGATAAGTTGCTGTTAGTATTTGTCTTAAGGAAAGCACTTTATTACTTTATTGATTTTTTACTAAGTACTCTTTAATTTGCAAACAAATGGGGAGATCCTTTATATAATCAGATCTCAAATAAGTAATAACTAGAGTCCTTGTTTATAATAGTCGTATTCGAAAAATAGAAAACTACTCGAGTGTGGGCCCATTAGTAACAATGGTCTGACATTGGAGTCAGGAGGTGGCTAATGGAATTCTTCTTACTTATTAGCCCAATATACGACCAATATTTAAAACGAAGTGTTACACAAGTATTTTCAGGATGTGTCAACATTGACCTTATTAATAAAGTACACTGGGTTGTGGAATTAACGTTAAAATACCGATTCAAAACTCATCCATACTCAGTCCGTCCTCTGTTTGTCCATAGACCAGTATAGACGAAAATCATAGACAAAGTGACAAAGTAGTAGCGACTGTAGATTACATTAAGGGGAATTACCGCGATAGTTTAGGTCGAAATTTCAAACAGTTTTAGGAATTGTTCATATTTGAACCATTGCGTTAATTTGCTGTAATCGTATATATTTTAACGCCTAGGATAATAAAATCATACCCTGGACGTCTCACCACACCAACGCAACGTAGAAAAACGGATACCATATGTACTAAACAGTTTGCCTGTGGATATAATAACCCAACAAAAATAAACTCAAAAGAATACTAAAAAAAAATGTATTGGAAAGTATGTAATAATATAAATATATATAACAGGCTATTCTTTACATATATAAATATATGTTACAAATTAGGCGACTCATTTACATATAAATTATGCTTATATTATGCTATAGGTACATTACACGTACATAATAATAATATATATCGGCATGATATTTATTAGAGACTCGACTGAGTCCACAGTCAAACTGTTTAAAACAGTTTTGTGGACCTTTGAACTAGACTAAGGCTTAAATAAAAATTGTCACAATAAATAATAATAATAATCCATCCTCGCAGAACTGGACATACGAGACCGGCTGTCATCCCTGTGTCTTCGCAGAATCCTATAATACTTTGGTCAGAGGACCCTCATTATTCAGGAAACAGAAGAAGGATGAGGAGGATCATAATCTAAACCACATAGGCAACTATTGGGATAGTGAATTTAAGTAGATAGTATATGCCGAAATTTATGAAAAACATTCTCAGATCTTATTTATTTACCTACTTCTTTATTAGTAGCAACTCGAAGATTAGATTAAAAAAATGGAAATTAAAACCGTCGTAAGGTTACTGTTTCATTTTACTTACTTTTTTTGAAAGCGTAATAACTTATCAGCCATAATATCACTTAGTTCAATATCGTGTCCCTTAGCTATAACATCAGGATGTTTCTTCATTAGCAGCCAACCAATATGAGAGAAGAAAAATCCCCGCGTTGAGTTGTGAGGATCTGCGTCAGTATCACAATACTTATGGTGAACGCGATGGTCACGCACCCACTGGAATACTGACCCCTGCAAATATGTCTCAACTTATAATAATGAATAAAAAGAAGTTTCAAAGGTAAATCTTTTACTGCAGTGAATAGTGTGCTCAGTTCCGTCGGTGACACTACCGCTCACACACGTACTTCTAGTTCTATCATCTTTTAAATAGCAAATCAGTGTTAAAAGTGTGTTAATCACCTAAAAATTAATACAGACACTTACCTAAACAAACAAGTTGCAAATGTGTAAAATATTATAGTCAAATAAGGCAAAATATTATATAAAATGTATGTATGGGAGAGCCATGCTTCGGCACGTATGGGCCGGCTCGACTCCGCTCGATACCACGGCCTCACAGAAAACCGGTTGTGAAGTAATGCTTGCATTGCATTTCGCCGCGTGAGTGAGGTTACCGGAGGCCCTAACCCTTCCCTCTCCCCTATTCCCATTCTTCCCCTCTCCCCTATTCCCATCTTTCCCCTCTCCCCTATTCTCATCCTTCCCCTCTCCCCTTTTCCTACTCTTCTCCACCTTCCCCCTTTTCTCCTACTCCCACCTTAAAGGGTGGCAACGCACTTGTGACTCTCGAGTTACAAGTGCCCATGGGCGGCGGTAGTCATTTACCATCAGGTGACCCGTCTGCTCGTTTGCCCCCTTTACCATAAAAAAAAAAAAACAAAATAACAACTAAAATATTATGAAGTTTTAAAGAACTTAACGTACTAGTAAAAAATAAAATTTCTGCACAAATTGGACTTAGACCGCATTAGTGATATAAAGAAGATTCCTGTTCTACATAAATGACTTTTCTCAAACCATCTTACCGTCAGGAAAAATAATTTCCTTTGCCGACGACACTGCCATTACCTTCTATGGCAACTCATTGACTGCACGGATAGCGCAATGGTTTAAGTGGTCACGTCGCCACTACGCCGCGCCGAGTGTTGTGGGTTCAAATCCCACACGGGACAAAAATTTGTGTGATCCACAAATAGTTGTCCCGAATCTGGGTGTTCTTTGTGTCCGTTGTTTGAATGTTTGTGAAGCCCCCGCGACACAGGAATATTCCTAATGCGGGAGTTGTCTTTTTAAAAATAAACTCGTGGTCACAAACACAAACTACAGCTCAAAATAGATTCAACACCATCTAAAAATGGCTCATCTTACACTCACTGACACTTAACACCTCCAAAACAAAACTCATCACATTCCCACTTAACTCTAACGTAACACTTAAGAGACCAATTATTCTACAAGCACACATTTGCTACAACGACACACCCAAATGTAACTGTCCATCGATAACTTCTACCGATACCATCAAATACATTGGGATCACACTTGACAAGCACCTTAATTTTAAACACACATCATACACCTAGTAAATAGAGTACGAAAACTCATCTACATTTTTAAAACACTTACGACACATTGCCAATACTCACATCATTCGTACCGTGTATTATGGTGTGTGTCAGTCAATTATTTGCTACTGTATCACAGGGGTGGTGCCACTAAAACGCTTTTAAAACCACTGGAGGTAGCTCAGAGAGCCGTACTTAAAGTTGCTACTTTTCGCCCAATACGGTGTCCCACTTTCGAATTATATCAAAACTGCAACGTTCTTACGGTTCCACAACTATTTATACTAAACTCTATACTCCAGCAACACACTGAAGCTCAACATATACATGATCACACTAAACTTAAACGAAGAATAAAAATGTATACTAAACCTCACCCATACTTTACTTTCACAATACGATTTTTTTACTACCTAGGGCCATTTCTGTACAATGAATTAAACAAAATCTTTCCTATACACAAATTCTCTTATTATTTTCAATTTTATATACGTATGCACATCTTCTTAATTTTGTGGAACTCAACAAAGGATTGTTCTTATTTGAGTAGCATAGCTAGAACGTCTATGAATATATTGTAAAGTTGTATTTTTACAAATAAATTTATTATTATTATTATTTTAGTTGCTTTATTTTTTGACATGTTGAGGGCTTCTGGTTCTAGCTATGGCGCTCATTATATCTCATGGGCCTGCTAATGAATGTATATAATGTTATTTAGCGAAGTCTTGAAAAAATATAGATAACATATAGGCACTTTAGGTATAGTGCGAGTGCTAGGTCCATTACTCTTCATTGATTAATTTGATCCTTTTTTTTTTTGTTCGTGTGGAAACCCCCTCGGGCCGTCACCCCACCGGAGTTTTCGGTGGGGCGGTGTGTCGTAATTGAACCGACTAAAACCACACGGTGTGCCGTACTGCGCCTTAAGTAGGAAGAATCCAAGAACAGCTTTTATTAAGACCTCCGAAACCCTCCTAGCGCCTGCCCGCAAAAGCGCGGGCACCAATTATTTTGATCCTAGGGTAACAGTGAAATTTACCAATATTTTATTCAATCGGTGGGTGCCATTAAAATGCATTTCAATTTTACAATAGAAAACACAATGGCAGGTCCCCCTACATAATTTTATTTGAAGTAAAATGGTAGTGTTTAAATATCAGAAATGCTTAAAACACTTGAGAATTTATTCTTGACCATTCTCCAGGTGCAGATATATTATCTTCATATCTGACCCATCGTAAATACGAAACAATTGCCATGGCAATGAAATGAGCGCAGCAGCCTACAGTGCGGCCCCCAACCAAGTAATTGCAACAATATTCTATAATGCCTGATTCACGTATATTATTTTGGACTAAAATATATACATAATATTGTCTTCTAGATTGTTTAACTGTAAAACATAATCTTAGTCCATATTCAGAACAAAAAAGTCACTTAAGCAATCAATCGGAGTCCTTGGGAATTTTTGAGTCACGGAAGAAAATATCACGAGTCTAATAAACATGTAGTCCAGGTCGAATAAATGTACTTCAAAACACAAGGTAGAAGCGATGGTCCTATGAGTGTCAAATGACAAGTATGACAACTGGTATTTGCGGAACTCGACAGGATCCAAACGACAGCGTATCGATAATTTGAAAATATCGATATATGTCTATTTATGTGCCGTTATCATCGACAATGTCTTTTTCTCATCATTCTGTGCAATTTATTGTTTTCTTTCGTCGCAAAATATCGTAATTATATAATATTTACTTAGTGTTTCAAAAATCATTTAAAAAGTGACAAAAATATTTTAACTTATGTTGATTTAGTCACTTCACCGTATAAGTGAACCCGTGCGCAGAGGCAAGTTCATAATCATAAAAGGTAAACCTTCGGTAAGTGTTTCAGCCACAGCTATAAAAATCGATTTTCAATAAAACGTTGGATATTTATAATAATGCCATCACGCATCCCTAGTCAGTTAAACGTGATGGCGTAAGTACGAGTATGTCAGACATTACGTACTTAGGTCAAATAAGTTCTTCAATAATTTCCTATCTCTTATAAGACTTATACAACACATGGTGGTGTTGTGATAAATCATAGAAAATATATATATTAAGTTTACTGTGAGTAAATTGTTTAAACGCCTAAGTTTTAGGTAAATTTGTTCCTGCCGTTGTTCTTTCCATGCGTAAAATGATACAAACGGTAGACGCCACGCTGCTCATTCGTCATGACGTCATATCGGCAGTGAATAACGCCGATATGCTTAGTGAATTAGTGAAAGCGTAAATTAGTGTGATTTAAAATCTGTTATACGATCACGAATCATAAGAATACTTATGATTCGTGATAGAGATAGAATAATATAATATATTATGTTTGTGTATAGCGATGCGACATTCCGTAATTTGGCAGAACAACAATCGGGATTTAATGCAACGAATTTTCTTATCATGAAAGAGCTTATTCTTGATAGATTTGTACTTTCTGCCTTTACTAATAATTAAACATTACCATGGACATGGTTATGTTTTAGTAAAATACACAAAAGGAATAAAATATTCGAAACTTTACAGCAATATCAATTTGTACTAGTTGACACTTGGTTGTCTACTAACGTAATTACGTAATTTCATGATGGCTCGCGTTTCGCATATTTGTAGAACAGACAAAAAAAATTGAAGACTTTGAAATTAATGATGAATTTATGAAAAAAAAATTAACTGCAAAATTTATTAACTAAAATTTTATCTCTTTATTATATTTCTTGATCATTACTTTAATAGATTAAAACACTATTATAAATATCTAAAACGAGTTGTCTCTATAAAAGATTTATGCCTCGTAGATACACTTTTTTAAAAATCCTCGCTTTTATTCCTGTTAGATAAACAACGCCATTTAAAAATGCGTTACTACCTAACTGCTAAAGTACCAACCAAATAAATGCGGATATAAGTTTGTTTGTTACGCTTTCACCTCTCGTCTGTTCCACCGATTATAATACAATTTAGCATACAATGTATCGAGTGTACAAAAAAGGACAGAGTAGGTTTTCATCCAGAAAAAAGTACTGTTCTCAAAGGATAGAAAAATAACTTTAACGCAAGCGACGCCACGGGAAAAAGCTTGTATATTACGTGCGTAAATATGTGTACTTGTGTTTCATTTTTGTTTACATATTATAATCTGATTTGTGTACATTATAAGTTAACCTATGTAATGCGTTACCTTACTATTGCAAGTTGTGTTAAAAATATATTTGAAGAACTACTTACTTGGAAAGCAATGGTGGAAAAAAATAATAGAATAATCTTCAGAGGTAGCTTCGCTTTGTATGCTCTATGTGACCATAGTCTGTGCACACCGGCTGTTATACCCACGGTGGACATTACATACAAAAAATAAGCTGCAATAAATTGACATAAGAATTTTAAACTAAGCCCATCAACCAATATTACAAATATATATTAGAGTAATAATACCATTATTTTTGTACATAATTACACATAAAAAAGCCCTGGTCCCTGATAATACCAGGCCTTGAAAAGATGCTTTGAAAGAGTCAAAAGAAAGAAGAGGTAGGCCCTTCATTCCCATATCCATACTATGTAATATTATGAATGCGTAAGTTTTGTTTGTTTGCTACGCTTTCACGCCTTGACTACTGAACGGATCATTGTGAAATATGATACTTTGTCAGGTGTACAAAAGAGGACATAGGGTCTTCCCGCGAAAATGTACTCTTTCCGAGGGATAAACAAAAATAACTTTTACTCGAGCGCAGCCACAAGCATAAACTAGTAAGTAATAAGGCTGTGACTGTTAGTGTGTTACAGTATAGGTAGCCATAAGATAGGTGATGATGCTAGTATGACCCTTTTTTAGGTAATGTTGGGTTTTAGTTAGATACCGAGTTCTCAAAGCCTATTTATAAGATCGCCAGATGTTCACGTAAAAAACGGGACAACTGAAAGTAGAACTCACGACCTAAGGATTCCTTACAAACTTCTCTATTTGGATAGTCGATAGCTCAATTTATTAACGTATCGAAATTCATAAATCCTACTAATATTATAAACGTGAAAGTTTATGAGGATGCATCGATGTTTGTTACTCTTTCACGTAAAAACTACTGAACCGATTGCGACGAAACTTTATAAGTAGAGAGCTGGAGCTGGATGTAAAAAAACGCTCTTTTTTAACTTTGATCTTCATTTGCTGTTAAACAAAAGCACTTAGTGACTTTGAACAGATTTCATTTTGTAGGTAATTTAATGGAGAATAAAAAAGCTTTGGGCACACATGACGAAAAACGTACTGAAAACGAGATATCACACCAAATGTAAAAAAGTCAATTTTTTCGTTAATTTGTTAAAATAAATTATGCCCCACTTGTTTAGACTGCGGGTAGCAAAATTCATAATCAGCGCATTTTTTTTACTATGTTTACAAAAATAAAAATGCGTGGTAATCCTAAATTTAGGTATTATAGTTTCTTGATTGGGCTAAAAGGTTTATGAATAATTTGAGAATCAATCAAACAATAAAAAGGAAATTTAAACTATCAAATAAACATCCAAAGGCCTGTCGACTAACGACAAAGGTTGTAAGTGTAATTAATGTGTTTGTAGATAGAAAAAGAAAAGCGAATATTAATGCTTACCGAAAACAAAAGTCTGCCATTTAGCTTTTGTAATTAGTAAATAAACTCCATAAGCAGAACCTACGTGCATCAATGTGAAAAATACCACGTTATGCCATACCAGACGCCATTGCCTCGAACGTATTGTGGATTTTTTATTATTTTCGATCAACGTATTGTTATTGATTACATCACACATTTTAATAGATTTTAATTTTGATTTACTGCTGAAATAAAAATTATTAAGTTACTATTCACACTAAAATATTGTAGATAGGTAGCGTATACTTTATCGCACGCAAAAAAATAGGAAACATGAGAAATACAATATTAAGTAGCAGTACAATGGGTGGTCTTATTGCAGTCTGCAATCTCTTAAGCGGTTCCTAGACGATCATGCGGCATGACATGCGTTACGTGCTATCATGCATGCATGACCGTTTAATTGTATTGATTGATGCGAATGACATGCAAACTACGTGCATGACATGCAAACTACGTGCTGGCAGTTAATTGACAATTCCTTTTATTTGTATATTTATAAATTTATTTATTTGTAAATCTGCCTTTGACAAAGACATTTCCATACCAGCGCAGGAGACCTCTTCCCTGTACTATCCATATCGACTGAATAAAATGATTATACCAAGCGAATTATCATGCTGCACGATAGACTCTTAATAGGTCCTCCATGCAGCATGATGATTCAGCATGTCATGCCGTATGATCGTCTAGAGCCGCTTTAGAGACAACTTTTGATGGACTATACTGTATAGTAGTAGGTAACTTGTGGTGCACATTACTTTGTCATTTTATTATTATATAATTTCTCTTTTCAACAAAATCATTTAAATTTATAATTGTAGATATCTGGGGAACAATCAATCAGTCAATGTAGAAAAAAAAGATATTAAATGAACAACTTCACTAAGACGAAATTAAGTGAGTTGAGTGTGTGAAAGTGAATTACTTAAATAACACGGTGCAGAATCTCTTTTAGCACTTACCTTCAGTTTTACTATAATAAATACCCTGTTGTGATGTTTTCCTAACATCAATGATTTTTCCCTTCATTTAAAATTATAGGATAAATAAACTATGGAGACAAACGATGCGTGTAACACTTTTCTTGCATTAAGTATTTATCGAGCGTATTTAACCACTTTTATAAACACTACCAGAACTTTTAATTACCCATATAATTAACCTGTAGTTACCGCAAGACTAGAAATTTAAACATTCTGATTTATAGCTCAATTTTGACCCAAAAAAGAAGATTCTGGGACATATTTACACATCGCTGTGTAGACCCAAAGTAGGCGTGGTTACTAGGGATTCTAGAACACTGATAAAATACTTCGATACATTTTTATAGTAAATACATACATTTTATACATAGAAACTACCAGATCAATGCAAATATACATATTCATGCATACAATATTTAAAATAAAAATGCAATATTTTAAATAAATTATATTTACTTATTTATTGGACTTGGCGGGGATCAAAACCGCGACCTCAGACGTTGAAGTCGTATGTAAGTACTACCGCCGCGGCACGGAGATCGTCAAAATAAAAGAAATATAGTATTATATAGGAATAAAAGAAGTGGATTAATAAAATTCAAATATATAATTAAACCTGTCCCGAGTATGAAACCAAACTCTTGTTTTTACTCTCTAGATTGTTGTTATATTGGTATAGGTGACATAACAAGAGTGACCCACGAAAACACCATTAAATTCGCATGCATGACACTCGGCGAGTAAAGTGAGATCTTGGAAACTTAGTATAGTACAAATTAAAAAAACCTATATCTTGGTTTTTCTTTGAAATATTTATCTATTAAAAATATATTTAAATTAAGGTACTTCGACAAATTGATTTCCAGTTAGTTAGTAAGAACTTATTCTTTCATTAGATTAAACACTTTCTGAATTATTTTATTTTTATTCAATAATAATGTGTTAACAATTAATAACTATAAATAACTTTGAATGTTAAGCGTATATCATTTTCCCAAAAACAAATTAGTTCATTATGCGTAGTCCTACGAACTTTTCTTTCATAACTTTAAACTTAGTTAGTTCATATTTTAAAACTTTCATATTTAAAAAGAAGAGCGAAATACATAGGTAATATAAATAAAAGAAAAACAATAGGTATAGCGTACATACAATCAACTAGGACTACATGTATTAATACAGATAAACAAAGAAGTATCATTCAATTAAATGTTAAGTAATTTTAGACAGTGGCTTTATCGACCATTATCGTGTTTTAAGGGTTAAAGGGTTATAAACAACTCAAAATTATTTGAATGGTACATAAATATAGTACCACTACTGCTAATACAACACTTTGAAAGTATCTCACGTTGACTGAATTTTAAACATGTCGCTCACTGAATACAAAATGTTTGTGGTCATACAACGCAAAAGTTCAAGGCGAAAGTACAAGCTCACATTTCGCAGAAGAATCATCACAACAGTAATCTATATATTATAATTTTATTAAAATGAATTCCTATTTCGCTTGGTCACGACATCACGCGTTAACAGCAGGACCGATTTCGCTAATATATATTTTTTTTTGTTTGTTATTGTCTTATGTCTCTAGAAGGTTCTTATGCAATTAAAAATTAAGAAAGTTGCGCAGAAAATTAGGAAATTCAAGAAAACTTAACAAGGGACTTACGCGGGTGAAACCGCGAGGCGCAGCTAGTACATTATATTTATTTAAATAATGTATTGAAATGCGTCGCTAACATGTATGTATAGGGATATACTCATATGTAATATATGTTCTCCTGTGAGCTCTCCTAGTTTATTTTCTTCTTTTCTACTTAAATCTAGTGCACCTATTCACTCATTTCTGCACCACCCTACAGTAGACTGGTAGCAAATGCTTACGACATTAAATCCACCACTGTACAATTTTTTTCAAGTGTCAAATAAATAAATAAGTCATATATATTACAGGACGGCCAAAACAAAATTTAAATCTCGATTTGTTGCAATATTTTATAATTTTTATTTGTTAATATTAAATGTTAATATATCGTTCGATGCGTTTTTTTTAGTGCTCTATCGAATAAACACATAAAATGTATAATAGCTGTTACTTATGAATGTAAAAATGCAGAAAAGTCCCTTTTATATTCAAAATTTGGAACACTGTCATAAAAAATATTTCAAAAAACAATTCAATTTTACAAAAATAAATATTTAATTAAATCTTTTTCATAAAAATAATACTTCAAAAAATCTCTTATTAGTCATACGTAAGAACATTAATAATTTTCCACCCTTAGAGGTGAAAAATTTTCTTCAAATTTGAATGGGTCCAACCTATTCAATTTAAAAAAAATATTCAGACGAATTGAGAAACCACATCATACAAAGTTTCAGACAGTTTTTTTAAGGCATTTTTTAAGTTAACGATTTTAAATAATACTAACTTTTTTGAAAATTAAAAGTCTTTGACCCTAAGGTTTAAGGTTTAATTTAACTATCCTAAATATTACCCAGATTATAATTTTACTAAAGTTTTTATGACAATAAAATATAATACTTATAAATATACATTTTTTAGTAAATAAATAAAAAACAAGCTGAGATTTGAACATAGTTGTGTATGCGTTTCCACTATTTCTAACAGATTATATTTCTCATCCATGATTCTGAATAAGTTTTTCTTTTTCGCGATAATGGCTGTGGGTCCACGCTAGATATGTCACGCTGGATGACTGAGTATTAACACTGGATGAAAGTGTATCCATGTTAGGCGTCTGAATATCTAACTCGACTAGTATATTATTTTATAGACGAATGTCTGAGGTTTTACACGAGAAGTTTCAGGTTGGGGTGAAATATAAAATTGTACGGTAGCAAGTTTTGGCCGTAAAACTCGCTCCGAATCGGAAGATCTTTATTGTAGGGTTAAAAAATAGGATCCTTGATACTTTCATCTGGAGAAAAATTACGCATCACTATCAAAGTCGCAACTTGTATCGCACTGAAGATTTTATTATGACTATTTAGTTTGGAGTTTGTATCTATGGAACCATTGGACAGTATGGCTGGTTGCAGGAGTTCTAGAATATGAGGTTCTGATGTATGCTGGATATTCTAGGCAGATAATTATCTGATTCGTGAGTGAAGGTCGCCATGTTCAAAATTAATCATACTCTGCTATTCAATATATAAGTAATAATCAATTAAATCAATTAGAAACAAGAAATAGATTAATTAGAACGGAAATTCTTGGATAGTAAAATTAATGTAAAGTTTTGGAAACCAAATTTTGTGTATTGTAGAACTCAAAACATGGGTTTTCATCATGTAATATTTAACACTATAAATACTTATTTATTCATTCAATGTTTTGAAGTTGTTACATCAACTATGGACCGGTCATTACGGGACTGATATTTATACTTTACCTACCTTAAAAAAGTATTCAAAAATTTCGTGTTAAAAATATAACATAATTATAACTTATTTTCTTACAAAACGGACACATTTAGTGAATTCCCGCTCTAGCTTTAAAAAAAATAATAGCTAGTCAAGCAAAATTCCATGCAAAACGAACGTATTTCAAAAATGGCGCTGAAATAACACAAAATAAGATTACTTGATGTCTGAATACAAAACGGACGTTTTCGAAAATATGGCACTTTTGCAGACAACTATGAACATGAACTGCAGTATTTTTTTTGCGGCACTTTTGCAGGCAACTTACGTTAGGCATCGAGTTTCGGGTGACAAAATGACAGTTTTGCACTGATGTTAGCTAACAAACTGCTCAAATGCAAAAATGGCGGTTAGCCGGTTTGGCAATAGTAATTCGAAAATGATGGGTGTTTTTTTGTCCTATAAAATTTAGCTGATTTAGACCTTATTTTTGCAATGAAATCATTTTCAGTTTTTTTTTTATTTGTGACCTTTTGTGTTCAATTAGCGATGTTTATATCAATTTAATATCCATGAAATAACACTGAATAAGTACTTAAGGTATTCGGTATCGCGGACCACCCAATATCCGCACCACATTTATGGGTTAGTTTCGTAAGTGTTGTGCACGAAAGCAGTTTGTTTTTTTTTTGTGAAAAAATACAGCTGTGATTGAAAATTCAAAATGTAAAAAAAAAACAATTCTGCTGGTAGTTACGACTATGGCTAAATTGCAGAATATAAGTTATTTTTATAAAAAAAATTAAACCGACTTCAAAACCACAAATAGGCACTCAAAAGCGAAAAATAAATTAATATAATTATTATAAGCGCTACCCACTCATCTATTTGTAGTCGGTGCCAGCCAAGTCTAATCTCTAGTCTAGTTTTTCCTCGATTTCCTTGAGATTATGGGGCCACCTCGGGAGTATACCCTTCCGAAATAAAAAATATTTTTTTAATCGGTTCACAATTGGCGAAAATATCGATGAACATATACAAAAAAATACATACAGACGAACATAGTACCTTTTCCTTTTTGGAAGTCGTTTAAAAAGTGAAATAATGTGTCAAAATTACTGAAATGAAGTAACTTATTATGAAAACTAATTAATAATTATGATATCGATGTTTTCTTTTACGTTACTAAAATTTGTCGATAAGTTTACCAAATAGCGCGGATAACAGGCATTCAAGACCATACAAATTAAATGAGTAATTTAGCTATGTTAGATGCCCTCAATTCCGGTACGAACTAAACCATAGTTCAATCAACTCTTTATAAAAGTAGATAAAATGTGTAAAGTTAAAGATTTGAAAACGTACATATTTTTATTTTATTTTGGAACTACATATTCACTTGGTTATTGCGAAAATCCATAAAAACTAATTTAAAAAGTTTTCGAAGGTAGTTTTTATAGATTTTCTTAGTAACAGAATGAAAAATTCCAAAATAAAAAATATATACGATATAAATCTTTAACTGTACGTATGTGGTATGTCCATCTGATTTTATGAGAAACGGAGGTAATAATACCAGGAAATTCAAACGATCATAACTTGTAAACGGATATATATTTATATATATATATATATAGATCCGCGTGGAAATCAGTTTGTGGCTATAAATTTGATTGCGGGAAAAGACTGCCTATGAGGCGGTAAACCTGCCCTTTGACCTTATAAGTGGGCATGAAGTTACCTTCCTTAATTTCTTAACTTATTTTATTCCCAAACGAAGTCATCTAAAAGAGACCTACGAACATTTTTCAAAAAATGTTCGGACAATAGACGTCGTCAAAAGGTTTTGTATCGGTTGTGGTAGTTCCTAAATATTGGGAACAGCACACACCGCTCGCTTCATCTACCCTTTTTTTTGTGTGGCTCACAGATCGTAACTGAAAGACGACCTATTACTATGAGCTAAAATTCTACTGCGCGTTCTAAAATGTCATCATCTTTCTTTTTGTACCGTGAGCGAATCGAGCACTGGCCGCCCGTTCACAGCGTGAACGGGCGGCCGGTGCTCGATTCGCAACGTCCTATAATTTTGTGCAGTGGAACGTTGTGACCGCTCAATGCTCGATTCCTTGGGGGTGTTTGCGAGGTCCTAATATTTTGTGCAAGGAGACGTTGCGAGCGCTCAATGCTCGAATCCCTCACGCGAACCTGTGACGTTCTAACATTTTGTTCGTTATTCGCTGCCAACGTTCGACGCTAGACTCTCTATCACGCTACTGCGACGCGTACTCTCTCTGATTTGTAAGACGATCCTCTCTCTCAGAGGAAGGCTCTCCAATACGATGCATTTTGGCTACCGTACACTGGGAGCTCTGTTTAGAAAGTTGTAACCTTCTTCTACGTATAAGTAGGTATCTATTGTTAACGATTAAATTAGGTAAAATCAAGTGGTAAAGCGTTTCGTAAATGTAGACAGGTATATACAGGTTATAGATATACTAAACTAGCAACCCGCCCCGGCTTTGCACGGTTACAAATTATACACCAAAACCTTCCTCATGCATCACTCTGTCTATTAGTGAAAACCGCATGAAAATCGGTTCAGTAGTTTTTCAGTTTATCGCGAACAGACAAACAGACTGACGCGGCGGGGGACTTTGTTTTATAATATGTAGTGAAGATAAGAATTGAATAGGTTCTAATGTAACTGTTATATATTGTAATGAGGTAATAATTAAAAGTAATAATTCTGAGAAAAACTTTTTAACGTAAATATAGCTCTAAAAAGATTTTTCAAAATATTTGGAGTTCTTAAAAGAAGTTTTTAAATGGAATAAATTCGTATGTGCAAGTTGTCGTTCTGGTAAGAACTCTTTAACATAAATGTAGCTCTAAAAATAACTTTTTCAGATAGTTTTAGCTCCCTAAATCTCAATGATAAAGTTTATCTACATAAAATTATCTTGATGATAAAATAACTTTTTGAAGTGAAAACTTCTTTAGGCACGTTATGCACTTTTGGATTGGGGAAAAAGCACTGAACTCGAGTGACCGTCACCCTCAGATACACATATACTGATGTGTGTTTATAACACACGTCGCACTCGCTCGTGTTATCTAGACGTAGAGTAGTGGTTCAGTGTAATAATAACGCACGTTTCTTTTAATATAAAGGTGCAATAATTTTCTAATATTATTTATTTTAAAAACTGCACTTAATTGGGATAGCTATATAGTTATTTTGCAATATAGTCAATTTGATGAAGAGAGAGAATGTTAAAAAATTATATAAATACTGTTTTTCTTAAAAAAAAATACCTTAAGAATTGAACACATTGAAATTTCAAGTGTTGGGATAAATTCTTGCATTATAACATTGAACTCTGTCTGTCTAATCATAAGGAGCATAATAGCATTTTTTTATTAAAATACATCGATACGACAGAATTTTAGTAAGAAGGCTTCAACTATTAAAATGGAGTTACGTTGAAGCATATATATGTATATTTTATTATAATATAGTAGGTATACAAAAGTTATTTTGTTTGTCTATTAAATGAACACTCTTCTCACTGGCAACTTACATTTATTATAATTATTATAAACATTTTTCATTTTATTTAGGTACCTTATTATTAAGGGGTAGTATTTCATTTCATATTTCAATCCCTTGTTTGTATTAATACATTTATTTGTACCTATTATAAAGATAATAATCATTATTTTTATGAAAATTTTATTACTATATTAATACGTTGATAAAATAATTTCTAAAAAAAATACTTCCTAAAATATTTCTTAACAACCCAAAAATAATGTTTATTTTATCAAATCGGACTTGAAGTTGATACTAAATTGAGATTGAAAACTTCTTTAGCCGCATTGAGCATGTTTTTGGTAGGGGCCAAAGTTATGGGTTCGCGTCATGGTCATAAGTACGATAAGCAGAGACGTTTTCTATTGTTTTACAAATACATGCCAAGTAAATAACCTCCACCCTTATAGCATTCGGCTAACACTTTCAACAGCAAAATAGGGTTGCTTTCGAGTATAACATGTGAAACAAATGCCGCTGACAATATGTTAATACCTAACCTCGAAATATTCAAAATTCAATATCCTTTTTTCCTAGACTTCTTCCGCTAATAATTTTGTTATGAAAATGTGTTTTAGGCATTATTGATAATTAAACGTAAAATATCACTTCAAATAAAATTATGTATGGGGGCCATTGTTCTTTTTCTACTTATTTCTTGACAAAAATATTACTACCCCGACTAAAATTGGACCCCAGGACAAATTTTCATCAATATGTATTCCCAGATTTTTAACCTCATTTACAGCAATGGATGGTTCTGGAGCTACCGACAACAGTAATTTAAATTTTCAACAAGTTTACATTTAAACCATACTGCATCTGCACACTCTATACCCAAATCTGCTCAATGTCTTTGTTAATGATAAAAATAACTTCTGCTACCCGTTCTACAAGTCCTTGGGTATAGAGGGATATAGAGAGATATTAGGAAGAAGTTAGTGTATTCTTGGAAATAGAGTTTTTAAAAACTGCGAAGAGCAAAGGAAATAAAACTCCTCTATTTGGTATACCTGCACACTCCAGCTTAAGAATCTGTCCTTGATACGAATACGCTGCCGGTAGGCTGCACAGGTAGTTACGAAACCAGTCACTTACCTTTAGAGAAGTTTTTTTATCGATTTGTTTATTTTGGTACTTAAATTATTACGGGTAATTCAAATTCCTTATGATATTCAATACCGCTTTAGGTTGAGCTGATTGTACCTGATATTTATTTCTTAATAATTCAATAACTCGAAAAGTAGATACTAGATATTAGTGGATCTTTCTCTATAGTCGATGGATCCATGCCAGCATGCCTACTGGGTAGACTAGAAGGCTGCGCTGCAGTCCGGCGGTTAATTTAATTGAGATTATTAAACCGATTAGTTTAAGTCGATTCAATTCAAAAATACCCCGTCAACGTAATGAGGTGATAACTCCATACGTAACAAAACAGCAAAGATGTGTGTTGTAGGGTGTATTTATTTAGAACTACTGATACCAGTGGATAAACAGTCAAATTTTTTATCAACATGTAATGTGAATGTGGTGGTAGATGGGTAGAGAATGCCTTAGGCATTAAGTCCGCCAATGTACCAAATGTGCATAAAGTTTAAAATAAAATAATGTTTATTCGACTTCAAACACCAGTCGTAAAAGTATTTAAAGATAAAGACGGAAAGGTATTAAGTTGTGTATTGTCGTTGTTACAGGTAGTACAGTAAACATAAATTAGTACCTGTTTTTTTTTCAGTATCCATTTTATTACTTCGTGCGTATCGACTAGTTCCGTTTGTTTATAGTGTGTGATACATATAATTAGCTGTAAAATTAAGGCCACGGTATAGTTAAATCGCTCTTTTCAAGTGATAACATACGCTTTTGGTATTTTTTACATATTCATTTTCCTAAACTTTTTAATTTCAGGGATTGTGCAGTCAGTGACTAGTGTAACTAGTTTTCAGCTAAATAACAATATCTTCAAAACAGCAACTGCCGAAGTCTATAATCTAAGACAATAAATATATTATATCTATTGTTATCTATGTAAACTTAGATAAGAAATTGAGGACCCGTGCTTCCATATCGATGCCCGTGCCTCGAAACAACTGAAGTCGACGGCTCCACCAGTTTTAAATTACCAGAAGGAATTACAGGTAATATTCGTGTTCCCTCCTGGTCTTGTAAAACATATGAAAGCGAGGACACAGGACTAGTAGTAATCCTGTTCCGCACAATACGCACCAGGCGCTGAGCGCTGGTTTGCAGCTAAACGGTGGAGCTGCCCGTTACTCCTGCATGCCTTAAACGGTTACACTGCTTTTACCTGAACCGGAGCAACGCAAGGCCCGCGCACTCAATGGTGTGGCCGCTTGATGTTGCAAGAGGCAGCTACGGTCTGTGGGAGGTCTTTTCGAGGACTTCTTTCCGCTAATCCCGGTGAAATGATAACCCATCTGGTTTTCCACATGATGAAAGAAAAACACGGATACACACAATATTTATTTGGATCTTGGCATATTAATAGTATTAATAACTCCACACATCTTACACATGGCCGTCTGATCCCAAACTACGCAGAGCCTGTACTTTGGTAACCAGACTGCTGAGAAACATACTTATATATTTCTAAATACATACATATTATAGATAAATTACACCCATTATTAATTACTATTGCACTTTTTTTTCCGAAATTCTTAAACTATAAGTTGGTAATATTAAATTTCCAATAATCTGGTGTGCTTGTCTATTTTGTCGAATAGACATTTCATGGAAATTCGTAATCTTGAAATTGGCTCAACTCATTATCATTTATTTTAGAAATGCACCTCATTAACTTTTAATAAAAAGAACTTATACAATTTATGTAGATAATTTCAATGACTTTTTTAGGAGTCCGTTCCTCAAAAGGAAAATCAGGAACCGATATAGAATCACTTTGATGTCCGTCTGTCTGTCTGTCTGTCAAGGTCATTTTTCTCAGGAACCCGTGGAATCTTTAAGTTGAAATTAACATAAAGTGCTTAAGCCTGCCATCCAAGCTGTAAAAAAATTAAAAACAAGTCAACGCAATGAAAAGATCCGGCCATATACGCCTTATGTTTTAATAAAATTTGAACATTTCGCAGGTAAATCAGGGTACTTCCATAAAACTAGAATCATTAAATTATAGTATTGTACGAGCCACGCTGTACATTGACCTTTTGGTTTTGTAATGCAAATAGGCATTATTGTCAAGATATTCACGACTACAGTACTAAAACATGGTAATTACATTATTTAGTGACAATAAATCCAACAAACGAGTTCGTTGTCTACTCATTTAACATGAACATTTAACATAACACACCCCAAACCACGGTGCGTTGGCGTATCTCAACATCAACATCTCTGTTAGGCAGTGACAATCCCAACCAATGCATGGGAAAGTATTTTTAGAACTGCAAAGTTAAGTTTGTCTCAATAAACAGGCAGAAAGCTTCTAGAATTGATTCCCGAGATGGATATCTACATACTAGTTTGTTTACTTACGGAACCCTCAGTGCGCCAGTCAGACTACTACTACTTGTCCGGTTTTTTATTAATAATGAATAAGTTATAGACTCAGAACATAGAAACAAACAACCTTCCAAGATCTGAGGTTATAAACTAGTATCACTAGTACATATTTTCACAACACTTCGTCGACTTTGAGACGTTCGAACAAATAGCACCACTGTATAAATCTATGGACTATTATATAGTATATAGTAGTGTTATAGTAGTTAAAATAATAATTATACATATACCTAATAAAAATATGTATCCGGCTCCTTCAGACTGGGGCCTTAGCAATTTACGAATGCATATATTTGGGTGGAAATAAAAGGTAGATATAGATATGTAAAAATCGAGGGTACATAAAATCTATTAACTTCTTCATACCATTGAGATACCATTACTTTTCTAATATGCACCATGCAACCTAATCTGTTCTCTAGTACGGCAGCCAAAGAGTATACAAACACTACGACGGCAGCCTTCTCAGCGCCATCTAACCAAAAGAAACTGAACTACTAAGTAGCTACTACTCGTACATAAAACTCTCCACCATCAATCGCTGGGGTCGTGCTTTTTTAAATGAATTATACGGATTTCAAAAATGAATAACTTTGTTAAAAGTCATGCGTCAATATAAAAATAAAGTCGTTAAATTGAAAACCTCCACCATGAAAAAAAAGTTTTTTAGAACTTTAATAGTATTTATTACTTAAAATTAATCATTTTCTTTCTCAAAGCCCGGGTGTGTGCCATCACCTGTTCTATTTATACGTCTCTTTAATGTCGCTTCAGATACAGTCTTTAAGTCATAAGCCCAACCAATTTTTGCCATGGTATCAATAAATAATCGAGATATATTAAGGGCATAACCACCCAACTCGGCTGCTTTGTAGTCCCATGGGAATACATGGTGGTAATTATGAAAACCTTCTCCGCATGCTAAGAATGAAATAGTCTTCGCTTCTGCGGGTTTCATCCGTTTATCATAGGGCTTTGTTCCCCACATATGGGCTAGAGAGTTTACTAAAAAAATTGTGTGTAGCGAGAATGTGTATCGCAATATTCCAGCCACGAAAAACGCTATCCATTTTTCTTCACCCCACAAGATAGGGACGATAGTTGGAGTGATAAAGCATAACAACAAAACTAATACATAGTAGTATCTGAAACAAAAAAAAGTGATTACTAATTTAATAGTGGGTACTTTGCACCCTGCCCTCTGCACTCTGCACTGCTCGACTCTGTCCTCTTCTTACAATTTTGATAGATTATAACTGGTATAATTATAATAATAAGTCTAACTTATTCACATTGATCAAGTTGAAGAAAGATTTTATTTGTTGTTTCAGTTGTTGAGGTATTTATACCTCAACAACTTTTATTTTTGATTTCTACGTCCGTATTCTTCCACAAATTTTGTTTATCGTTGTTTTGTTTTTATTTAATGTAAGTCGACGCTCTCCTTAGAAATTAAATGTGAAGCTTTAAATATTTTTAACAATTAAATTTATTCAATTAATTATTGTTATGTTTGGGTGTAGCACTTTAATCTCTGATACCTACGTATTAGTAAAATAAAAATTTTAATAAGTAGTAATTTTATAGATTGGCGAAGAGTTTTTATTAAAAGGTTCTTTTCTCAGTGCATCTACGTATTAAGTGGCCAATTTTGTATTGAAGAATATTATGTGTGTTTCTTTATGACCTAAATAATAAAGATGATAGTCGTTTTCTGATGACTCAGAATAGATAAATTAAATTTTTTCATTAGTTTAATTTTTTTAATATACTTACTTCCTTTGTAAGCGTAATAACTTTTCGGCCTGAATATCACTCATACCAATATCGTGTCCCTTAGCTATGACCTCAGGGTGCTTCTTGACTAGCAGCCAGCCGATATGTGAGAAGAAAAACCCCCGTGTCGAGTTGTGCGGGTCGGCGTCAGTTTCGCTATACTTATGGTGAACGCGATGGTCGCGTGCCCACTGGTGTACTGAGCCCTACAAATATAAGATAAGACTATATTCTTAGTATACTATAGTCACAACATCGATGTAACATGACATTAATGAAAAGCGTTCTAATCGAGATACATGCCTTTTTATCCTTTATGTAAATTTAGTCTCATTACTTTCACGTGTAATAAAAAATGTGTAACAGAAACAAAACTCTTAATATACCTAATTATATACTTTTATAAATGCAAAAGTTTGGATGGATGAAGGTTTGCTATTTAATCACGCCAGAACAGCTGAACTGATCTGGAGGAAATTTGGCACAGAGATGGATTATAGTACCAAGTATACTACCAAGTATAATATTATTGGAATACTCTGCCAACAGCTATTAGACGTGCCAAAACTTTGCCTGTCTTTAAGAACATGTTCAAAGACTTGACTTTTTAACATATTCTATCTGTCGCATACATCTGTAATTTCTATATGAATAATATATATTTATATACTTCCGTATATTTGTATGTATTATCTACGTGTATATTGTAGTGTATATATGTATTATATAGCTAGGACTGACTGCATGTATATGTTCAATTACTTTTATTATTTACTCTGTATCGATATCAATTCTATATGCTATATAAGTATTATTCTAAAATCAACATATCTCCTATATCACCACTTTTCACACCAAAACTACCCATGATTTCCTCTATTTATTGTCAATTTGTCCAGCCAAAGTTTGCCTAGAAGAAATTGCTTTCAGCGATATTGTCGCCCTTTGTGTAAGTAGTAAGTACATATTACCTGATGTATTTATTCTAAGAACATTTTTGTTGGTGTACAATAAAGTTTATTTCTATCCTATTCTATTACAGTGTGGAATAGCACATATTTTTTATCCCGGAAAAAATTATGATTCCCGGGATGGATTGTAATTTCCACGCGAACGCAGTCGTGGTCAACAGCTAGAGTGTTACATTTTAGGGTTGTATAGTAGACTCTTAAGGCACGTGAAATTAGGTTTTATATAATATTTTTAAAGAGTTGAATATGTGAATAATTATGTGTGCCTGTAGAGATAAGCGCCGCTCTTGAGATTTTATAATATTTCAAATAGATACTTACTTGGAACCCTATTGTACTCATAATAACGAGAAGAATTTTCAGGGGTAGCTTCGCTTTGTATGCTTTATGTGCCCACAATCTGTGCGGACCAGCTGTCATACCCGTATTAGATAAAATGTACAGAAAATAAGCTGCAATAAAGTTGTGAACAAGTATAAATAAAAAAATAAAAAAATCTTCCAAACAAAAGAAAACTAAATCAAAATCGGCCACCCGTTTAAGAGCTATGATGCCACAGACAAACAGATACACACGTTAAACTTATAGCACCCCTCCTTTTTGCGTCGGGGGTTAAAAATATTAATAGACCGAAGTGTAAATTTTAGCACAGCTTGGTCGACCATGAACTTAAATAAACGAAATCTAAAATATTAAAACCTACAATGATTAAACAATATATATTAAGTACTTACATATATACACACGCCTATATCCCCGAAGGGATAAGCACAGATGTAATACACACCCACATTTTGCCAACTGTAATTTAGTCCCATTGACGTAACAGGGAGCAAGCCTATTGCCGTCAATCGGATTAAAGATGGGAAAATTGGGAGTATTTTGAAAGGGAAAGAAGAAGAAGGCAATGGAAAAAAAAGGAATATTGCTTATACGGATTTGGGAGTGCATACAATAGCTCGAGTAGATCAGGATCGTAAAAAAGGATTTTTTATGATAGGTTTTAAAGAACAAAAAATTCAAATACTTACCAAACACAAGAGTTTGCCATTTAGCTTTTGTGATAGTCAAATAGATGCCATAAAGTGACCCTATATGTACTAATATAAAAAATGCAATATTCGGCCATTTCAGGCGCCATTTCCTCGCGTCTATTTCAGAGCTTTTATTGCTATCGACCAACAAATCGTTATGTTTTACATCACACATGATGATATACTGCTGAAAAAAGTCAAGTCAGTATAATTCAATTCAAACGAACAGGCACAGCACTGTTCTTCGCTTCTATGGGGATAATAGCTACCACAGAACCGGGGACTGCTGTAAGTCAGTATTGCAGCAATTAGATTTTTTAATAATAACTTTTAAAGTAATTTTAAATTATTGTATTGTATCCTTTTTTTCCTTATTTCACTCATTCTTATACATTTTAATGCACCTACTTCATTCATTTCTACATCACCCTAAGGTAGACTGGCAGAGAATACCATTGGCATTAAGTCCGCCTCTGTACACATTCTGCATAAAATTCTTAAAAAAAAAATAAGTAAGTCCCCACTCACCTTATATTTTAACAAAAATATTCAGAGAAATAGTCTTACATCTATCGAATATTAGTTTGTTAATATAAGCACAACAATTAATTTAATGAAAACGTGTGAACAGTACGTTCAACACTTTTTATTCATTGCTAATAAGTTTGTTAAACCCCTTTTATACTCAATCATACTGTTATGAAGTAATTATGTAAATAATTAACCTGTCGTCACCGCTGTCAATAAAAATTATAGCATACTGAGTGATGCTTCATTATGATCCAAGAAAAAAAAAAGACATTTAAAAAGAGAACGAAATATTAAGATGGAAATATTACATTTTCAAATAAAAATGGATATCTCTCATTCACGAAAAAAAAAATATTTTTCCTACAATAATTAGATTGCCGTTGTCCACACCTTTGGAAAGTGACATGAACTCTGAACATTTTGGTTACTCTTTTTTTGTTGATGACCTAAAGTTAAAATCGTCTGAAAATGTCATGTTACTGATTCATAAATTACTAACATCCAAATTAATAAAAACTCAAACGGACTGTACTTAGTTGCACAAAAAAAAAGAAAACAAAACCGATCCATAATATTAACATTACTAGTATCCAAAAATTATTACAAAAATGTAATCAATATTGCTAGACAAGGGTCGATGTAAGCTCAGATTAAAGTTGACTTAAATAAGAACATCACTTCAGGGATCACTAAACTAGTACATTTTTTTACTATCATAAAAATAGTCGATAACTGATTTTTAAAGTAAGTAGCAATTTATAACGATATGAATTTATTATATTAAGACAAATTTTAGTTTCACGAAAAACCTTTATTCATTTTCTGTAAGCGATGGTATCGGTTAATTCGCCCAATATACATCATTGGCTATTAAGAGATGGATGCCCACGACTGGTCTAAGACACTCGAAAGGGCTATGAAAATAAAGTATCCAAAGAACTTTTAGAGCTCAAAAGATACAAAACCTGTGCAGTAACAAGAGTCCTAACCGGACACTACAAACTGGACAAACATATGTTCACCCTAAAGTTGGGCGATAACACAATATGCAGATTCTGTCAAGAGGCAGAAGAAACTGCTATGCATATTCTATGCTCTTGTGGCCCACTAATGCGGCACCGAAGTATTAACCTAGAGTTGCACATCATGCAACCGCAGGAAATACAAACAATCACTGCTGAAAGGATCTGGAGGTTTCTCGAAGCTCTGTCTGTCTGTCTGTCTGAGCAGTGAACTGTAAAGTAAAAAGTGCGCTACAAAAGACCAGAAATGGTCGAGGTGGCACTAAGCACTTTAAAAATACTAATAATAAATCGGGTAATTATTTAAGACCTATTTCTAGTGTTCGTTTTTATAGGTCTCGGACACTTCCGCAACATCCCGTTTAATTTTCCGGTATGCGACCCATTTTTCCATGTTAAATTCCCAAAGTGCCCCATATTACGTGATTGGGACCTAATTATTGCTATCAAAAGGTGGGTGTTCATTGTTTAATACGCCCCTGCCTGGCCCTTCGGGGATACAGGCGTGGCTGTATGTGTGTTTTAATGTTCACTGAAGGTATGTCACTATTTTAGTCGTATGTATTATTTATAAATATAATATTCTAAAAATACTGTAATGTACTGTTTAAATACCAATTTATCTAAAATATTGGCTCTATAGAAAACTCAAGAACTTATTTGACTTTAACGAGAGACCAGAAGGCGCGACTTTCAGAGGTCTGAAAGCCGCCCCTTTTACTATACCTAGAGTCGGTATAATAAGAGAGTAATTGCCAGAGCTAAATTCGATTTCGTCGGCAGAATTGTTGAGAAGCTTAATAGCTACCCCTCTGAAAGTGTCACCTTCTGGTCTCTCGTTAAAGTCAAAGAAGTTCTCGAGTTTCCTATACCCAATGTTTTACATTAATTGATATTTAATAAATATTAAGTACATCAAGGCTTGCTTAAGATCTCCAGCATCCTCACAGAGCCGATTAAATCAAGGTCTTTTTTGGGACATGGGCATGGAGGACATGGGCTGCGCCGGAGTGGGGATCTTCTGATGTGAAACAGAACTGCCTCCACGGGTACGATGCCTAAAATTCATGCAATATATCCCAATCTGCTGACCTATACTGCCACACACGTCGTATGCTAGTTGGCCGTGGTGGGTCGACGACGTGCATGGCACCTGCACACTTCAGTGGCAACGTGCCAGAAGCCCCTTGCACGCGCACCATGCATGTATCGAGCAGTACCACGCACGAGTCGCGATCTTGTCCTTGAAACGTGTTACAATTGGCGTTGGTACTCGGACCGGTGGCCGCAGTCACTGCAGGAGGCGGGTTGTCTATGTGGACTAAATGGTGATGATTAGGACCACAAAGAAAAACAATTCATTGATGTTTCTTTAGTTCTTTATTGTACCAGGCTCAACCTAACTTACCAAACTAACGATTGAGATGTGGGTACTTGTAGTCACTGCGTACTGGACCACAGTGATAACATTCTATTGATATGAAGCGCAGACCGTTTCTGCACTCGCGATGAAACATTTTGGATCTGTTTCGTGAACCGCGTTCTGACACTAACAGGCTTGTCGTGTGATAATGATAAGAAGTTTCTTAAACTCTAACTCTTTCTAAGATACATTGTAAATGTTCTATTTCAAATTAAAAAAAAAAACACATTTAGAAAGCTACATTCAAAGTAATAAAGTATGAAATAAAGTACTGGGAAAAAATAAATAAATAATTTCATATTTCAGTTATGTTTATTTTTATATTACTAAATGTGAATTAACAAAGTAGATTAATATTTTTCAAAAATATTGCTCTGTTTAAGAAATAGGTACTGTATAGTTAGGTTTTATTGACCGCTTATCATATGATATTACCTACATTTTGTGTCACAGATTATAATTATAGTAATGTGTAATAAATATGCTAAGTACCTACCAATATTACATTTTCAGTACAAAGGTTAATGTAATCAAAACAAACTATGTATTTAAGGTAGGTAATCTACGCTTATTTAATAACATTAAAATGTATTTTATTTATTAGTATTCATGAAAGTACACTCACCACGTGAAAAGTTTTACTTACATAAAAAACTGAACGTGATGTACACTTGAATAGGAAGATCTAAGGCATAATATTATCACTATCTTGTTTTTAAACAAATAAAAACTTTCGTGAGTGGAATTCGTATGAATTAGAACTTTCGTTCATAATACCTGATTCAGATTCAGATTTCAGAAACACCATAAGTTATTCAAGGCAATGGCACCTCTAATTCGGATCGGAGATGTGGAGATGTGGCGTAACAATGGGTGGCAGAACTAGCAAAATGCCACGGGCCCCTGGCCGAGGAGGCACCGGGCCCTGAACACAGGGGACACTTTTTACAAAATGTTTTAATTTTTTTTTGTAATAAGTGCCCCGTTAAGGGTAGTTGGAGCCCTAAAAAGTCCGACAACCTGGTCTAACTACAAAAGTTCGATTCAGTCGCTGCACGTAAAATATCGAAGTTAGGCCGTCTCGTAGTTAGACTGAAAGCCTTGGGAAAAGGTGCGGAGGATGATGTTTAAAAAATATATAAATGTTGTATTTAATCCATTTAAGCTAGATTTAAACTTAATAAAATACACGAATTATACAAGTTGATTATACATATATCAGGATTTTAACACATCCGTAAGAAAAAAACTACCAAGTGCGAGTCAGAAACAAGCACGAAGGATTCCGTAATAATGTACGAGATTGAATGTTGTGTAATTTTTAAATCTATACTAATATGTAAAGCTGACGAGTTTGTTTGCTTGAACGCGCTAATCTCAGGAACTACAGGTCCGATTTGAAAAATTATTTCAGATTTCTATATAACATCACGCTACGACCAATAGGAGCGGAGCATCAATGAAAAATGTTGCAAAAATGACGAAAATTTACAAACGCAGACGATGTTGCACGGGTCAGCTAGTACTTTTATAAAAGAACCAAGACAAGCACTTTTGCACACTATGTAAACGTTTCAAGTCTCCCTATTTTATTTTTCATGTGGAGGCCCGCACGGGTCATCACCTCACCAGGGCCGAGGGTGAAGTGATGGTCGAATCGACTCAAAATCACACGGCGCGACATCCCGTCATATGTGGGTCACGCCACCGTATAAGGCCTGCTTTTGCAGCGGTAACGGTCAGCCCGACCTGCTACCCCCAGGCCAGCGCTCATGGAGGTTGGAGATTGGTGTGCGCTTTCCGGCGCCTGTTTGCGTCTTTTGCAAGGCGAGCGAGTGCTTGTCGTCTTCCGTGCGGCCTCTTTGTTCAATATCACCTACTACAAATTGAGACGGCGGTATCCCACGCACTCTCATTTTGGACCATGGACAGAATCATGGTCTAGCGAGAGGCTTCCCACACCAATAGCCGTCAGGAGATGATATCGCTAATGAAGCGTCTGGCCTACGTATTGCCATTATTGCCAAGGTTGATTAATGATGATCGATTGATTGAGCGAGAACGTTGGTTTTGTACATACCCACTCCGTAAAATGTCATGTATGTATTAAGATCAAGGAAAAACAAAAGTTTATTGTAAAGAAACTTCCTTAAATTTAAAAAATCAACAAATAATGAAAAGTAAATAATTTCATTATTTGTTGATAAAGCAGCTATAGTAGGTATTACCCACTCTTTAAGAATTTCATGTGTCTACTTAAGTATTACAGTTCAAGAACTACGATACAAACACGTTTGTTGTACAAGGACCCACTTTCATTTTTAATTTTATTTTTGAAGTGAAAACTTCTTTAGGCACGTTGAACACTTTTGGTGTGAGGAAAAAGCACTGAACTCACGTGACCATCATGCTCAGATACATATATACAGATGTGTTGATGTACACACAACGTATATGTAAGTTATGTTTTTTCTTCTGACGTACAGTCCTACGACTGACAGTTTTATTATTATTTGTTGTTATATCGACAATAGAAATACATAATCTCTCGAAATTTTAACTGTCTGCCTATGACGCTACATGAAATACATCCTGCTGACAGACAGATGGACCGCGATTTTCCACCCTTAGAGTAAGAATAATTTCTTCAAAGATTAAATGGAACCAACCTTGAGTACAACCAATTCAAATGAAAAAATTATTATTGCAATCCAGTTGTTGAAATGAGTTGAATAGAGAACCTCCTGCTTTTTAAAGTCGGTTACAAATGGTCCATCAGACTTACATTTCCTAAAATTTTCCAGATAAAGATTAACGTAATTGCGACGCAATTTGTGAGAATGAACATTTTCAAGATCCCGATCGTAGTCCAGTTGCCTCTCGGATCCGAATTTGACTTACCATTGCTTTAACTAGGTCAAGTTTTTTTTAAATGTGATTTTGCGTCTTTGTGTTTCGTGTTCATCTTATATCATCTCGCAAGTGAACATGAAATGTCATTAGTCAAAAAGTGCGTGTATTTCAGAAAGCCCGTCGCTGATTCATTGGGTTTCAGTAATACATGAATGGCAACACTGAACTACCTATAGCTGGTCACTAGTGTCGATGTCATCTTGTTGTTATATTAACACCCAAAGAAGTTAAACAATACATATTATATATCTTGAGGTCAGTTTGACAACTAATCGTGAGGCTTTGTTTTGATTAATTAGTGATATTTGTTATGTCATTACAAGATAATACATTGGTGGATTAGTTTATCATTCCTTTTTTAAGAAGAATTCATTTAGGGAGTATTACGTTACCTAAAAATTCTACTTTACCGGTACAAGACCTAATAATTAAAATAAGGTAGAAAACCTAAAAACTGGAGAAAAAGTACAATCAATCAATCAGCCTACCATAGTCCACTGCTGGACATAGGCCTCTCCCAATGTGCGCCACAGCACCCGGTCCTCCGCCTTCCGCATCCAGTCCATCCCTGCTACTTTCTTTAAAATGCACAACGTTTCTACAACTTGACTCTTATCTTAATTTGTTTATCTTTTGCCATTCACAAGGATTTCTCCAGTTGTCGAGATTTTTTTCAAATAAGTCATACAATTGTCAGTATTATAACTGATAATTTTATGACTTTAAGAAAAAACGTAATAAAATTACACTTTTTATTAATTATCAACATTTATTAATTATTTAGTCTTGTTTAAGTTATTCTTTATTATTTTGAACATTATTAGTTAATTCTCGAGTAGGTATAACTGTTATACCACGTTTATTTGTAAGGCTGTTAGGATTTTCTGTGGTTTTGGGCTTTACAGTAACATACAGAATAAAATGTCTGTGATTTTATGTTAGTTACTTATTATTTATTTTGAACAGAAACTATTTTAGAATTATGATTAAACTTGTTCATTGTACATATCCACTTTGTGTATTTATTTTAAGCAATATGTCGTTGGCGAACATTAAACATTATTCAATTGTATTCCTACGTTTATGATCCTTAGGTGAAACAAACATGATCGAGTTTATTGATTCGAACTCAAAAGATATTTGTAACAGATTAATAAACTTCTATAAAGTAGCAAAGTGCATCGAAATGTTGAATTGACTTAAGAAAAGGAGGAGATTCACAGTTCGTCGGCATTTTTTTATTTTTTAACCCCCGACGCAAAAGAGGGGTGTTATAAGTTTGACGTCGATGTCTGTGTGTGTGTGTCTGTCTGTGGCATCGTAGCTCTCAAACGGATGGACCGATTTCGATGCTGTTTTTTTTCATTTGAAAGCCAGTTTCCTTGCGGTGGTTCTTAGCTATGTTTGGTTCATATGGGTCCAGCAGTGTAAGAATATCAGCTCTTTTCCAAAATGATGTAAGGCATTTTGTAATCGTTGAAGGGATTTTCGAGTCGGGGGTGTTTTAAATTTTAAATTTATCAATTATTTTATTTGAAAATTTTATTTATTCCCAAGAACATATTTATTTATCAACCGTTATTGGTAAACCATAGCATGTACCAAACCGAATTGGTAAATGCAATCTATTATTATCATTATATATATTTTATTATATTATCATTTTTTTTTAATCCTTGCAATTACCAATATACAGGCTTTTACAGTAACATACACCATATTATTAATTTAGGGTCAAATAAAAAATACATAATATACTTCAGTCATTAATCTGTCTTCTCTGATACTGCTTCTGCTACTTCTGATACGCTGGATGAGTGCCGTCGCCAGTTCTCTTTACACGTTTCTCTATCATCTCTTCAGGCACAGTTCTCAAGTCATACGCCCAACCAATTTTTGCCATAATATCAATAAATAATCGAGAAGTATTAAAGGTATAACCACCCAATTCAGCAGCTTTATAGTCCCATGGGAAAGTATGATGATAATTGTGAAATCCTTCTCCGCTCGCAAGGACTGATACAAGTTTTGTTTCCACGGGTCGAATTTCTTTGTCATACGGCTTTATCCCCCACATATGTGCAGCAGAGTTTATTAAGAAAATAGCATGTAGAGAGAATGTATAACGTAATATTCCAACAACGAAAAACGCTGTCCATTTTTCTTCACCCCACAAGACAGGCACGTAAGTTGGTGTAATAAAGCATAACAACAAAACAAGCAAGAAGTAGTGACTGAAATAAAGCAGAAAAAGTTTATCTATTTTACTGTTCAATGACAAATTGAAACGTAACCGAACCAAGTAAAGTTCTATGGGAATTGAATTCTATGCAAGCTGCATTTTACTTCATTTACTATCTCCGTGTATCAGATTTACGAGTACATGGTTTAACCCTTTGCTCGTTTGTTTTATTTTCAATAAATTTGCCCTAATGAAAATATGAATAAATTGGTAATTGACAAATTATTATTTTAATTTTTTTACTCTCGGGACACATGTATTACAGACGTAACTCGTTCGGATCATAAATAAATCGGTTAGAACGAGTTGATAAAACTTACTTATTTTGAAAGTTTAATAACTTGTCATCATTAATATCACTTAAATCAATGTTGCGTCCCTTAGCCGCGACTTCTGGGTGTTTCTTAAGTAGCAGCCAGCCGATATGTGAGAAGAAAAAACCTCTTGCAGAATTGTGAGGGTCAGCGTCAGTGTCGGTATATTTATGGTGAACGCGATGCTCTCGTACCCATCTGAATACTGAGCCCTGAGAAAGATATATAAAGATATATTTCTTGATTACAATTTAAACAAAAATGAATAGACGTGATTGCGAAATGAAGACGGGCGTGGGTCGGAAGCGACCCCATACATTTTCATATCTTTCTGTCGAGTGGTATGCAAACAAAAATTTTGCACATTGTGCAAAATTTCATTAAAGTCGGTTCATTAGTTTAGGAGTTCATAGCGAACAAACAACGTGACACGAAACTTTTATATGTAAAGTTACAAGAGAAAAGCGCTTATTATTAAACTAGCTGTGCCCGCGACTTCGTCTGCGTGGAATAGTGTATTTATATCGAATCAACAGCCTAAAAAATAAATTTCAAGCTTCTAGTACTAAATATGACGATACTTCCGTACAACTTTTCATCCCCACCTTTCAACCCCTTACACCCCTTTTTTCGCATTAAAAAGTAGCCTATGTCCTTTCTCAGGCTCTAGACTATCTGTGTACCAAATTTCATTTAAATCGGTTCAGTAGTTTTGGCGTGAAAGGGCGACAGACAGACAGAGTTACTTTCGCATTTATAATATTAGAAAGGACAATAGAAATATTGACATTATATTTAGTGATAAAACGGTGTTATAGTTAAGGTACTAATCTCATATAAATGGACAGCTATCTATATATATAAAAACAAAAGAATACTGACTCACATACTGACTACTTCACCTATGAAGATGAAATTTAGAAGGGAGGTAGTTTATGAGTAGAGGACGTGAGCTAAGAATTGATTTTGCGACAGACCGGATTTAGGATGTGCCCTCGCAAAATTTTATGAAAGTTCTTGGTTAAGGTGGTAAAAGGATTGTTGTTATTTTTGCTGTTTCAGTAACTGATCTTTCATCTAACTGTTAGATAACAGATGTTTCCTTCCATACGTAATAGTGGACCAATTTACAAAACAATCAAGTTTAAATACTTTACAAGGCTGTTAATTTAGCAATTTACGAATAGCATTAAAATTTCAAATTTCTACTAAAACATGTTCTAAAATGAAGGATTTTACGTTAGTGTGTATTTTAAGTGTACGAAGTCACGGGTAGCTACCAGATACCAAGTAATATTATTATCAGATATTTAGATACATCCCATAAAAGATATTGTGTAGAACACTAGAAGAATAATCTTCAGGGGCAGCTTCGCCTTGTATGACCTATGCGACCATAACCTGTGCGCACCAGCTGTTACACCCAAAGTTGATATTTTGTATAAAAAGTATCCTGCAAAAGAAAGCGAAGAGAGATTAAATATCGAGCACAAATTTTAAAGAAAGTGTGTTTTCATCAGCGTATATAATAAAAATACTCACCAAACACCCAAGTCTGCCATTTAGCTTTCGTAATTAATAAATAAATTCCGTAAGCTGACCCTATGTGTAACAAGGTGAAAAATACCACATTGTCAAATGCAACACGCCATTCTCTTGACTTTATTGTTGATTTTTCATTGTTTTCGTTCAAAAACTTGCTATTTTTTAAATCAGTCATCTCAAAAAATTTTGCTTGAACCTTCTGAAATAAAAAGAAATCACTACCACTACATATTATAAAACAAAGTCCCCCGCCGCGTCTGTCTGTCTGTCTGTTTGCGATAAACTCAAAAACTACTGAACAGTGGTTTTCATGCGGTTTTTACCAATAGATAGAGCAATTCATGAGGAAGGTTAAAGCATAATGTTTATTTTTCGATAGCAAAGAATTGAAACGCAGAGCCATTGCGAGCTGGCCAGATAGTGCTGGGATGAACTACCCATAAGTTGTATTTTAACTTATCAAATGGTTATGTATTATCGCGGTATTTTGTGAGTTGTTGATGTAGGTACCTCTTTCATATAAATTACCTTTAAAAATAAATGTAAATAATTTAATAATTAGAGATGTCTCTATTTAGTAAACGCCTATGTTTTATGAAGCCTTCCCTTTAGAAATTTTGTGATAAACACTGCCAAATTTTCTTTCACCAGTTATTTCTCACTTTATCCGAACAAGTGACTTTTAATAAACCATAATTACGAACCTATAGCTTGGCAAATTCATTTATTTATTAAAACTTTTTGCACATTAGTACATAGGTGGACTTAATGCCTAAGGCATTCTCTAACAGTCAACCTTTGGGTGATACAGAGAAAAGAAGAAGTAGGTGCAATTAAAAATCTCGTGAAAATTTACAAAAAAAGAATGGGATACATACAAAATTTGATACGAATATACACACATTATACTCAAATACTCGTAACATATATGTACACATATACACACATACACAGATACTTAAACAAACACATACATAGCTATATAATACATATACCATTATAAAGACATATAGCGAAAGCAAATTCGCACGTGACACCCCCATGGTCCGCAGGCAACGGGGGACGTAAAGCCGTGGGGGTGGTGGTGGGACGGGGGTCACCTGCCGTCAACAGCGCTGCAGCGACAGTAACTTGTATCTACGAGTGCGGGCGCTTAAAGGCAAAGCACACACGATATTACTACACGAAGATGAATCCGCCGATAGGGAAAGTTATTGAACGTCAAGCCAAACTAATCACATACAATGTTTATAACTACACACTATTTACAGAATCTGCATGTTATTTCATGTTTTTTCTTTAACATTTTATTTTTTTCTTAGCAAAGTAGATTGGTATCTGAATCTTTTTTGTTCTCGGAAACATATACTGACTGATTTTAAAAATAGAAACTTTTCGATTGTGTTTTGTTTTCATTAAAATAAAAGCTAATAATTTTTTCCCGATTTCATGTGATTTCGTTGCTTGATAAATTTGGTATTTATTTCACTTTCATCATTTTGAGGTTTACAGTTTTTAAAAAAAATTTTGTTGAGTCATTTTTTATATCATGGAGAGACGCCATTTGACTGCTGATGAAATGCAGAGAGCTGTAGGAATGCTACAAGCGGGTAAAAATCAGTCCCAAGTATCTCGGCATTTTGGTGTCAATAGGAGCGTGATTTGTCGTAATACAGGGGATCCTGCTGAGTAGAACCCAGGACGTGGAAGGAGTACAACAGCTCGACAGGACCGATACATACAACTGACTGCAAGACGTCAGCCGATGTTAACCACCCGGGAGATAGGTTTAAGCTACAATTGTTAAGCAGTGTTGTTGTTAGCCACCCAACCGTGAGAAATAGGCTGCATGAATAAGGCCTATGAGCACTACGCCCAATTAGGTGCCCACCTATATGCCATGGGAATCGCGCCCATCGAAACGAATGGTATAGAGAACACTTGACATGGACCCAGGAGCAATGGGATAAAATTTTATTTTGCAATGAGTCCCGGTTTGGATTTAGGCCTGATACTAGAAGTGTAAGAGTGTGTCGTCGTCCCGAAACTGCTCCAGGAAGTGCACCCTAACAGTGGCTTCACAATGATGGTATGGGCGGGTATAATGAAGAACAGACGAACTGAGCTCCTTTTTGTAAATGGCAATATGAACGCTGAAACTTACGTTAAAGACGTCGTTTGAGATGGCACATCTTCTAGCGATTAAAAAATTTCGAAATGAAGGTAGACCGATATTTTACCTTGACGATACGAGCAAACTGCTGGCAATCAGCCAATGATCGTTATGGGTTATGACAAATATTTGCAAAGGACTTAGATTAATTATTGTGCATGCTGATTTTCGAATGGGATTCGTTAACAACGACTTGTTGATATTCCATTCCAAAAGTGGTGACTATCAAAATTTTGAGAAATGGGTTAAAGAACAACTACTCCCTAATATTATGCCGTCTTTGAACTTTGAACAGGTCTCATTTTGTAGGTAATTTAATAAATAACATAAATTCTTTGAGCACATATGATGAAAAATGTACTGGAAACGAGATATCACACGAAATGTTAAAAAAGTCTCTACTCTAAATGTGGTAATTCCGTCCATTAGCAAGATTTTATAGAAATCGCTAGTTTTTTAAAGGATACACATAATCTAAACATGCATTAGTTTAAGACAGACAATTATAAACTTTGCAATATTGAAAATAAAGTATTCGTTGTGTTTTATACGTAAAAAACTTATTCCGGCTATTCCGGTATACTGAAGAAGGCAGGCAATAAACTTTGATGGGTGTTTAGTGCACTTTTATTAGTTTGAACTTTAATAAATGCATGGAATACTTTAAATACTTTGAACTTATTATAAACAATTATTTGAAACAATCAACTTTATTAAAATGTCCAAACAAACCAACGGAGAGTTTTTATTTGATAAATCACTCGACAGGATTACATCTTTATGTTTTATCGACTGTTTCTTTTCCTTTTTTATTTTATTTATTACTTTGTTCTCTTCTTTTGAACATAAGGACATCGTCATAGGCAATGACTTCAGCACCTGGTGCCTGGATGGATTCTTATCTATTGCTACACTACACAGAACATTACGCTCATATTCGACATGAATAAAAAAGGTTAACGAAATCTGAAATGGGGCAAAATCGGCACATGACGTTCTTGCCCCATTCAAACTAGGCGGAATTAAGCACTTGATGGTTTTGACGTTACAAAGTTAGCACCTTAAAAAATTTAGGTATTCGCAGCGTTTCTTAGCAAAAAATCAGCCAGTTGTAGGACTGCACGTCAGAAGTGAAAACATAACTTCACAATGTATTTGCATATACATACACACACACATCTGTATATATAATTAGGTTAAAAATAAAAAGTAGGTAATAACATATCTAAATGTATACTTATGGTACACTGGAAGTTCTGCGCTCCTGGCCGCTCATAAATGTTTGAATTTCGTATGTAATATTTTTTTAAATATAAGAAACTCGGCTCCGTCCTACGAATTTTCGATCAGGTCACGTGTCCTGACGCGAGTTTAACATTTTTTACCCATCTCAAAAAGTGCACAACGCCGCTAAAGAAGTTTTCACTTAAAAAATACAAATAACGTATTACAGTCTCTCGACACTGAAAGTTGCATTATTTTATGTTTACCTTCGATAAAGTACAGTACAAATCACTCACCCTTCACTTTCGAAATAAAACTGAACACTATTTTACCCTATTCTATACCAGCTAGGAAATTTTATTTGTAGTATAAAGTAATGTCTTCTTACCCGCACAGCTACCAAAAAAGCAGCTCGATTGTAACGGGTTTAATTTGCAACAGACGATTTTGACACTGAGGATTTAATTACTGTTGTTAAATAAATAAGTCTCATAATGTTAATGTTCCTATATTGTTATATACTACAATAGATAAGTATATTTGTAGACATGTATGTTTCATAAATATTGTTACGATTAAATAATTACAAGATGTAGTAAAAGTCTGTAAGTGCACTTACCGCTTGTGGCACAGGTTTACCCTAGTACAGGCACCCATATATCTTAAGCTAATTAATTTTATAGAAGACCTGTAATAAATGTGTACCAACCACCAACTATAAATGAATAAATAAATTATTATTAATATATTTTGCCCCGTAGACGGATTTGGTCACCCTGACCTCATCCAATTTCAAATTTTCTTCAAATGATGGGCGGTAGGTACTTTCTAAATTAGGAACATGACCAGCATGAAAGAGATTAGACACCAAAGAGTTAGTAATATTAATTTAATACTACTCATCAGATACTTTCACTTCAGTAAAGAGCACTTAAATAAAAATAAGCTACAGGGCCTTATTTTGTTTTGAGTAGTATATAATAATTACCTGTAATTAAAGAAATACTACAGTATATTGTAAATGTTATTGGGTAACTTTTATACACTGATTGACGTAGTTTTAAATAACTTTATATGAATAAAATAACAAACATAATCAACAGCCACTAAAGTAATGCATATAACTGGAGTGATCGTTTACAAATAAACCAGTTGGGTTTTATATATACAAGATACACATAAACAATGGAAAAAGCTAATAAAGAATGCAAATTACATTGACTTAATAGAAAAAGGTATTAAAACCGCACTAACAGGGTTTTTTATTTTGATTTTAATCTTAATGAGTTTAAGGTACATTCCTAGTGGTACACGCGTTAACTAATTAAATTTAAAGAAGAATGTTGGGTTCAATAAAGAAAGGATTAGTTAATATGTCATTGGGAAGAATTCGTATAATGCTTAAACACTCTTGGACGTAATCCTAATTACATTCGACGTCCTGAAGCCTTCTGATGACTCCCGTGATGAATGATGTGCAGCAATGGGACTTAACCCAACGTCTTTCGATGACCTTTAGATCATGATCGTTCTTCCAGATATTTTAATGGTTGCGATTCTCGTCCTGTGGTGAATTTCAGTATTACGTAATGACCAAATTTAGGGGATGTACTGGTTGGGATTGAAAACTCTTCAAGTTCAATTAATTACAAAAATATTTGATACTTAAAAAGCGCAGTGTACAATCAAAAAACAATGAACAACTAATTTATATATTAATAACTTTGTTTTACTAATGTCAATGTTGCCTGGAACAAAATATAGTACAATTAGCACCTAACAAAATGAATAAAATACATAGATTACTCCAAGTATTTGAATAATAGCTACCACGTGCCAATTATGTTACTGTATAAGGTGCCTGCCGTGTAATCCCTGCTGAGGTTTACTTCTCTATGCAGTACTTGCGCAGACATTCTAAGCTCTTACATGTTTTCCATTCTTTGTTAGGACATATTTTTAGTGACTTCTGATAAATAATAAAAAGCTAATGAAATTGGAAAAAGTCTTATTAACCTTCCTACCTTCTATCCAATTCAATATTGAAATCAGTCATCTCAAACAAATGTCTTAATAAGTTCAGTCCAGTTTACTAAAAAAATATTGTTATAGAAAATGTAATTGGAATTTCAATTGATTTTTACGTTCTAAGAGAACATTCGAAACAAAGCATTTGTACCTATAAATATTTATTTGTTTCCTAGTTATAAAAAAGCATTCACATAACAAGTTATGTAAATGCGTTTCATCATCAATCAGTGCATTATATCGTTTTTATCAACATTACGTATGATTGATTGATGATGATATGATTATAGTAATAACTAGCTATACCCGCGACTTCGTTCGCATGAATCTAGACTAGTGAACTACTGTCTCTAGGTCTGACTAGTGACTAGTAGAACTAGTGATTACAATCCGGCACCAATTTCAATCCGGCCGGAACCTCACCAATCCGAACGGATCCGGACGGACTCGGTCGGGTTGGGCATATGATGACATTTCTTTTTGGTTGGTACCAAAATGACCTGTATAAAAGGAGTTTAATATTGTGGTGCAAGAACAAAAAAAAACAAAGGAAGGTCGTTTAATGTATTGGTTGGTTTTATGAGGTTTTTATTTTTTCACTTGCTTTGTTTACATGAAAATATGTTAACATGGTGTTATTTTGAGAAGAAAATGGATGTAAATTATTGGTATAGTATATATCCGTGGCTGGCGTGAATATGTTGACATGTCTAAAATTGCTATTTGTCAGGGTGGCCATTTTTAAGTTTTGACGGTTATATGTATATGTTGAGATTTCAAGTAACGAATATTATTTTTCCTCCGGATACCTAGATGATATTGACGAAATTGTGGAAGCTCCATAAAGCCACAAATCAAAAGTTGAAGTTGAAGTTGAATATGTCGTCGCCACATCAAAAACTCTTACTCACTATTTGATAAGAATAAGTTAATAGACATTATTTTGACTGGTTATACCGCTGACGCAATGGTATTGGTCAATTGATAAATATTAATGAATAGTGGGGTTATAAAAATGGTAGGAATAAGTTCAGAACATTGTCTTGAGTGCGAATAGTAGTACGAACAACTTGGTAGTTACTGTTAGTTAGTGATTTTCATATTTTATATCAGTGGTTGTGAGACTGTTTCTTACAAATACTATTTTGGTGACTGAGTGTAAGTTGATATAAGAAAATATCAATGTTCATTCACAAAAACATGTGAATCGTTAATTTGACATGAGGTTTTGTCAAGTTAGACATGTTAAAATGCGAGATGTCAACATATTTCCAAAGTCAATAGCTCCAAAGTTTATGTATATTTGAAACTGTAATTTTTTTTCATATAAATTCCTAATGCGTAGGAATTTATATGAAATACGCCAATAAAAAAAAAACATGCAAGTCAACATGTCAATGTGATCACGTCAGCCACGGATATAAACCCTCAATAAATAATGTGGTAAGTATGTCTGCTCGACGCATTTCCTTGAATTATTGTTTACCAGAACTCTGGGCATAAATAGATTACGTAACTGCGCAATTCCATTTTTCTTCTCTACTGGTTGGTATTTATTTTAAACTAAATGTATATATATTTATATTCATATTTTTTGGGCGGAACCCTAATTATGAAAAAAAGAAATAGCCTAAATAGTTCTTATAACATCAGCTATCTGCCAGTGAAATTCTCGTGAAAATAGGTCTACCCGTTTCGGTTTTTAGATAAGCCGGAACGAACAGACAAACAAACATTAAAAAAAATTGTAAACATTATTTATAAAAAATTATTAAATGTATCTGACATTTAATAAAAAAAATTTAATAGTTAAAAGTGCGACATATTGTTGTACTATCTTTTTATTCATTCAATCACTCTGCTAACTGTTGCATGTGCTGTGAAGTATCAGAATTATATAGCTCAATAAATATTATCACTAATTTAGTAAGTAGTTTTATAGCTTTTACTAATATAATACACTAGCAACCCGCCCCGGCTTCGCACGGGTACAAATTATACACCTAAACCTTCCTCATGAATCACTCTGTCCATTAGTGAAAAGCACATGAAAATCCGTTCAGTAGTTTTTCAGTTTATCGCGAACAGACAGACAGACGCAGCGGGGTACTTTCTTTTATAATATGTAGTGATATGTAGTGAAGATTTTTATAATATGATTTTTTTTCATCATTAGCTCATCTACATGGTATGATGATGATTCTAAACGCAAAAACCTCATAAAGTAATGAAAAGTAAACAGAAACACTATTCGTTCCTACAATTTTCGAGGGTTTCTCTCAATTTTATCAGGATCCCATCATCAGATCCTGACTTCCTTGACATGGGACCACCCTTGAGGTACCCTATCTAACAAAAAAGAATAATCAAAATCGGTCCGGCCCGCCAGCCGCTCTGCCCCCGCTTTTTAAATCTCTGATATCTTATAAGATATTTATTTTAATGATATGCTGGAAAGGGCAATTTTGATCTACCTACATGAAATGCACAACGTATCTAATGTATTTAATTGGATAAGGAATAATACTGTATTGTTTAAAATAGTTTGATAAATAACCCATAATTTTTTTGTAATATGTAAAAGATAAAAATGGTTACTGTGGGTTATCCTTAGGAGATAAACATATACCGTCGCGGACTTTTTTATTGATCTTTTTAAGATATACTATTCTGTAGTACATTAATTTGATCTATATCGTAAGGTTTAGCCAGCGTTTGCAATGTAAGCGCACAAAAATATGTTTGTTACGACATGACGTTACAAATCTTTGAATTTGTCGACTTTTCTCTACAATAATATGCATGTATACTACATATAAACCTTCCTCTTGAATCACTGTGTCCATTGGTGAAAACCGCATGAAAATCCGTTTAGTAGTTTTTCCGTTTATCGTGAACAGACAGACAGACAGACAGAGGCGGGGGACTTTGTTTTATAATGTGTAGTGATACATAACTAAGGGCCCGTACAAATGTACGCGTTTTATTCGGCGCGTTCCTTGGCGTGTTCTGCCAAAAGAAGAGAAAGAGAAAAGAGTTCTTGACAGCGGCAAAATAATTTTATTAAAACCAAGATATTTTATATTTTTTAGAAGTAAGTACACCAGTTGCATTGGTAGGACATTGAGAACTGTATATAAAACTTGTTGCCACTTTGGGTTATGTTCCGAAACCATTGTTCAGATTGTGATAAAACTTTGGTAGGGTTTTCTAGGGAAGCCTGCGAGGGTTCCGGGCCCAAAAAAATTATATATATAAAATAATGGCATTGCAACGCATACCGAGTGCAGCTATTTATTAATATTCTCTAACTCTATAATAATTACACTGACGCCGAAGAATAGAGCAGGCAGACACGCTTGTGAACCTAACAATATTTCGATTTAAAAAAGGTGGGCTACTGCAAGTGGAAAAATTACCACTTAAAATTATATGAAATCGGCATGAAATCGTGATTTAATATAATTTTGGGGGTAATAAGGTTAAAAATAAGGTTGGGGGGGTTGAAAGTGACTCACACACATCTTTCACAATATGAAAGCCGAAACTTACGTTGAAGATGTCCTCGGGCCTTATGATCACCCATTTGCACAATGTCTTGGCTCAAATTTCACGCTGATGCATGACAAGGCGCGTTCGCACACAGCTCGGAGGACCAGAGATTGGCAATGGAAAACCTCCGGGTATTACTGTGGCCTGCACAATCGCCAGACCTCAATCCCATCGAGCACATGGGACATGCTTCAGAGACGGCTTCTAGATAACCTGAACGGAGTGTCGATTACCCAATAACTGAAAGACTTGCTAAAATTCCATTGGGAGCGATTGCCGCAGGATCAGATACACAATCTTATAAATTCAATGGAAAATCGTTGCCGACAAGTTTTAAACAACAGAGGCGGTCACACTTTGTATTGAATTACCAAATAATAAAAAAAATTTGGCTATTTAATTTTGTAAAACATGAAAAGTTTAATTTCGTAACTTTATTTTGTACTACGTATGTACACATATTGTTAATTAATGTGACTAAATGAACAATTGAATGAAGGGCTTTGTTGCTTTAGTCACAAATGCATCAAAGAATGCTTAGTTATTATTTTTAAAAGAAATAAAAATACATTACAATAGTAAAAATCTTTCAAAGTTCAAAACCGTACATGTTGCTTAGACTTTTTTGATGTGTATATATTACAGAGGTCAGTTTGTCAAAATTACAATGATCTATGATCTCAGAGAAAAGGCAGCGCTGCTTTAGCTAAAGTCTTTGCTCTAATTTATTTGTTACAGATTATGACTTGACATACGTCATTCTTTCATCAATGGCCTTCATAACATTCAAAATAATTATTTAAAATAAAACTTTACAACAATAATCAAAATAAAATGTAAAAAATGTAAGTAACAGTCGCAGTCTAAACATATTTTTCCGGGTATTTAACAATTCATATTGTAACCGTTGAGTAACTTTTACCACATAATTTTCTTCGAGTGAGAATTAGGTACCTAACTATTTATGTCACTTTATTATCCACTAAAATCTTGTTGTATTTATCAGATGGTAGCAGTTGATAAAAAGGCAGCTACTGCGGTTGATATCTACCTACCCGTGGCTGTTCTGTCCTAAGCTATCGATTGGCCTATCCCATAAAATGGGCTGGACAGATATACCTATGGTAATGGAGCTATGAACAGATGCCGCGACGTGATCATTGGGTTTGGACTTGGACCTCACGGGGGACAGAGCCCAAGTACAAAAGGAAGATGAGGCGCTCTTGGCGACACTTAAAGAGGTCTACAAAGTGTAGATTCAAATGTTTTAATCGTTGGTGGGGTCGTAAAGTTTGCAGACAACGTAAACATTGCTGCCTATTAAGTTTCTTAAACTAAGTCTTCATAGTTTTAAGAAATAGATTTTAACAATTTTTGACAGCTTTAACTCTTTTCTATACGAAGCTGAAATTACTTTCTTACTTACAGCACACTAGTTTGAACTTGTACAAGTATGATGTTACCTCCTGTTATAAATGAATATTAAAAATATTTAGACACTTCATTAATACTTGAGTTTTTTTTTTCGGTATGGGAGGCAAACGAGCGCACGGGTCACCTGATGGTAAATGACTATTTTTCACATTCACATGACATTGTTTCATTGCCGCTTTTCTGTGAGGCCGTGGTATCGAGCGGAGTCGAGCCGGCCCATATAGCCCATGAGCTCATAACGAATTTTAAGAAGGTACTTTAGGCCGTTAGAGATTTTGAACAGTAAAACTTGAATGCCATTCAAGTATGGAATGGAAAGTCTTGGCTGACCAGCTCGGCACTCAAGCCTACTGCGCATGGTGCATATCCTGCAAAAAATTTCAGCCAAAAAAGGGATTTTAGGTCGAATGCGACTTAAACAAATAAAAAGTAGGTGTATTAATTAACATAAAAATAAAAGAGCCAGACATTTTAAGCTGTCTAAAATAAGAGCCAGACTATCCTGACTTGTATTAAAAAAGTGCCAAAAAAAGGTATTTTAGGTCGAATGAAACTTTAATAAACAGAAAGTAGATATATTATTTAACGTAAAAATAAAAATGCCAGACATTTTAAGTTGTCTAAAATTACTGCCACACGACCCCGAACACGTACTGAAGTGCCCAAAAAAGGTATTTTAGGTCGAATACGACGTAAAAAAATAAAAAGTAGGCGTATTAATTAACATAAAAATAAAAGAGCCACACATTTTCATTTGTCTAAAATAAGAGCCAGACTAGCCTGAACTTGTATTAAAAAAGTGCCAAAAAAAGGTATTTTAGGTCGAATGAAACTTTAATAAACAGAAAGTAGATATATTATTTAACATAAAAATAAAAATACCAGACATTTTATGTTGTCTAAAATTAGTGCCAGACGACCTCAAACTTTTATTAAAAATCTGTCCAAAAAGGTATTTTAGTTTTAATGAAACTTAAATAAACAATTTCACATAATGTAGACATATTATTTAAAATAAAAATTAAATTGCCAGACATTTTACTTTGTCTGAAATTCGAGCCAGACTACCTCGGAACTTTTATTAAAAAATGTCCAAAAAAGGTATTTTAGTTCGAATGAAATAGCAATAAATATAAAGTAGATATATTTTTTAAGATATATTTGTCTGAAATTCTGACCCGACAACCCAAACTTGTATTCAAAAAACCTAAAAGTTTTTTAGGGTCGCTAAAATTAATATGGTACCTACATACATTGAATATATGTAAAAATACAATAAAAAAATGCCGAAATAAATAGTTTTTAATAACTGCCCAACGCGGCGACGTGACGTACGAAAATTGCTTATAAGTGCAAGTGACAAACCTCATAGGTTAGATGTAAGAGCGAGTGGGGCGGTTGGTCGTCAGTTGCTAAGGATTCAACGTGTTCTATCACGATTGGCAAATAGACAGATCACGTGACTTGGTCAGAAGGTTGCTAACGAGTATTTGTCGATGAAAACTTTTGTGGCATTTAGAACGCATTTCCACTAAGCGTCTAGTGCTGGCTCTAAATTATACATATAAGACATTTACCATGCCCATTGACATACTTCAGACATCTCGCACCTGTACTATGGTAACTAGACTGCTGAAAAACATACTTATTTATTACTAAATACAATATTATTGATAAATTGCACCCAGACACAGAACAGATGATCGTGATCATCACACAATTATTTGTCCATGGTGGGAATCAAACCCACGACCTCTGACTCAGCAGTCAGAATCGCTAACCACTAGATCATCAAGCCTATATATACATATAAGCGTGGATGCGTATTGCGGTTAAGTCTATACTTTATGTTATTGTAGGTATCGAACTAAAATACTGTTTTTGAATACTTTTTAATACAAGTTATGATTCGTTTGGCCATAATTTCAGACGAAGTAAGATGTCTGGCATTTTTTATTTTTATGTTAATTAATATGTCAACATTATGTTTATTTAAGTTTCATTTAAACTAAAATACCTTTTTTGTATACTTTTTTAATACCAATTAGCGGTTGTCTAGCCTTAGGGCACGCCACGATTGTGGCGGTAAGACCCATCATGGAGGATTGGCTGGAGAGGCGGCACGGAAGCCTCTCCTACCGGATGACGCAGGTGCTTACCGGGCACGGATGCTTCGGAAAGTACCTGTGTCGCATAGGCCGGGAACCAACGCCTGTATGCCACCACTGCGGGGGCTGCAGCGAGCATACTGCACTTCACACTCTGGTGGAGTGCACTGCGTGGACGCAACAGCGCGTCGACCTTGCTGCGGCCGTTGGTGTGGGTAGCCTCTCGCTGGAAACCGTGGTTATGGCCATGGTCCGGTGCGAGAGAGCATGGGATTCCGCTGCCTCGTCCTGTGAGAAAGTGATGTATGCCAAAGAGGCGGCGGAAAGGGAACGGGAGAGAACTACTTCTCTTTCGTCCCGCAGAAGACGCATCAGGCGCCGGAGAGTGCAAATTGATCTCCAGCCTCCATGAGCGCTGGCCTGAGGGTGATGGGCTGGGTTACCCGTCGCCCTAGCAGAAGCAGGCCTGAGACGGCGGCGCGACGTGTTCCACGCGCACCTCTCTAAATCGGAGGGGGCAGGGCCCCCGCACCAAATTGTGGGGTCGCCTGTTGTCGAGCAGGCGGCCAAGTCTGCCGGGGTTCACAGGGATTTCCTTTCTAGGGTACACCTGAGTCCCCGGCATTAGGACCCCGTGACGGAACATCGTGTGGTTTTAGTCGGTTCGAGTCCGACATACCACCTTGCCGTTGACCCCGGTGAGGTGACGACCCGTGGGGGATTCCATACGAAACAAAAAAAAAGCGGTTGTCTGGCCTTAATTTCAGACTGGCACATTTATTTTTATGTTAAATAATATATCTACTCTATGTTTATTGAAGTTCCATTCAAACTAAAATTTGGCACTTTTTAATGGAAGTTTGGGATCGTTTGGCCCTAATTTCAGACCAATTAAAATGTCTGGCACTGTTGTTTTTATGTTAATTAATACGCCTACTTTTTATTTCTTTAAGTCGCATTCGACCTAAAATACCTTTCTTGGGCACTTTAGTACGTGTTCGGGGTCGTCTGACACTAATTTTAGACAACATAAAATGTCTGGTGTTTTTATTTTTATGTTAAGTAATATATCTATTTTCTGTATATTAAGGTTTCATTCCACCTAAAATTTTTTGGCACTTTTTTAATACAAGTCAGGGTAGTCTGGCTCTTATTTTAGACAATTTAAAATGTCTGGCTCTTTTATTTTTATGTTAATTAATACGCCTACTTTTTATTTCTTTAAGTCCCATTCGACCAAAAATACCTTTTTTGGCTGAAATATTTTGCAGGATATGCACCATGCGCAGTAGGATTGAGTGCCGATCTGGTCAGCCAGACTTTCCATTCCATACTTGAATGGCATTCAAGTTTTACTGCTCAAAATATCTAACGGCCTGAAGTACCTTCTCAAAATTCGTTATGAGCTCTTGCTCTAATACGTGCCGAAGCATGGCTCTCCCACGTAAAATAGTATCGAAAAAAAGTTTAGTATCGAAAAACGGAACCGTTATAGGATTACTCGTAGGTTTGTCTGTCAGTCTGTCACAGCCAATTTCCTCTGAATCTACTGGGATGATTAAGTTGAAATTTTGTACATAATATACCAATTCTTGTGACCCAAATATAGATGGGCAACGTAAATAAATGCCTTTTGAATATGGGAATCACTTTTGGGGGCTGAATTAGTAAATAAATAAAAATCGCAAACTGTACCGTGTGACATTTCAAATAAAAAAGGGTTTGTTGTAAGGGTCTCAAACTAGTTTAGTTTTAAAGGTATTTAAGAGAATAGATGAAAATTGACTCCTCTTACCTCCGGAACTACTAAGCCTAAAATACAGAAAATAGATCTTTCCTTAAAGGTTACAGGGAAACCTGTAATAAGTCTATGGTCTTAAAATAACATGATAAATCTCCAAATGTGCGTTCTTTATCGTACGGAAACGTCTCCACGTAAGTTTAAGTCACATTTGCCGTATTTTTTTATTCAAAATTTTCTTTTCTAATATCTGTGAAATAAGGCACGTGTAAACGTGGATTGTTTACTGTCGATACACGGAAAGGGTGGAGACTTGAAAATTAACACAAGCAAAACTGACAAGCTCTTAATTATATCACGTAACGGTTAGTAGTGAACATAAAATAGACTTTTTTGAAGTTTCCTTTAGTGGTAATATTATGTGATGGTACCTTGATAACCATAAACCGAGTAAAATAGTTATTTGTCTCTGATTAGGGGAGGTTTAACGCCCCGCCTTATTCCGCGTTGGACGGTAAGACTCAACCCTGTCTGGAACACTGGCATTCGATATTTCGATATAATCACTAACAAAACCGCGATAAGAGGAGATCCAAAAGTTAATTAGTATGATTGTACATATAAACCCTTTGCCATTGGCATTGCATATATTCCTCTGTTAAACCTCGATTACCATAACTCGGAATTATGGTACCCGATAATTTGACTTCTACAGCAGACGACAACAGTCCAATTACCAAGGCGCTGTTGCCTCTGTTAAACCTCGATTACCATAACTCGGAATTATGGTACCCGATAATTTGACTTCTACAGCAGACGACAACAGTCCAATTACCAAGGCGCTGTTGCCTCTGTTAAACCTCGATTACCATAACTCGGAACCCTTATGAATTATGGTACTCGATAATTTGACTTCTACAGCAGACGACAACAGTCCAATCACCAATGCGCTGTTGCCTCTGTTCAATATCGAGTGCTATGGCCAGGAAACTTACAGGACAACAATATTCATTTATCCCGTCCAAAAATCACTTTAACCAATACCAAAATAAATGATAATAAATTAATACTTTATAACCGGTATGTACACGTGAAGTACATTGCCTCTGCCTGATACCACGTTACTCAGTGTAGGATACAAATACATATTAAATATCATTAGAATGCTTATTAACTAATAAAACATTAAAGAATAACCGAGTTCCCCTAACCTTTTATATTAAAACTTAAGTGATCTGACTTCTCTGAAACCTCTAAACCCACTGCCTCTGATGCTGCGGCTACGACTATCTTCCTTCACGTCCTAAAACCGACTGTCCCCGATTCTACTCGATTCTACCCTCTCAGCTCCTAAGCCCAACTGTCCCCACGCCACACCAACAGACGCTCTCTCCATCACCCTTCTTCCCGCCCCGCCGCATACATATGTTTTCTCTGACCGTCATATTCTATAGAAATCCCTTTTTTTATAACTCAACCTATCTATCTTAATGACTGAACTTTTTCAGCCTTGCAAATGTCTGATTCTAAGAAACTCCTACTTAAAGCCATAAAATATAAGTTTTAATCATTTTAATTCAATTTACAATATATATTTATACTAGCTGTCCCATGCAACTTTGTCTGCATTAGTAAATATTCCTATCTATCCCTATCGCAGCGCCATCTACCGGGTCCAATTGTAAATTTAAATCATTCTCGAATTCACGTGAAGATACACAAAAATTTCATTAAAATCGGTCATTATTCCTGTAACCTTATCGCAGCGCCATCTACCGGGTCCAATTGTAAATCTAAACCAATCTCGAATCCTCCTGAAGACACAAAAAATTTCATTAAAATCGGTTCAGCCGTTTAGGAGGAGTTCAGTCACATACACACGTACAGAAGAAATATATATATATACTGCATTTACACTTCAGTCTAAGTAACACGTGGCCGGCTATGCTAACACCAAAAATTTTAAAAGTAGAAACAATTTGATTTCACGGTATTTCGTTTCCTACAAAATAAATTTAACTTATACTTTAGCCTCAACAACACGTGGTGGTTATGCTATTAAATTGTAGCAGATAACAGATTAACAGATATCGCCTTCTGTTAAAATCGTTTGGAGTAAACAGATAATTGTGAATGTCAAATAATAGACAAATAATTTGCAATAAAATAATATTGCGGCTATAAATTAAGATGTAAGCTATCCTATCTTTCAAGTTGGATCAAACTGCACACGGTGTGCAAATTTAATTTAAAATCGGTTAAGTAGTTAAGGAGTCCATCGCGGACAAACAACGTGACACGTGATTTATATATATTAAGATAAGATTATAATTTTAATTATATTCTATATACAACTTACATATATATGGGCTATTTACATGCATGCGTCATAAAATTCCTCCGCATCGTCGTCTACTGGCAGTGTTCCCAGAAGGCTGGCAGCATTGCATGCAGCCACGATTGATGATGGCAGCCACGTTGAATGGCAATGCTAATTCTCTGTGCAAGAAAAAGGCCTTCTGGTCACGAGAAGTGTCGATCAGTCGCGTAGCTAATTCCTTATAAACGGAACGAGAACTCGGACCCCATGACCCTAGCGTTTCGATCCTAAATGGCTCAAAAACATAGTTACCAATTAAATTATTGTATTTACGCCGTTTGAGGCTTTCTGCTGATGCAGTAGCAGCACCAGCACAACCACAAGCTATACTTGGAAGATGTGGTGGCGCGAGAGTGTCAACGCAGGTTGCGTCCCACACCAAAGGCCTACCCATCTTCCATGGCAGTAACGACATACCATCTGGTCTCTTCCCATCGTCTCGTACCAGGCCATTAGGTTCAAGTACGGCTGGTTTTATTAGGGTTTTCCTTTTTTTGTACGACCCTAACTTTAAACTAATTGACGACCTCATGTTATAAGTGTGCTAATGCAACACTTAAAAATGTACCACGTTGACATTCAACAATAGCGCGTATCAATAGCAATATTGCGTGATCGTAATACTATCACAATTAGATGTATTGAAATCGATAACAGCCCATTCCGGCACATTTGGCAATGTCCAACTGAAGAAGCAAAGTACTTCAATCCTCCTGATTGTCATTGTCAGACAGACGAGAAACTACATGATGACTCTTTCTACACAAAATAATTATTAATAACACCGACTGCACTGACATAATTATACAACCGATAATTGCCAGCACTTCTTTACAAGCCACCGCATTACCCTGAAACCAAAATCACCCTGAAATCATTCTGCACCCCAAAAATGAGAACTAAGCTGGGACTACATTCACCCCTAGTACGCGCGTGGAACGAATATAATGGCAAACTCGATCAGCTGGTATGGTAGGTGTGCTGTATGGTGTTAGTAAGTGATTATTGTTGGTAAAGTAAATGATTATTTTATTTTATAGGTCTATATTTATATATAGACCTACTGTGCCATATTGTATGTTACTCTTAAATGTAGTATTATGTACACCTACTGTTGGCGTGTCCGTAATGAATAAATAAATAAAACCACAATGAAAAATCTTGTGCTAATTTATAGTGTAATGTTGTCGAGAGAACTCCGCAGGAAGATGGGTAAAGGACTTCGGAAGGGTAATGCACTCAACTCGAAATGGTAAGTAGCGGCACAGAAGAAAATTGTTACTTCATAGCAGATACATCACTCCCATACAAAAGCGAAAATCCCTAAGCTATAATAGTCTTCAAATTTTATATAATAATAGCTGGCGTTAGCTACAACCCGAAATATATCTTGTTTACGCTTTTCGAAAGTCAAGTCAAGTCTTTACCCACCGCGCGACCTTCGTCTGTGTGTGTGACCGCATTGTCGGACACTAGGGTTGTACAAAGATGATTAAAAAAGGAAAGGATAAGAAGAAATAGATTATTATTTGAAATATATTATCATGATAAATGTAAATTTCCCCCTATGAAATTTATATGTTTAATTTTTATACTTAAGAATTAAAATATTCTTGGTTAACCTTTCAAAACTAACATAAAATGTTGATAATGGGAACAACATCAACTTTCAACTGTGGTATGTTCTTAATCATATTTTTAAGTGACTTCCAAAAAGGAAGAGGTTCTATGTTCGTCTGTATATATTTTTTTTTATACATGTTCATTGTTCATCGATATTTTCGCCAATTGTGAACTGATTAAAAAAAAACTTTTTTAGTTCGAAAGGGATCTGATGATGGAATCTCAAGGTAATCGAGTAAAAACTAACTAACTATATGTAATAAATACTTAGAAGTCAATTTTGACTTACTTCCCCGTTTCCAATTGAGCTGAAATTTTGCATACCTATTTATGTAAGTTTAGTAACAATGCAATAATCTGGTACTATTGAGCTGATCTGATGATGGATTCAGGAGATGGATAGTGGAACTCCTCAACGGCGAACAGCAAAGACACGAAATTTTGTAAATGGATTTATTAAATTAAAACTTGTTTTGCACTAAAAAGGGTAAAATAATTTATTTTATAAACTTCAAATATACTTCAAATAGATGAGTGGGCTACCCACTCATCTATTTATTATGTAGCTTATAATAATTATATTAATTTATTTGTCGCTTTTGAGTACCTATTTGTGGTTTTGAAGTCGGTTTCATTTTTTTTAATAAAAATAATTTATTATGAATAATAGCACATAAAATGAGGACGTGTTTTTGTTGACGAACTTAATGAATCATGTCTGCCAATTACCTAGAGTCATTTATATAAAAACCTGAAGTGTCTGCCAGATTTTTTTTATTATTGTAAACCCACTAAGTAATTATTCCCATTAATGTCCGTACATTAATGGAAATAATTACTTACAAATGTACTTTTTGGTTCAAATAAGGTAGTCTTATATTAAATTAAATTTATGGGTTAAAACGTTGGCAAACGAACATTAAATACAAGTTGGTGGTTTTCAGTTGGTTGTAAATTATTGTTATTTTCCATATAGCTACTTTTTCCTTTCCATTGTTGTCTTGTCTGCAAGTTGTCTTGTTCTTCAAAATGGTTCACTGATTTCCCTTAATTGTCGTTCTGTGAGTGTCAGCGGTGTCACCGCCTAACTTCATTTTGAGTATCTATTAAGTATCTGTTAAAACCAAGATGTTTCATGCCATGGTCCTAAATAACAGCTTCATAAAAGCAAACTTTATCAGTGCAATTTAGTCTCCGGACAACCAATTAAGTCGAATCGAAGTTCCCTATTATTTTGTGCAGCTTCATTGAACCTGGAAAACTTTTTACATCTCGAGGGAAAAGAAAAACCTTTTCACATATTTCATATTCTGTTTTGCTTCATTACATTTAAAAAAACATCTATCGCTTTTATATCATGTTTTTGGGAAACAGCACGATCCGCAGTCCTTTTCATAATAGCACCCACTTCAGCCGGTGCACCCTTGCCGTGCCCAGATTCGCTGTAATTCTACTAAATTTTATTTCTATTCGTGAAGATACTATAGCCAAAAGTTCTTTGCTTAAAGCTTCACAAGGCGACTTTTTTATAGAGTAATACGAACAAGTCTGTCGATGCTACCATCCTACGGATTGCCCGAGGGCTTGTGCAGTAGCATTGACAGCTTTCTGTAAATATATATTTTTCTTTTCTGTAAGAGCCGTAGTAGAGGGCAGCTGCTTTGAAAGCGTCAACATTAACGATGGCGTCCCGTAAGGTCTATGCTATCCCCAACACAGTTTCTTGACGACATTTATTGCTATGCAGATGACAGACCCGGGCCTTGCCAACATTCCTCTTTTGATTGTGTTAGAGAATCGCCAACAACTTGTGCCTAAAATCGTAAGCACTCGAGTCAGAGTCTCTGAGTGCGTCCGAAAAATCTGGTCCGATTCGGCTCTATCAAAATACAAAACTACGCGTTCACAAAAAAAAACCATTTACTGTGGCCCCAAAGTTCCAAAACAACCCTTACCATCTCAGAGAGTATTGGGATCCTAGGTGCCGAGATTTTCATCGACATCCAGTTTCGAAACCGCTTAAAAGGCAAAGCCAAGCTAGCATCCACAAAGCTTGGTGTGCTTAACAGGGCGAAACGGTACTTCACCCCTGGGGAAAGACTTTTATTACAAAAGTCACAAGTCCATCCGCATATGGAGAACTGCTATCATCTCTATGCAGGAGCTCCTCGATGCCAGCTTGGGCCTTTTGGTTCAAAGTCGTGCTGGGCGACTTGTTAATCCCAAACATACAAGCGATATTGAACCCTTAAGCCTAAGGGGAGACTTTGCCTAATTGTGCGTGGTCTACCGTTTGTATAATAGGTTGTCCTCCGAGGTATTGTTTGATGCCCACGGCTGCATTCTGAAACCGCACCGCTTGTCGCTCCGATAGAGTGTTCATCCTCACATCTTGGAACCTAAATTGTCACGTACGATACGGTTCCAGAGGAATTTCCTCCCGTAAATGCTCCTCCTGTGGAATGAGCTCCCCGCCGAGGTTATCCCGAAGGACAACAGTATGGGGTTCTTTAAGAAAAAAGTGTATAGGTTTCTAAACCTAATTCGTATGGCCTTTACAAATTAATCTTTCTTAAGAGCTAGATAAAATCATATTAATGCGAGCCAGACAAATTAGGAATTTGAAGTAAAACGAATTCCACTCGTTTATTTATTAAATTTTGGAATCAAAGTAATAATTAATATGACTAAGTTGCCTCATTGGAGACTTTGGTTTAGTTATAACACGTAAGTAAAAAACAAACAATTTAATGCAACTTACGTGACAAAACGCCAGATCACACCTTTGATCGAATTTTTTCACTAAATCAAACCATGTGCATGGCACTCTTTACGACAGGATGACACTAACTAACGCAGCCTATCACGAGTTCATGTCATACGATGGAATACTTTGGGAGTACCTTAAAGAATCAGCTGACGAAATTGCGCCAGATGAATTATTATTTTAGTTGGGGACATTTTTTAAAGTGGTGTTATTACGAAAGTGTACAATTTTTTTTAATTTAAATAATAAAATACCAAGAAACGTGTATTTAAATATCACTGCAACTTACTTGTGCTATTATATTTCATCAATTATATCGCTAAACATTAAATAATTCTACAAAAATCGGGTTGGGGACACACCAGACTAATTAGTTTTGACAGTTATCTGTAAACTTAATTAGTAATTGGTTTCATTAATGACAATTAGCTTCCAAGGCTTTGATAGACATTAAAATTTCCTATAAAACCTGAAATCTATTTTTAATTTGGAAAATATTTTGATATGTTCTTCAGTGAAAAACACGCTTAAACTGTGTTCCAAAGAATCACCCGGCTACATCCTGGTAGTGGGATGTTGTATACGCCTACACCTATATAAAGATTTCGGGAATAATTACGTTGCCAAGCCCATCTGGTTCCCAAACATTCGGTACCTATAGCGTTCGTATAATAAATTCAGGAAAATAACTTCATAATTATACTTATTATGTAGTAATTATACCTACATTTCTAGTTCGTATAGAGCAGATTATAAGTTCCATAAAAGTTATAGTTACAATAAACAATAATTAGGTTACAGTTAAATTAGACATTGATACAGTTCCTGCTACTACTAGTTATAAGACGTATCTTTATTATTTACTAGCTTTTACCCGACATATCTGTAGTCATATCCCACGGGAACAGCTTTTTCTCGGGATGAAACATTCCTGACCACGTGTATAGAAAAATTCATGAGGATCGGTTGAGTAGTTAAGACGTGAAAGTGTAACAGACAGACAGACAGAGTTACTTTTGCATTTATAATTTTAGTACCTCTAAAAATACTAAGTTAAGATAATCCTTTTCTTAGAAATTATTCGTTATAAGAATCGTAAAATATATAACGCAGGACAGGATTCAATAATTCTCTTAACAGGTGAATGATGCAGATCAAATTAATAAACTTAAAATACCCCAGACTTGAAAATCCCTTAAACGATTAGAAAAAAACTTATGATCTTCGAACGGTTAAACAGATTTTCTTGAATTATATATAAGAACACTCTCGATCAAGGCACCTTACAAACAAAAAAAAACGCATCGAAATCGGTCCATTCGTTAGGGAGCTACGATGCCACAGACAGACACACAGGCACACAGATATACAGACACACAGACACGTCAAACTTATAACACCCCTTTTTCATCGGGGGTTGAAAATAGAGATCGCTTAGTGGTCGCAGAATAAGGGCCCAAAGACAAGGGATAGAAAACGCTTTAACACAGTATTTAATAATGCGGTGTCGACCAAATGAACGCAGACTTTGGATTCGCTGCTTAAATATCCATGAATTCGAAGTACTTGAGTTTTTATTTTTTACCTCTGAGTATTCGACAAATGGATTTCACTGATAAGAAACACCAACATTATATTCAGTCCTATAGAATCAACGTAGGTAACATAACTTTACTAGTAAATGACGATAGTTGACGTTTATTCTATAAGACTGTTTTGTAACTTCGACTGCAACTTAAAGAACTAAATCACCATCTGTTTAATTCGCAGAATTATGTTGTTACAAAGATGTATTTAGCTTTGCCTGCCCTGTTCATTTCTGTGTCTCCATTGTTGCATATACACGTAATAAGCATGTGGTCAAATAAAGGATCTCCAATGGTACACCTATTTCTATTATTCTGTAAATACCAACTTAAGGCTATCAATAAAAGTAACGCTAATGTATTTTTTTAAGTTACAGATAAAAAAGAAAATGAAATACTCACTTAATCTGAAAAAAATGTCTCAAAGTAAACCCAGCACCCTGGTTACATTGATAAACGGCTTGAATCAAAATATAGGCCTACCATCATACACAGCGAGACACAAAGTGTACAGGGTCTTCAGTGTTGCAATGATGTGTTTCATAATCACTTGCATTCTACAACTAATCGCTCTTTTTAAGGCCAAAGATGATCCAGAGAGGCTCTTTGAATGCTTCAGCATCCTCGCCTTTACTGGCATGGGAGTCTTTAAGCTCGGCTCGTTGAAATACAACCACAATCGTTGGGGATTTCTCCTAAAACAAATTTGTCAGTTGGAAGATGAACTGTTAAATAATCCCATTACTTCAGATGCGGACTATCGGTCCGATGACGAAGAAACAGTACATTTTCCTAAATTTGTAAAAAGTTACACGAGTAAATTTAAAACAACTTTCAGCATATTGCGGAAAATGTATCACTTTACAGCAGTTATCTTCATATTGTCACCTTTTCTGGAACCTTTATTTTGCAAAGTTCGTGGGATAGAATTTTCAGGTTATCCACACATACTACCGGGATGGGCACCTCTTGACGATTTGAGTATTTTTGGTTATTTGGTAACAATTTTATGTGAATTCATAGCCGCTATATATTGTGTTTACGTTCATATTTCTTTTGACTTAACCGCAGTAGGGATTATGATGTTTGTTTGTGGACAATTTTCCCTGCTTCACAGTTATAGTGAAAATATTGGAGGAAAAGGAAAGTTTTGTAGTATTTCAAAACTGAGGGATGATCGGGCCCGTTTTAGGATCAGGCATTGTCACCGTTTACATTTAATTCTTGTGAAGTATGTTTTTTTCTGGTTTTTCTTATACTAGCATTAACACGTGATAAACAAATATTCAGATTATGTTAGAAGTTTTTATATTTGCAGTGCAATAACCGAGCTCGACAAATTGCTAAAAGATATAATTGGAGTCTACGTTTTAGTTGCAACACTGACACTTTGCTTTGTTGCATTGCAACTGAAGTCGGTTAGTACCCTAAGCGTTACTGTATTGTATTTGATTAAAATCGTTCCATTAATTTTTTAATAACGTTTTAATTTTTTTAATATAATTTCTATTAAATTACATAATATCTTATAATAAAATCATCTTATATCTACTTATAATCAAATAAAATCTTTGCTATTCATTTACTTGAACTTCGCTAACCTCTGTTAACACTAAAGATTTCGTGTGAATGTTAATTATTAAGAAACTTAAAAGACGGTTTTCAGATAATGATGATATTTACACCCCGCTGTCCAAATATGCCTCTCATTCTCTGAACTCTGAACGAACAAAACAATTGGTGTTTTAAATTTTTAAGTCATTAAGTACCAAGTCTTTATCAGTTAAGAGAATAACAATTGACGAAGTTGTGATTTGTGATCCCTAGAGCTACAACCAAAAATGATTTTAGTGTTTTTTCCACCTTTAGACGAACCAATTCCAGTATACCTATATTATTTTAATGTTTTAGAAAGATCATGGTATCATGCCATTGGTCTCGTTATTGCAATACATGTGCGGTACTCTAACGCAGCTCTTCCTGTTTTGTTGCTACGGAGATGCGGTATTGAATGGGGTATGTATCTATATACTTGTCTCGACTAATGCTTCAATACATTACATTTTATTTTGCCTCTCACTCTCGGTAAAAATGATCTTTTCGCGTTACTTTTAACGGAAAAAGCTCTATCAAGGTGGCAGTGCCAAATCAGCAAAATTCAATAAATATTGCAACAAAATTTTTAGCTAATTTATTGGTAATTAGTTAATAAAATGGCAATTTCTTGCTTGAGCCATTTAAAAAAAATCGCAATTACTGCTAGTTTCATATGAAGCTAGCAGGAAAAAACGGTAAATCAGTGAATATCAGTCAAACTATTAAGCGAAAATTTGTTGCTGCAAGTAACAAAAATGAAAAAAAAAACAAAGGTGGGTAGATTTTGAAAACTAGTGAAAAGGTTTTATTTTTATAATTGTGTAATCGATTACTCAAAATCGATAATCTCACGAAAACAATCTTTCTCATATTTCTCCGCTTCCAGCAGGAGAATTGAGGTGATTTTTCATATTCTAAATATCCCTAATCACTATTTTTCAGTCGGTTAGTAAGCAAAAGATTGGAGATTTTACGGAAATCACACAATATATTTTTTTATTGTAAACTAGCAACCCGCCCCGGCTTCACACGGGTACAAATTATACACCTAAACCTTTCTCATGAATCACTCTGTTTATTAGAGAAAACCGCATAAAAATCCGTTCAGTAGTTTTTCAGTTTATCGCGAACAGACAGACACGCGGCGGGGGACTTTGTTTTATAATATGTAAACCAACTTTGTTTTTAATTATTTAAATTTTAAATTATATTTTTGTTACTTTTACTTTTATGTTGATAAATTTTATCTATTACGTGTAATGTATGTTCGGTTAATTGATTTTTTCATTGTGCTTGCTGTGGTCTCCTGTAAGTGGAGAAGTACACCAACTCAAAACCTTGTTGTCAGTTATTGTCATTCATTGTGTATATCTTTTGTTGGAGATCCGCATAATAAATAAATAAATATCTAAGTGACAGCAAACTCGTCGTAGACCGATGAAAACTAGACTTAATGACGTAGAAAAATCTGACGATTCGAATGGTATACCTATCAATGATTTTTCACTCAGAATGATGATCTGAATCTACTATTTCAAGAATCGGCAGGCCGTTTCTTACACCCGTTATGTATTATATATATATTGAGAACCTCCTCCTTTTTTTTCGTCGGTTAAAAACAGGAAACATTTTCTCAAAAAAAATACTGTTGGGGGCCAAGTTCTTGGAGTAAAATTGGAAACGCCCTGCTGGCGAAGTACTGAAGAAATCATTTAAACATTTTGATTTAATAGCCAAACCAACAAACAGACAAAACCCAAAAAAAAATGTGTCGTAGGACTGCACGTCAGAAGTGAAAACATAATGTATCTGAGCGTGGCCGTCAGGCGAGTTCAGTGTTATTTTTTCCCAAACCAAGTGCCCAACGTGCCTAAAGAAGTTTTTACTTCAAAAACTAAACTATATATTTTTATATTTATATAATATATGCATAGTAGGTACTTATTTCACAGGTCTTATTATTACCAATTTAAAAAAAAAATGTATTAAACTGACCTAGGTACAATAGGTTCTCCCACTCTTACAAATATCCTTGTAATATAGTACAGTAGTGCGGTACCCTAGCGGCAAAATGTGGAATGTCTTTCTAGATTTTTTATGACAGGTATTTTTTTTCTTTTATTATTAAAAGGACTTTGTCGCTGAGCGACTACTTCATATCATATCGACAACAAACAATGCCGCAAAACATGAGTAACCAAGTCTGAAAACTATATCACTGTGTCCTCCTTGTGTCGGTTTCCTCAATTCTAAGGATCGTGACCTTTTTTCTGTAACTTCTTTTCAATCCAAGATATGACGTGTGTAAGTCCGCCATCTGTGTCTTGGGCTGTGTGTAGAGCTGTGTAGACGGTGGTGTCAAGGGTGGAGCGGACTTGGTCGGACCAGCGTAACGGGCTTCGGCCTCTGGATCTTTTCATCAATCTTTCAATATTGTTACCTTCTTTCCTCGTGATGTGACCAAAGTATGCCAGGATTCTGCGAAGACACAGGGGTGACAGCCGGTCTCGTATGTTCAGTTCTGCGAGGATGGATGCGTTGGTATGGTAAGATGTCCAGGATAATGGTAGCATCTTCCTCCAGCACCACATCTCGAATGCGTCAATGCGTTTGCGGTCAGCAGTTTTCAGAGTCCGTGTCTCGACTCCGTCCAGGAAAATGGGGAACACGAGGGTTTGTGCTAGTTTTATTTTCATCCTTCTTGAGATGTTTCTATTCTGTCTAAGTCAGACATGGCACTCTTTGCCACCTCGATGCTTTGATCCGGATCTATCACTGTATAATTAAGCCTAAATCAGCCAGTTTAATTATACGTCTAAGTTCTGATGATAGGTATTTAGAGTTATATTACAAGGATATTTGTAAGAGTAGGGGAACCTGTTGTACCCAGATCAGTTTTTACACTGTCTAATATTGCATACCTCCTGTATACTTTAGAGTTCCATCGGCATGGGCGAGGGTCCTTTTGGTGCGGCGCACTGGTGTCTCAGTCCTAGCATACGTCGTGACCTCTCTATACTTGGCGCAGGAATGATGCGTAAACGACATCTTCGGGCAGGACCTTTACATTTTCTTGATCTGCCATTATTCGTTCAGGTAACATTTTTATTTTATAAATTAGAAAAAACATACCTACTTAAACCTGATATATTGCTGGTCTTGGAAATAAATATGCTTGCATAAAAAACGTTTCGTTCCTTGTTTGTTTAGGTAAATTTATTTCTATGTAGGTACCTAAGGTATTATTAAATTCGCCTTATATAATTTCTAAGCATCAAGGTTGCTACATTATACTTAAGTGTATGAGGTACCTACTTAAGCTTGACTATCTAGATAAAATTTAGATGCTCACTTTCAGGAATGATATTATATAGCTTATGTAAAGAATTTTATGTGTATAACCGACTACAGGCAATAGTTCATGTTATTATTGTGGTTGAACGTTTGTGGTGCTGAGAATTTATCGCTGTGTGATTTGTTGCAGATAGTCCGCACCGCTTACAGTTGCTATGCTGTACTGGGAAAGAAAACCGTGTAACCTAAGGATATCTACTCCCCGATCAACTAGTACCAGTCCATAGAAATAGGCCAACATAATTGTTTTTTATAGACAAATGCACAAAATTGAATTTAAGTTAATTTTATCAATGTTACTTAAGTACTTTGTCTAATTTAGGATGATAATTTTGACAGCTCACACCTATGAAGTTTTGTATTTGTTTTCGGTAAAATTTACAACAGATAATGTCATACCTACTTCATTGATGGGTACCGTACCGCCCACTTAGTGAAGTGCCATGCGTAACAAACAACCAGGCTATCAAAAATCGTCGTATTTATAGTGAGTATTAAATTTCGTAAAACAATATAAGTAAAACATACGTAGGTGTAATCTTTAGATTGTTACCGTATCATTGTCATTACACTGCCATCAAACGGATTTGGGTTCATGTCAAAGGTTTGTTTGATTTTTTTTTATAATTATACAAAGTACCTACGTTTATTAATAGGTTCTTAAGTTTTATTTTTATTTTTTTGGTCATGTAGCCAAACATACCTAACATATCTCCACCATTTACAACTAAGAAAATACCGACTTTATTTGCAAAATGCCTGTGAAAATGTAACTGCGGATGACTGATGATGAGTTGTTTTTATAATGATTTGAAAAATTAAACACAATTGAGATAAAATCTCAACTGTATTTTTTTATAACAAACTATTTACACTGAAATTTTACTCTTGTCAGAAAATATTTATACTAGTGGATAAGTCTTGAATATCTCTAATAAAAGACGCGAATCGATACATTCGCATCATACATTTGAATGATAGATTTATTTTTTAATTACAAAAGTAGGTACAAACACCGAGGAACCACATAAAGTTCACTTCAAGGAACATACGTAGTGAGCACATACCTTCTCAAATATAAATAAACAAAATAATAAAATTGTATTTTTTTTTAAACCAGACTGTGCCCCACGTACCACACGTAAAAGTTTTGCTAAAACTGTCAAAAGGGGCTCGACGCTCAGCTAAACATCAGCTCTATTTCATCAAGAGTTATTCCAGGGCCCTTCATTTGTAGGTATGTATGTGTGTATACTGTATATTTAAAGTTACATAAGAAGGCACCTACTTGGGTCTTTTGGTTTCTTTGTTATTTGTGGCAACACAATCTATGAATTTCTAATGCTGGATATCAAGAACTTTCCAATCGTTTAATGGTAAATTCATCAATGGATAAGATGATCCTGGCACGAGTATGTAGATATTAGGTATGCTACAGCGAAATTTATAATATTTTCTTGCTAGGTGGCTAGGTATATGCATTCATGCTCATACCGATTAGATAAATTTATCACTAACGACTCGAAACGAATCCTATAAAATCAGTTCTTGTTTGGAATTTACCTAATAAACTATATTTTTACACGCTTTATATTAGCTTCACTTGTATGTTTGTAAACGACTCCTTTGGGCGCGATTTTGACCCACTTTAAACGGCCAGATTTCATTAAAATTTTGCACACCTGTCAAAGACCGATGACAATGCAATAATTCGATTAAATGTTTATAGAGGTATAAAAGCGTGTTTTTTAGTTTTTTAAACTATAATTATTTTTATTAATGCACCTACTTCCTGTTTTCTCTGCATCACCCGAAGGTTGACTGGCAGAGAATGCCCGTGGCATTAAGTCCGCACCTGTACTTTATGTGCATAAAGTTTTAAATAAATAAAATATAACCATAATAACCAAAGGTAAACTAAAAAAATACCCAGCTGGGTTTTTATAGGGTTAGTAACCACCTAAAGCGGCTCAACTATATTATGCACGCAGCCACACTATGGCCCGCGAACGAACTTCAAAAGGCCCGCGCTTCAAAAGGCAACATCTTGAAACATCTCTTCAATTTAAGGGAAATATTTTAGAGGAAAAATGGGCTTTATTTTTAGATTTACTGAAGAATACGTTCTGATTAAGTGATATTGCCTTTCTTGTTGACGTTATGAATCACCTAATCATTGAGGGGCTCGTGTCTAAGTGGTAACCGAGTACGTTAGCACATTACAAACTTAAGTACTACTAGCCAGGTCAATCTAGGATGGATGACCATTCTTATCACATTAAGACCCTCCGTGCCTCGGATAGTACGTTAAACCGTCGGTCCCAGGTGCCATACAAACGTCTGTGGCATTCGTTACGGGTAGTTGGAGCCCTAAAAAGTCCGACAACCTGGTCTAACTACAGAACTTCGATATCGCCTGGTACCTACTTGGGTTGTGGAGGTCTGATGGCAGTCGCTTCACGTAAAATATCAAAGTTCGGCCGTATCGTAGTGAGACTGAAAGCCGACCCCAACTTAGTTGGGAAAAGGTGCGGAGGATGATAATGATGTTATGAATCGCCTAAAACATTTTGAATCTCAAATTACAAGACAAAGATTATCTTCTTCCGACTAAGTGTAATTTGATGACAAATTCAAGCAAAATCTGTTTTCGATTAATTTAGTAACAGGAAATTTCGATCTTTTCCACACTCAAATATTTGAAAGAGAAACTAATAAGGCCTTTCTAAAATTTTCTAAGTATGAATTTGAATATATAATTATGTATATTACAGTCGTTTGAGATATTTCGGGACTTTGAGAGTAAAAACAATATCAGTTTGACTCAAAAACTTACGTTACCCTGACAATAATGTTTTTTAGGATCTTCAAAAGAAGTATCTGCGAAGCAACAAAATTCTTCAGATTTTGCAGATTTTTGAAAATTGTAGGTATGTGCAAAGAGTTTTTACACGCTTTATACTAGCTTCAATTGTTTGTATGTTTGTAACCGACTCCTTTGGGCGCGATTTTGATCCACTTTAAACGGCCAGATTTCATTAAAATTTTGCAAACCTGTCAAAGACCGATGACAATGCAATAATTCGATAAAAAAAAATATTTTTTAGTTGAATTTTCTATAAAAGCGTGTTTTTTAGTTTTTTAAACTATAATTTTATAATCATAATTCACGCAAAGAATAATAACCGCACATCACTAAATAAGCAACATATTTTTAAATGATTGTTGTAGTCAACATAGACATCTAAAATAAGAAAATTAAAAACACAGGTAAACAAATAAAAAAAAAATTTGGTGCCGAGATATCATTAGTAGTTTTGTTTTTAGGTATGCACTGGTATCACTAAAAATATTATTTTTTCCTACGTGTAATTTTGGACCTACCCTCAGTTTCGTATATTGGCTGTCATCAGTTCTTACAGGTGCGTAGTTTGTGGTCGTATCAGTACATTTCTATAAATGAATTGATTTTAATATCGTGGCTTCATCGCAAAGAAGTTGTCTCAACAAGCCAAATGCATTTTGTTACATTTGTGGTGAATACACAGTTAAAAAGTTCATAAAACCTGTAAAGATTTTATAAAAAGTGTTTATTTCTCTTACTCCAAGTCGGAAATTGTAAAAGAAACAAGCCGTGGATGCCTCAAATCGTTTGCGAAATGTGCTGCAAAAACTTGAGACAGTGAGTCAGAGGTAAAAGAAGCAGTTTAAGGTTCGGTATGCCTATGCAGTGGAAATAATCTAAAAAACCACTTCGATGACTGTTACTTTTGCTTGCGTTAAGTTACGAGGCGTTAATGTCATAAAAATGATTTATTCAGACTTAGAATCAGTCAGAATACCCTTACCACATTCAGAGGAAGTACCAGTTCAAACATGTTGTTCTATCTGTGAAGCAAGCAGTTGAATAATTTTTTTAGTCTAGTGAATTTACTGCAAATCTAAGCTGTAGACACATTTAACACACAACACCGTTCAATGTTACGTAGTATTAACAAACTATAAGGACTTAGATTCATCATTCATTTAAAGCGTGTTAAGAGTGTCTACAAAACCTGTATAAGTAGTATGTTTATGAGCATTTTACATTAACATACGTTACGCCTGTTAATTTAAGACATTTGTATTCTTAGGATTTGCAGAATAGTGAGTGATTTTGAAGGAATAGCCTCTACAGAGTCAAAACCTTTTACCCAAGAGGAATTAAATTATTTAATAAGAGATCTAGAACTAACTACCCTAAGAACCTGCAGAGGTATTGTAGATTAAAGGAAAAAAACTTGTTGGCGTCAAGTACAAAAGTAACGTTCTATCGTACAAGAGAGCAAGAGTTGCTACCGTTTTTTCATTCGGAAAATGATACCTATTGTTTTTTGTTCAGATGTGCAAAGCCTAATTCTCGAAATGGGTCTTTCAGAATACCAATCAAATGAATGGCGTCTCTTTGTTCCAAACGAAGCCTCAAGTGTTAAATATGCTTCAGTTCCCATTGCTCATTCAATCAAATTAAAGGCAGAATATCAAAATGTTTCACTTGTTCTAGATAAAATCAACTACAACGAACACCAATGGAGTATTTGTGTTGATCTAAGAATGGTTAACTTTTTACGAGGACAGCAAGGTGGATATACCAAATACCCGTGTTTTTATTGTCCGTGGGACAGTCGTGAAAGAGATTGGCCTGTACGCGACGGGAATTTTCGATGGTCAGTTAGAGTAGCACAAAGTTGGTTCAAGCGTTTTCAGTCCGGGAATTTTGATGTCAAAGATGATGAGCTCGCTCTGGTCGCCGTCTGGTCGTGGTTACTACATAGCCGAGGAACTGAGGACCGACTATGAAACAGTTTTGACCCATTTAAAAAAGTCTGGCTAAAAAAAAACCTCGATATTTGGGGGCTACACGAGCTCACTGAAAGAAACCTAATGAATCGTGTACTCATTTGCGATTCTCTATTAAAAGGTAATTAAACCGAACCATTTTTGAAAATATTGATCACTGGTGATGAAAAGTGAATCACCTACGACAAGAACGTGCAAAAAGAACATAGTCAAAGGGTAGTCAACAGCCTGTAGCGAAACCCGGATTAACACGTAATAAGATGATGCTGTGTGTATGGTGGGATTGGAAGGGCAACGTTCATTATGAGCTTTTAACGCCGGACAAAACCATCAATACGGACCGTCGCAGTTTTTTGATCAAAAATCCCAAGATTTCTACAGGAACGATTTTTTTTTTTTTCAGTTTATTTAGGTAAATAAACAGCGACACGATACATAATTTTAAATAATGTTACTTTTAAGTGTGTGTAACTGTTTTGACACAAGCGACATTTACCACATAATAGTAAAATAACATAAATAGGGTTTTTTCTTTGAGAATACTATATTACTATTCATTGAGGAAGGTGATAGGCTATGTAACATTACGCTTACGCTATGACCCTTAGGGGCGCAGCAGTGACCAGAAACTGCGGGGAACAGCTAGTCAATTATATGAGATAATTTAAGGTAATTATCACTGATAAAACTATAGTACAAACTTCAACTGAATCGAATTACCTACTTAATACTCTCGACATGTTTGTGATAGTGATGACGTAGGTCTTTATAATATTTACGGCCCACACGTGTCATAATTACAGCACGTATGTAATTATTGGGAGTACCTAAACAACAATAATTTAGTAGGTACTTACTTATAGACTTTATTAACAGGACAATTGTCATAAGAACACATAGATGTAGGTACTGTCAGTATTTCCTTTTTAATGTTCTTTTCATTTTATTTTAAACATTATTTATCTATTTCTCAATTGTAATATAAAATATTAGCATATTGCGCTTTTCTTACGCGAACCAGCAGAAACAAGTTTTACATTTAAGAATGATACATTTGCATTTTTAATGAAAATCCTCCTGTCAAATTTCGTTTTAGATACATAAGTACGAGGTTTCCACTCGTCGCCGACGATATGTGATTAAAACAATAACATCTGAGAGCCTTCTTATATGCTGAGATAGGTGCCTTTTCTGGCATTGCACAGGGCAATAGTTACCTAGTTTTATTTATTTTTATTGTAATAATTGTGTGCAGTCCTGTGAATGCCAGAATAAATGTTTTTCTTTCTTTCTTTTCTTTTTCTTTCTTTAACTGTGTGAGTTAACGATATATTATTATGGATCAATGAACATCGAAATTAAATAAAACTTTTCAGTTGCAAGCACAGAACAGAAAGATATACGTAGAAATGTTATGTGTCATAATTTACAGCGGGACGACTGTCGCCGAAACTCACACAAATGAAAGGACTATTTATTACTGCACACTAAAAACGAATTGTTTTGATTTGATGTTTTTATTTTGCTCAAAATTAGCCTACAATACATAAAGTCACACATTTGATAATATATCTTAACGCGTAATCTTAATATTTATTTTGCCATAGCGTAAGAAAAACTTACGACGTTTCGTAATCTTGAAAGTAAGAATACTTCATTGCAAGCTATTCAACAACAGGTGGCGTTATTCTAAATGCACGCAATTATAATATTAATCACTTTAGGAATAAATTCGATATTTGTGTCATTCTTCGATATGTACCACTACTCGCGTAGTGTTGTAGCACATTTTAGAATATTATCAATAATATCGATACCTAAGTTCTGTTTGGACGGAGCAGAATAAAAAACAGGAATTGAAGGATATCTGGGAAGGTAACATTAAAAAGGTGAAAAAATAAGTACATACTTGCATAATAATGTTTGTTATTATTATTATTTTTTTTTATAGTATACGGGCAAACGAGCAGACGGGTTACCTGATGGTAAATGACTACCGCCGCCCATGGGCACCTGCAACTCGAGAGTCACAAGTGCGTTGCCGCCCTTTAAGGTGGGGGTAGGAAAAGAGGGGGAGGGGGGGAAGAGGGGGGAGAGGGGAAGGACGGGAATAAGGGAGAGGGAAGAGTTAGGGCCTTCGGTAACCTCACTCACGCGGCGAAATGCAATGCAAGCATTGCTTCACGGCCGGTTTTCTGTGAGGTCATGGTAACGAGCGGAGTCAAGCCGGCTCATACGTGCCGAAGCATGGCTCTCCCACATACATTAATTTTAAGAATCTGTATTATTATATATACTAAAGACTGTATTAGACACTTAACAAAATTCAAAACAGTGGTTACATAATTAATATTTGGCATAGTATGTATCTTTAGTAGTCGATATTAGAATAAAATGTGTAAAAATATTACTATATTCATATTTATTTTTTTAGAAAATACATAGTCTCAATAATCATAATTGACTGCAATGAACAAAAATGCAACACGTCTAATTGTCAACCCGTTACTATACTAACGGGTCGGTATACCCGTTAGTATAGTGTTTAGCGATTCTGACTGCTGAGTCAGAGTTCGTGGGTTCAATTCCCACCCAGGACTAATATAACTATAATATGTCTGAATTTAGTAATACATAAGTTTATGAGAATTTTGCTTCCCTAGTGCAGCCCGCCTACTTTGAAGTTATTATTTATTAACTATTATTATTGTAACTCAAATCATAGGAAACTCATTGCAATTTTAATAATTATAAAAAGACATTATTTATTAAAAGCAACTGAATGAATCAAGAAACTTTATAGCATATTATTGATTTTATAATAAATCTCTAATAATAGATCCTTTACTGCCCCTGAAATAAAATATATTTGTTTAAAAATTAACGCTTTGAAAGCCTTGTTTTTAATTTTAACAAATGATGTATTCGAATATTGATATATTTTTCGACTCCTTTTAACCACTGAATGTATTCAAGGCCACGTAAACAAACAAACAAAATTTAATATTTATAATATTAGAGTAAGTAAATATAACACGTTTAAAAGTATGCATATCGATAAAACCAACATCCTACCTGAGACATCACTAATCGAGTAGAATAGAATATTCGAGAATAACATTGCAAACTGATAAGATCCGATCATACCAAATTGAGCTTTATGTGAATAAGATAAGGAAGAGTTTAGCTTAAATCTCTAGTCAATTATTAGTTAAATAAAATTTTAAGATTTTATTGAAAAAATTTATAAAATTGTACTTACCGATGGTAAGAAACACCTCCATTATTAATGCTTTTCCTTCTGCTATCATTTTTACACAGTAAAACAGAGCAGTACGGCATTGTGGCGTAAAAAGAACTTTCAATTGACGACCGAGTCGACAAAGTTTTGTAACACGACTATGATACAAAATACCTACAACTCATAAAAGTATGCATTGCAACGCATAGTAGTAGCAAGCGCGTCACGCCTACTAGTCATTTCTACGTATATCTTTCTGTTCTGTGGTTGCAAGGGTGGTAGGAAGAAAAAAAAAGCAATTTGCCTGTATGTTTTTACGTGTCATGGGGTATCTTAAATAACACCAATTACATAGGTAATAGCTATGTTTCCAACCTAAAGGGTGGCAAAATAGGTAAATAATGTTTCAAGTCGCAGGATTTAGATGTATTGAAGCCGGTTTGTACGTTTTTAAATTTAAAACGACATAATTATTCATTGTAGTCCCCGATTCTGTAATAATGTTTGTAAAGTTAATAATAATAAGATTGTATCTACGTCAACACTGAAATATTACTACTAAAAAAACACTATTAAGTACCTATTTGCTTAAGAAATGCAATTTTTGTCCACATAACACTAGCATATAATACCACGTCAAGTGCTCTTAATATCATATTGCATTTTAACAACCAAGTAACAACAGATGAGATGACGACATTTATATAAACAATACACATTGATATGCATGCATGGAATACACCAACTACTAATTCTCTTTAAACTTATACATATATTAAATAGCCTTATATTACAATATTTTCATTCAACTGACAAACTAGATCCACGGTCAGTTAAGCTCTGTGATGGGCTTGCAACCAAGAGGCGACTCCGGGCAGATTGTACGTGTTCCATCGGATGTTGTTGCGTACGTTCTCGAGTGCACGCTGACGTGAACTTTCGCCGGCTCCTGCATCTGGATATTGGGCGAAGAAGGTCTCCATCTACATGGAAAATAATACATTCAAAGTCTGCACGCGTACTTATAGGTTCCGGAGAATGATTGTAATAGACGAATGTTAAGATTCATGAAACATTCTTCACTCATTCACGTCATGATTCTAATCTGGTTATTTTGTTAAGTTTTAGTTTCAATCTAACCTTTTTAAGTCGCAAAATCCTTTAAGCCCTTTTAAAATCTTTTTATCGGAACGCACGCTAAATATTGCGAAATCGTATTGTTTCCAACGACAGTTTGTGAGATTAAAGTGCGCAGAAATAACAAAGGTCGATCTTCATCAGTAAGTATCATGATTTCATATCTGTTCACTGTTCAAGTAAAATAATTAAATCAACCATTTCAAAATGAATTATAATAAAGTTATAAAAGTTGTAAATAAACCGGCGTTTATTTTAGTTTTTTTGTAGTGCGATACTCCATCTAGACATATTAATGATCTAAGAGAAAGGGCTTCATTTTTTTTATGTAGGTATTATTTGTTTTGACTTTATTTCGAATTATGCATTCAATGAATATATAGGAAAATAGATTTACTTATACATATCTGCAAGTAATGCACAAATATGAATAACTAAACAATAGTACAAGGATGATCCTGAAAGAAAAGTAGAAATGTATTTGGCTTGACGTTACTTACCTCCTTGTACTTGAGATCCGAACTAAAAGTCTTCGTAATGCTAGGTATCATGTTGCCCAAGTAGCGGCTGTTCAATGTGAACCTATCGACTAACTGCGGCCAACGGGACCGCACATCATCCCATATGAGGGCAGTGCCTGATGGATTTGCACTTATTTGCATTAAAACGTTTAAGTAGTCCTGGCTACGGATGTTTGTTTCGTTCCAAGCTAGAATTAAGTACCTACAAAAAAGCACGCAGCGAGTTAGCTTGACATATTGTGTTGTGTGCCCGTCTCATAACTTTACATGAACGAGAGATCACTTGGTGGTCGAATTTCAGTAAAATTCACCACAATTGTTCAACTTTGTTTTGTTTATTTCATTGCCATTATAAATTGAACTGTCATTGTATAGAATTTAACGTCAACGTATACAATGGACGTGACGTGGTCATTAGAATATTATGGTCGTATTCACAATTTTTTTAAAATTTATAACATATTGTTTAAAATTTGTATCTTTCCACACGTATTCTAAGTATAAACTTTAAGTATTCCAAATATCACATTCCTACGTGCTCGAAATTTGCTTAAAAATGTGTGCAAAGAATTCTCTTCACCTATTAATATATAAGAAGTAGTAGATAACACTTCTGTTATCTACTACTTCTTATATGCACTTGTAATTCAATACATTCGAGGTACATGTTCAGAATTACTTTAAGCAAAAGATTTAGAACTCTTTTTCCTAAAAAAGTTAAAGCTTTTCCTATTACATCCATATTATTTATTAATTTCGATAGTTACTTCCTAAGTATTGTAGTGTCACGTGGAGCCGCTAAAGCCGTGCGGAGTTTCAACTTCTCCTGCACATCATCTTCTTCCAGGTATATTTGGAACAGTCGATCCCAATCAGACACTGTACCTGATTGCATACCTTTAACAAAATAATTAGACGTGTTTTATTTTTAGAACTATTTCCCATTAGCAATCTACGTGTAGACCGTCGTTACTACTTCGATTAACATCATTTGGTTGCCGTGTGATCGAAATAATTTTGAGATAGTTATTTTTGCATGTCTGTCCTTACTTAGCGAAAACAACTAGGTATCAATTGCAATGATCAGAATAAGAAATTTCCTTTGTAAATAGTAATCAACATTAAAAGACATTTAAAATAATTTCATAAGTTTTAACTCCATTGATTCTGATGCTAGACAAACACGGCAACTTATAGATTTACTACATACTAGGCTACTTTAATAGTATATTCATATATTGATGAGGTAGTTAAGGGTCGCACACCTGTAACTCTAACTGGCTGTTGGCGGGCAATCCAAGCCCAGAACATTAATAATCTTCACGTAAAAGTAAACATAAAATGTAATTACCATAAACGTATACGATTTCTCTGAGATCTGGATGGATATTCATCTCTTCGGGTGTTCCTTTTTTATTTAGCCAATTGAGGAATAGACTCTTAACTTTTTTTTCAGCATCTGGCAATTGGCAACGTGCTGCAAATCCTAGGATTTTTGTCCGGATTAAACTGGAAAAAAACAACCATGGTCCTGAATATTTAATATTATTTAAATTCATATTTTATAGGTTTTAATTCACAAGCTATGCGGGTCAGAGATGAAGAAAAGTAAGAAATTACTTTTTTATGTAACTCTCATGTATCTTCTAGATATACTAAGGGCGCTACATAAGTTTTGTCGTATGCAAAATAGATATGATAATATTGTGATTTGAATTCATATCCGTAATCTCTAAATAATAGTTTAAAAAAAAAACAAATTTGGAAACAAGGCGTTTTTAACTTGTCTAAATGAAAATAGTAATTTTTTTGTATAATTTATGGGTGGCTTAAATAAGCGAGAAACTTGTCCTTCTCTAAGGATTATAGAACGGTGGTATATTCAATCGCGGCGATGTTAACTTGTAGAATGATGCAAGGTCCGGCAGGCCGATAGAAGCAACTACCGATAAGAATTTTTTTGGAGGAAGACCGACGTGTAACATATCGTCAGATCGAGGAAACCCTCAAGTTAAGTGCACCAACTGTTCATCGGATTTTTCACGATCATTCGAAAGTATGGAAACTTTGTTCACTCTGGGTACCGCACTAGATGACTAATGCGCTGAGGGAGCAACATGTGACTTGATATCGTGATATGTTAAAAAAATTTGAAGACCGCCGATCTCACTAATGTTAACTCGATTGTTATATGTGTGTGAAACCTGGGTCTATTATTTCGACGTTCCTAGTAAATCTCAGAGTAAGGTATGGCTGTTTGAAGATGAACCACCGCCGACGTCTATGAAAAGATTCCAAAAGAATAATGGTTGCTGCTTTTTACTAAGAGAGGAATTTTGTCTACGGTTGTGCCTGATAAAGGGAAGACTGTTACTGCTGCATGGTGTACAGAGGAATGTTCAAATATTAGAAGCCAAAAAAAATGAACCACCAAACTCAAGACTCGACTAGGTTTTTGCATCAAGACAACGCCCCTGCACATCGAGACGGCAAAACTACGGAGTATTTGGACCAAGCTGGAACCAAATTGCTGGTACATCCTCCTATTAGTCCGGATTTAGCGGCGTGCAATTTTACACTATACCCGCATGTCAAAAACCAATTAAGGGGACGCAAGTTTTCGAGTGATGAGGAGCTTATACTAGCTATTGAGGAGATATGCGGCTGTGTTCCAGAAGGATAATAGGGTAATGTGTTCAGCATCTGGTGTACACGTATGAAGACCTGTATTACTATTATCGAAAAAAAATATTCACAAAGTACGACAAAACTTATGTAGCGCCCTAGTATATTCCGATTTAATAAATTATTATCAATGCGTAATTATCTATTATTTAAACAAAAAATCTTCAAACCAGGTTCAACAAGTATAACGTTAGCTGAGAAAGACAACGCGGTATACGAAGTGCTGAATACGTGTATATCTTTATATCTATGTCTACGTTGATAATAATTTCAGAAACTGATGGACTGATATGCGTTTTTTCATAGAGAATGTTTGTAAAATATTTTTTATTTCATAGCTACAAGCGAATGCTACTCTCATTTATTAGGTATTACAGTGTTCGTACACAGCAGTTGTTAAAGGGCAGATCTTTATACTTTACCTTTCCATAATGGGTAGATTCTTAGCATCCCAGTTTTGTTTCACGTAAATCGGATGAATCAATCGTTGGAAATATTTCTGTACAAAAAAAGATAAAACAAATAGTATCACACGTTGAGTTCAAACCTTATTTAAACTCAATTTACATGTCTCTGTCTTTTAGCGCAAGTTCAATAATATTAAGTTTAATTTTTTTTAATCGTACAATTCATTCATCATAGTTATGCACACCATCCTTATCTTAATACCTACCGACCAATAAAACAGATTTAAAAATATCACCACTACTCGACGCTAGACGCTAAATTCATCAACACGGGCTCAACTCAAAAAAATAAAACAAGTATACAATACATTGTTAAGCAATAGGAAAATAACTACAAAAATCAAATTATCAGCCCCAAAACACAATTAAAACATACAATTTTTACAATATCTCTCTTCTAGCTGCATATAAAGCATAAATCTATTCAGAAAACTCTTGCACTGCACAGAGACACAGTAATTAGTTTTCGTTGGATTATGTATATTATTACATAGATTATAAACTAACGAGAAATAATGCGTTAAATTGTAAACGGGTACAGTTCATAATTTTCCGTCAGTTTATTAAACTTACGGTGACACATAAATTACAGCAAAAACACACTTTAAATACATTTAAACACTTTTTTTTAAATTCCATATGCACAATTTTATTTTTGAGGAAAAATCTCTCACAGATTACCCTCTACAACAAATTAATAATATCTAATATTCTGAGACATTTATATTACACAACGCGATCAAGATCGACCCAAATACTTGAAACTGCTACAATTACTTCTGACATGTACCGAATATAAAAAAGTGTTTTCTTTTTGTTTTTCTTAAATGTGATAAATTATATAAAAATATCTGCCACTGCCACACGGTCTCTTACCTGCAAGTTGTCGTATGCCAGAGAGTTGAAAAGATTCGTTTTCAGATTGCTATAAATGGAAGCAGCAGTGTCCCACGGAATCAGGTCGTTTTCAACTAAAAGGTAGCTGGTGAGACTTAGAGCTAACGAATAGGGCACCATGCGAGCTTCGGCTAGAGCAAATATGTCATCTAAAAGCTGAGCCCTGTCGGCTGTCGTCAGCTGAAAGAGATAGAGCAATAGATAGAATATTGTCCCATAATATATGGTCCTGTTAATAAATAAATATCTTCCCTGAATCCCAGAAGTAAAGCACACAAAACTGACTGTTTCAGTAATGAATTCTGAATGAACAAAAGAAACTGCACTTCTAGTCTAGCCGCGAGCGAGTAGGAGCGCAGTGCAGTCAACATGTTGTTTTATTTGTACCAAACAGAACAGAACACCTATTAAAACCACATGGTGTCTCTGCGATGTCCGACTCCAGATCCGCTACCAATTTCCTACAAGTCTTTGTCACCATTTGTGCGGGACAACTATTTTAACCACCGATGCATAAAGAAAGCGGGTTATAAGTTTAACGTGTGTATCGGTGTGTCCGTCTGTGGCATCATAGCAACTAAACGGATGGACCTTTATTAATTTAGATTTTTGTTTGAAAGGTAACTTGATCGAGTGTTAACTAAAAATCAAGAGAACTTGTTCAGTCGGTCGGAGACCATCATCTCTTTCCTAATCGTTGGAGGGATTTTAGAGTCAGGGGTATTCTAATTTGTTTATTTTTACTATTAACTTGTGGTGCCAGTAAACCCTTGGAAAAATATGATGTTACTTGTGCGTTCCTAAACACCACTAGCCTAGAGGTCGTTAATCGAAGTCGTGTTTAGGTTGGAGGTAGTTCCCCAGTTGGGTGACTCGTTGACGGTTAGAAATTTGGTGTGTATTACCTCTTTTCAAGTATCCTTAAGTACCCTTGGGGGAACTTGGAACAAGCTGAGCACTTATTTACTCTCGAGGAAACAACGAAACACGTTTTAAATAATTTTGCCGACAAATAATTCTGCCTTTTTGGACATTTCACACAAATTACAGACGAAAAAAATTTGCCTTTTTGGACGATTCTAAGGTGAGTGACACTTAAATCTATACTAATATAACAAAGCTGATTTTTTTTGTTCGTTTGTTTAAATGCTCTAAGCTCTGGAACTATCAGTCAGATTTGAATAATCCTATTTGTATTGGTAGAGTACTCATTAAGGAAGGTTATAGGCTAGTTATCTACATCACGCTACGATCCCTAGGAGCAGACCATAAACGCAGTTTAAACTGCTGTAAACGCCTAGTGTACATATTAATTCGAAATCTGGGGTCCATGGTCTTGTTGACGAAATATTTAAATACTAGCAACCTGCGCCGCCTTCGCACGGGTAGCAGAGACGTCTTCAACAATCATGAACATATTTAAATCAATTTACACAAAATCTTAACAAATTATACGCCTAAACATTGCTCATGAACCACTCTGTCTATTAGTGAAACTCGCATGAAAATCCGTTCAGTAATTTTTCAGTTTATCACGAACAGACAGACAGACAGACGCGGCGGGGGACTTTGTTTTATAATATGTAGTGATATTGTACTTACCTGACTAGATTTAGATTTTAGCTGCTCAATTAATGTCTGCCACATCGGTAGAGTGTAGTTAACTCTGTAGTATCCCACCTGGTTGTTGTTAATTTTGAGCCAATTTTCATTATCTTTTAATTTTATTTTAACTAAAAAAATAAATAAAAAAATTATTGTTTAGCAGTTTTGTCAATTGTATAATTATGTATGTTTACAGGAATTAACGCGATCACGAAATAGGTATTATATACCTCTGAATTACCTGACGTTTCGACCAGGTGGCACTGGCCGTGGTCACAGGTTGACTAATTCCCGTGTAAATACATATTTATATCATGGAACGCGAAAGTTTGAAAGTTAGTTTGTCAATTGTGTTTTGTATCGTGAGTGGTAATATTGCGGAACTAAGATCTTGCTCTAGAATCAAGTAAGTTCAGTGGCCATGTATGAGCTACAAAGGTATTTCGCTCTTCCTCCTCCTGGTATGAGATTGTTTGTTTTACAAATTGTATTTGCCGTAATATAACAGTATAATAGAATACAATACTAGGCGAAACAAGTAAAATAACGGCGCTTCGCCTTAACGCTTAAGAATTAAATAAGAAATAAGATTCTTACTATTCTCAGCAGAGTCTGACAACCATAAAAGGCGTTCGTGCGGACCGCTTGCAGTCTTATATGTTATCGGCACAAACCAACGGTAGCTGAAATAAAGAAGTAAATTAGAAAAATAATAGGATATAGTATAAATTGAAATCCATTTTGAATGAATAACTATGTTATTATTTCTAAACAAAATGTAGATATTTATAACATAATTCTAACTTTAATTCTTTCCCGTATTAAAAGATGGCTCTGGTTATTATTGGTCTTAACTAAACATACTTTCGAAATAGCTTTTCTTCGACATGGAATTCCTCGCGTGACGCCGAAATCGAAGATGATAAGGTCGGATTGGAACCACACGGTGTCTTAAAATTTTATGCAATAAAATCGATTCACATTCAGAGTGTGCTTATCACGTTGTTTACGGTAAGATAAATTTCTGACTTCTACGTACCAGTCTGTACAGCATATTTTCATACAGTGCTTTACTCAATTTATTACAATAAAATAATACTTACTTGTACTTAGAATCATTTGAGTATACGGCATCAGAATCGTACAAGAATCGTGACTGTGACACAAAGTAAGACTTAGGCTCGTCTCCTGGTTTAACGGTCAAGACAGGATATCCCGTCTGTCGTGTCCACGTGTCCATTATGTGCCTAAAGAAATACAATTGAAATTTTGAAATTTTTTGAAACAGATAACTCCCCGACTTAGAAATATTCCTGTTTCGTGAGGGCTTCACAAACATTTAAACAACAGACACGAAGAACAGCCAGACTTAGGGACAACTATTTGTGGATCACACAAATCTTTCCCACAACAGTCAAAAGAAAGTGTTAGGTGTTACAGTAAGGTGTGGCCATATTTTGGGATTGGTATATACCTATAACTGATAAATAGTTATGTTAACCAGGAAAAAATCAATATTGTTCTCTATAGAATGAAAATTGATAACATACTTTTATAAAAACATGTTATGAATTTTCATGTTAATTTAATTTTTTTTTAAACAGGTTTCGTTTGGAAAAAATTAAATTAACACATTAATCCGGTATACTCCAAATATTCTATCAACATCCTTACTTACTTCATATTGTCTTTACCAAAAAAGATTTATATTTTAAAAATATTTTTTTTTTCTTTAAATCTATAATGGTTTACGTTATTAACGGGTCTAATAACGACCCTAAAATGACCGCACCTTTCTCTAACACGTTGCATAGTATTGTTAGTTTTATAAAAGCTGTTTTTTATAACAGCAATAGAAAAGGACATACGAGATATTTAAATCCGGATAATCCGCTTTGAAATAAGGTTCCAAACATGACAACAGGTCTTGAGTCACAGTGTTGCCATACTTATATTTTTTTAAATAGTCCGACACCCCATGGCCGAAATTTTCAGCACCTGTGAATCCTTCCAACATCCTCAAAATGGATGCACCCTAAAACACAATCATGCAATAAGTGTTTTATTTTCACGATAAACCAATTATTATTAAAAATGCTAAGAAAAACACCATGATATTGTGATTTTCTAGCATTTTTTTGTATAAGAGGAGCAGTTGTTTACTTGTTATGCAACCGAACAAAAAGCTTAAAAGGTATCACAACGAACAGTTGCTTTCTTTTTATTTAAAATAAAATACAAGATTTTATCAGTCACAGATAACGCGGCTACCTCGGTATTTTCCACGAATTATAAATGTGAAAATTTGTATGAGTGTGTAAGTTAGTATTTCTAACCCCTAACGCAGAAAATTTGTGTCTGTTTGTGTCTCTGGATCATAGCTTCGAAACGTGCAGGCCGGTTTTGATTTCTTTTTGTTTGATAGTTGACTTGATCGAGTGTTTTTAGCTATAATGCAAGAAAATCTGTTCAGCCGTACGAAGATCATCAGCTCTTTTGTAATAGTTGAAGGGATTTTTTAATTTTAAAATTATACTTATTGGCTTTGTTTCACGCTAAAACGGCTTGCCGCATTTGAATTAAATTTGTTACACTGTTAAATTGTGTATCTGGCTAATATGCACGCAGGCGAAGCTACATATACATTTTACTAACCTTATTGTATGATATAGTATCAAAGATGGCGGTAATTTGGTCCGGAGTGGCTACATTTTGTACTATCGGATGGCTTGATAGTTTAGCATCAGTCGCTAAAACTGGGTGCAAGGTTTTGACTAAGAAATTATCCAACTGAAAAAGGAATTAGATTAAGAAATAGATTACTTTAAGTAATTTACAAAAATTGTAATAGGTACTTTAAGAAAGATACTTTACCATTTTCCAAGAAGGCTCAATATTGTCCAATGCTTTGACTTGCATGTAAGACGCAAAGCCTTCGTTCAGCCAAACTTCATCCCACCATTTCATAGTCACTAAAAATATTTACATTTAAAATACCATTACAAATACGATTTTGTTGTCAAACAGGTCCTGAAAATGCTTCATGAAGACACGAAACATGTGTCGAAGTGACACTCAGTAAAAGAGAAATATTTCACATTTTGGGTTAGGAGGTACCACACCTGGTAAGTAATTACTATTTACTTACTCTATCCCAATTGGAAAACTGACTTTGTAATTGTCAAGATTTACTTTTAATAGTTTTACAATTTAAAAATAATAACAAACTTGAAACTAATAATATAAAATGAACTGAAAGTATTATTAAGCGATTTATTTCATGGGGACTCTTAAATAATTTATTTCAACCATAAATAACAAATCTTTCCTTAATGTTACAATGTAGTTCTGCATTATTTTTATGTATAACTTTTAATAAAATAACTTTCTTAAATGTCATACCCTACATTCTCTAGTAGTTGCCAATAATAAGTACTATTAAGTCTCTGTACACACTATAAATTATAATATTATTATTTAATTATAGCAAAACAATAGTGCTCAAAAATAATAATCACTTACCTAAATTCCCAAACCACATATGAGCTAATTCGTGTGCTATTGTATTGGCCACACTAATTTTGTTTGTAGATGATGAATGCTCCTCATCAATCAGGAATGAAGTTTCTCTGTAAGTGATCAGACCCCAGTGCTCGGTCGCACCAGAGACATAATCGGGTATTGCTATCATATCTGAAATGTTTTTATAATAAAAAGCTGTACTTGATTAATTTGGAAAGTCTTGTCTATGAATTTATGTAAAAAAAATTACAAGCTTGCGTCATGGGGAAACAGATCCTAGTCGGATGAGATCTACAAGGTGTATATGAAAAAGGAACACTTATTTAAATCACTATAAGTGCATGACTGTAGCATGCAGTTACAATAAGAATTTTTGAAAAAAAACTATGCATTTACAAGTTATGACCTTTTGAATTACCAGGTATTTTTGCCTTCTTTTTCATAAAAGTAGGTGGAATATGTAAAGTTAAAGATTTTAAATCGTACATCATCATCCTCCGCGCCTTTTCCCAACTAAGTTGGGGTCAGGGTCGGCTTTCAGTTTAACTACGATAGATACGACCGAACTAATTGATAAATAGGCGAAAGTTATTGGAAAGCCCCTTTTATAGTTAATTTTATTAGATTTAAATGAATAAGAGTACAACAGTAATCTTTGCAAATCTAGTAATTGAAAGGAGTTTGAAAATTTTGAATTACTATTTCTCGTAGGTAATTGTCCTTTGTTCAATTAAATTTGTTACACTGTTAAATTGTGTATCTGGCTATTATCCTATCCTAAGCTACTACTAATATACATTGAACTAAAATAACAATTTTCATCAACTGTCACTCCCACAGACACTATGCGCTTCGTAAAATAGCTATCGGGCTACTTTACCTGAGGGTTCCTTTTAATGAACGCATAGCGTTGCCCACCGCTCAAGTATTGTTTAAGAATTGAATTGCAGAACCTATGCGACCGGGATCACTGTGAGTCTTTATGAAGACTCACAGTGAGACGCCGAATGAGACGCCTGTATTCACAAATAATGCTATGGCATTATTTGTGAATACAGGCGTGACACAGATCACACATAAAGAGATCGAACAACCGGCAAGTACACGAAGAGATATGGTTGCCATTCGGCTACGAGGTAACCGCTGAGAAAAATAATCCCTCGATTCGTTTTGAGGCCGAAATGGTATCGAACTCAACTTTAATAAATCACAGGTGAACCATCTAGACAACTCTAATTAGCAATTGACTGTTGTAGTGGTTTTTCAGGTCTACCGAAAAGACAGCCTCAAGAAAAACTCAGTCTGTCAGTTAGCGGGGCTCAACAGTTTAGCCTTTATAAAATTAGTCGAAAGACACCAGTCTGGCCAACCTTCATCTTGGCTGGCTACCAACATTAACATATTCGGGGCTCTTCAGGGCTTTTAGGAATAAAACTGTTAAATGTTTGTGTGGGAGAATGGTCAAGGCCGGCTAGGGCTCAGTGATCTTCCCCAGCAAATAGTCAATTCGACTTCATATCGGCGTCGTCAAGCCTTCGCTGTGCTACAACTTAACAAAAATGTAGAGCTAGTATTTTTATTCTTGAGGGGAAATATCAAAATATAAAACGTAAAAGCTGTCACCGGAGATATCTGAAGGTAATAAAACGAAATTTACGTTTTAAATAATTTTGGTAAATATAACAGAATAATGGCCAAGATTAGCTACTGAGTAATTGTTGCATCACTACATATTATAAAACAAAGTCCCCCGCCGCGTCTGTCCGCGGTAAACTGAAAAACTACTGAACGGATTTTCATGCGGTTTTCACTAATAGACAGAGTGATTCATGAGGAAGGTTTAGGTGTTTACTTTGTTAAGATTTTGTGTAAATTGATTGAAATATGTTGAAGATGTCTCTGCTACCCGTGTGAAGCCGGGGCAGGTTGCTAGTAATAATATATAACATCATACTATGATCCACTGGAGTGGATGGTCCATAGGATCTGAAAGGAACAATGTGTAGCAAGATGGTGATCATAGTTCACAAAGTACAGGGGTAGGCTATCAATTAACTCTTTAAATATTTCCTTTTATAATGAATTAGCAATTGCCGGTGGCGGCTTAGCTTACACCTAAAGTGTTTAATTTGCTAAGATTTTGTGTAAAATTATTGAAATATGTTGATGATTGTTGAAGATGTCCCTGCTACCCGTGTGAAGCCGGGGCAGGTTGCTAGTAATAATATATAACATCATGCTATGATCCACTGGAGTGGATGGTCCATAGGATCTGAAAGGAACAATGTGTAGCAAGATGGTGATGAAGGTTTAGGTGTATAATTTGTACCCATGCGAAGCAACCCGCCCCGGCTTCGCACGGGTACAAATTATACACCTAAACCTTCCTCATGAATCACTCTGTCTATTAGTGAAAACCGCATTAAAATCCGTTCAGTAGTTTTTCAGTTTATCGCGAACAGATAGACGCGGCGGGGACTTTGTTTTATAATATATTATGTAGTAATAAATTTAAAATTTAAAACACCCCCGACTCAAAAACGATTAGAAAAGAGTTGATGATCTTCGAACGGCTGAACAGATTTTCTTGAATTACCTTTAAAAAAAAACGCACATAAATACGATGCCACAGACACGTCAAACTTATAACACCCTTCTTTTTACGTCGGGGGTTAATAACTGTCATAGTTATATCTTGCGTAATATAATAGTCTCTTACATTAAATAATATACATTGGCAAATATAACTTCATACCTAATTTTGGTAGTGGGAAGGGCACTTCATAATATCTTATGTAATATTCTGTAGCTCTTTTCCCAATGTCTTGAGCAAAATCAATTTTATGCAATTCATGTCGCTGTGCAAATGATCTGAGTATAAATTTGGGTCCAAAGTTTCCAGAATCAATTTCAGTTGCTTTACTATCAAAGTCACAAATGACGAAACAGGCTAAATAAGTTGACATTGGCACGCTGGTAGCAAATGTAACCACATCCATATTTGACTCTTCATCATGAGTTTTATCAATTTCCTGGTAAAAAAAAAATTACAACACATAAATGCTTAACTAACTTTTAAACTTTCGCATTCCATGATATAATTATGTATTTATATGGGCTGACGGAGTGACTGACTGACTGACAGGCTGTCAGTCAACCTGTGACCACGGTCAGTGCAACCTGGTCGAAACCTCAGGCAATTCAGTTTTATTTAATACCTATTTCGTGATAGCGTTAGTCCCGTATAAATACATAATTATATATAAATGCTTACAGTACAGTCCAATGATTCAATCAGATTAAAGTAATTGTTAGAGTAATGTGTTTTTTTAAGATGATAATTTTAAGTTTAACAAGTAACAATATACCCTTCTATGAACTAAATTCACTTTTGTAGACTGTCAAATGCAATAGCAATAATGTAAGTGCAGTACCTACTGCACCTATTGCATTTCAACTTCTACCTAGAAGTCATGCTTACCCAAATTCTTTTTGACTAAACTGAATACTTATTTTTTCATGACGATGAATGGATGATAACTGATAAATGCGCGACAAAAGTTAGTAACTAAATAATAACCACTATGTTGGTTAATACTTTATAAGAGGAATCACAGATAGAATATAACTATAGTGATATCAACTATCTGGGTGCAAAGAAAGTCTATGAAGGATTGATGATCCTTTAATATATTTGTGGGAGAGCCATGCTTCGGCACGTATGATGCACGTATGCATGAGTTATACCACAGCCTCACAGCCCCACAGAAAACCGGTAGTAAAGCAATGATTGCATTGTATTTCGCCGAGTGAGTGAGGTTACCGGAGGGCCTAATCCTTCCCTCTTTCCCTCTTCTTCCCTACTCGCACTCTCCCTCTTTTCCCCCCTTCCCCTACTCCCTCCTAAAAGGCCGGCAACGCACTTGTGACTCTTGGAGTTGCAGGTGCCCATGCGCGGCGGTAGTCACTTACCATCAGGTGACCCGCCTGCACGTTTGCCCCTTATCCCATAAAAAAAACATATATATATTTATTATTTTTCAGTACACCTTTTATACATGCTGACCATCATTTTGAACAATGAATCAATTAAGGTTTAAATAGGTAGGTAAAGTAAGAAAAATAACAGTTCAAAATATCGAATGTTTGTTACAAAAATTTGTGATTTTACAATAGAAATCGGTACTGGCTTGTGGTCGCAGTTCTAACCTAACCTAAACCTAGCCATTTCTATTCAAGCGATGTGTAGAACGCTGGATCAAACAAACATTCGATATTTTGAACACTCGATGTATTGAGTGTACGATTTATTGAATTTTCGATTTATTAAACATTCGATATTAAGAACGTTCGAGTATTTAGAGGTTCGATTTATAGTGGTCCATCAATTGATATTCGATTATTTGGCATTCGATTTGGCATACTAAACTATACCCTTCTTTCCCAGAATTCGTTTCTTATTAGTGACACTATCAAATGGTGTTAATAATAGTGTTTTCTTTTTTCAAAATCAACGAGTTCGATTTATGCCTGGGATCATTTTTTTAAAAATACAATGGTTTTAGTTTTCATCCAAGTTCCCTAGACTCCTTTGAGTACCCACTTGATAAATTCTTCCTGTATTACATATTAATTATAACTAATGGACCGTCTATGAGTCTAAATGCATCTCTTCACATATTAATATATGGATAATATCAAATAATATAAAATTTAAATGAATAACACATTACAAGCATAAGTATTTGTTATTAATTTAAAAATTATGTGAAACCGGTTACAAACCGGTTATGTTGACATGTCATGGTATGGCAAATCTATACAATGACAGTTCAGCTTATACTGGAAATTAATAGTTTGATTTATGTTACAAATAGGTTTAAAATTTAATGAACAATAGTCGAAATTGGACAACCCAGTAACCTCTAGTAAATACAATGAACCCCCTGAACCCTTTTTACTAGTGTTTCGTTACCTATCAGATTATTACTTACTGTGCTTTAATAAAAAAACAACACTTACATAAGTTGACAAAATATGTGCAGATTTAATTCCATTTAAGTTGGCAAATAAACACACATCCAAATAGTTTTTTTTTTGTCTGCTGAAGTATTTATCTGACGAAAAGGGTTACACAGCTATTTTACATATAAAATTGTACAGACAATATACTTACATTCATGTTAGAGAGCGCTATATGAGAGGTAGGCGTCCATAACTTAATGTCATATGTAGCCTTGAAATCAGGTTCATCAAAACATGGGTAAGCTTGACGGGCATATGTAGGTTGAAATTTACTAGCAACCATAGATCTGAAATTTTAAATAGTGAATATTAAATTTAATGAAAGTTTATAAAGTCAAGGGTTTGCTTTACTGTGCATAAAAAATTATAGCCTCAAAGTAGACATTTAAAGGCTATCACTACATATTATACCCGCTACGTCTATCTGTCTATTCGCAATAAACTGAAAAACTACTTAACGGATTTTCATGCGGTTTTCACTAATAGACAGAGTGATTCACGAGGAAGGTTTAGGTGTTTACTTTGTTAAGATTTTGTGTAAATTGATTGAAATATGTTGAAGATGTCTCTGCTACCCGTGTGAAGCCGGGGCAGGTTGCTAGTAATAATATATAACTCATCATACTATGATCCACTGGAGTGGATGGTCCATAGGATCTGAAAGGAACAATGTGTAGCAAGATGGTGATCATAGTTCACAAAGTACAGGGGTAGGCTATCAATTAACTCTTTAAATATTTCCTTTTATAATGAATTAGAAATTGCCGGTGGCGGCTTAGCTTGCATTGAGTAACAATATAGATTTTGTCATTTGCTCTCCTTCAGGAACAGATTTCAGAATAAAAGGTACCCTATGTCCTTTTCTATACCCTGGATTATGTAGATGCAACATTTCATGATGATCGGGTGAGTGCGTTAGGCATGAAAGTGTAACAAACAAAGAAACTCACTTTCGCATTTATAATATTTGTAAGGATAACACCTAATTTATCACTTATCTGTTGCATTGATAAAGGTCATAGTGGTAAGCACATGTAAAATATTATAGATGAAATCTATAAGTCTTATCTTCTACTATAATAATCTTTACATAGTATAAAACAAAGTCACTTTGGCCGTTTGTACACTTAGATCTTTTAAACTATGCAACAGATTTTAATTCGGTTTACACCAAAAGATAGAGCCATTCAACTGGAAAGTTTATAGTTGTAGTTTTATATTGTTTTGTGTTAATTTGTATATTCATATGCCGATAATCGTTCACCACATTAGAATCTATGTTACACCCGTGCGAAGCTGGGGCGGGTCGCTATTTATAAAAAAATGTGTTGATATGAAATCTGTTTTCAGTTTCCTGATTTGTGGACTATTTTACACCTTTAGTATACCAGTAGGGTAAGCTGAGTATTTTAAAAATTAGTAATAAGTAATTCAACAAGGTATGGGTAGTACCTAGTTCAGATGTAAGATTTATTTATTCTGTACTAAATTGTGCTTAGATATTTCTAATATTTATTTACATAAAATAAACAACCATACATCATAAAGAGTATTGCTTCCTATCCAGGTGACAGATATAAATGGTTAAAATACTTTACCAATCATTGAGAGCAATTTGTAATAATTATTTCTTAATGCTAAAAATTTAACTTATCTTTATTTTCAATATTAAAAATGCATTACATGGAAGTGTTAGATCTGTAACATTTACCTGCCATCGAGGAGACGAGAGGCATAGAATCCGACAATATTGCGGGTAAGGTCTCCAATATAGTCAATGTGGATTTTATAATTTCCTGAACTGAGAGCAGTTTCAAAATATATAAAGAGCTGCTCCAGTTGCTTTACCTCCAAAAACTTAGATACAACCACTTCATCTGCATCTTTAAACACCTTTATATCAGCAATATTCAGAAAATTTGTATGCAAACTGATGTGACTTTTTTCTTGTTTAACATTTACTTCAATTTTTACACTCCCTTGAAATGTTCCATTACTAATGTTAGGACGCAGCTCAAGTTTATAATTCACGGGACGAATTAGGGGAGAAAGTCGTTCTGACAATTTTACATTGATACGCATTTTTTCCATAATATTTTGGCCACTACTAAACAACAGAACCCGGTTTTTTCTTAAAAAACTAGTACACGTTAATAGATTTCGATAAATGATATGCATAGAACGACAACTTAAAAAAAATAGACACGTTCATATGATTACTTAACAATAAACAATAAAAAGCATATTAAAACCCTTTTTTATTAATGTTTAACAGTCAAAAAAGCAAATAGTTTCATTTTCTAATTTGTCGTGAATTATGACTTTGACATTGACTGACAGTGCGAATGTTTTAATGTGACCAATTAAGTGTGTGTTCCGAAATACACTGAGTGCACTGTAAGTTATATAGTACGGTAAGTAAGAAGCTTTTTCGCAAATCTACTAATTATATTACTGTCTAGAGTCTAGATGATAAGATGACACATTGGCATAATAGAACGGTGGTTTAGACCGACTATGTCATCGAGACGTCAGTGTCATTGCAGTTACTAAGCGGCGACGGGCATAAGAAAAACAATGAATCATTCCGGTTTGTACTGTTAAATTGTGTCGAAATTGTTTTGGAAAACCTTATTTATGCCACCATAAAGATTATTGATTATTTTCATTGTTAATTTTTTATAAGTAACTATCATTATTTTTTGGGAAAATACGATTCTTTAATTAAATTTTTTGTAGCCAGTATTAGCTGGTGTTATCAGTTTATTGCGGTATCAAAAAATGTATTTAACTGATGCCTTATAAAAAAAATAACGCAGTGTGATAAAATGCCTGTCCGTCCGTTCCGTACCCAAAGGTTATCTATATCTATCCTATTATTATTAATTAATAAGGTTCCATTTGGGTACGGATCTTTAAAACGATTTTGCAAGAAAAATAAAAATACGTTTAGCTCAATATGTAGGTCCTGTACTTACAATAAATTAGTCACTGCTATAGATGTGATCAGTAAAAAACGTTAAATGGTTTAATATATTGTCATTTCGACTCAAAGTAGTAGAACTATTAATGTTAGATAATACTGACTATTATTATAACCCTCGTATCTAATTTGAAATGCTTCGGCACGTATGGGCCAGCTCGACCGGAGTGATACCACGACCGCACAGAAAATCGGCAGTGAAGCAATGCTTGCATTCCTTTTCACTGCGTGAGTGAGATTACCGGAGGCCCTAATCCTTCCCTCTCCCCTATTCCTGCCCTTCCTCTCTCTTCTCTCCCCCCTCTTCCAGTACTCCCACCTTAAAGGGCCGCAACGGACTTGTGACTCGAGTTACAGGTGTCCATGTGCGGCGGTAGTCATTTACCATCAGGTGACCCGTTGCCCTTTATATCTACCATACATACCATAAAAAAAAACAAAAAAATCTAAAATATAAATATAAAAATGTCGTCCCACGTTGTTTATTCGCGATGATCCTAAACTAATGAAACGATTTTGATGAAATTTTTAAATCACACTATGTTTGGTCCAACTTGAGAGATAGGAATGTTTTTATCTCAATTTATAGTCACATCAGGGGCGCCCTTAGGTATTGCGAGGCCCTGGAAAAAAGATCTTTGCAAGGCCCTAGGTGCTATCACCCAGGCGAGGCCCTATTGTCCTTTGAGGAATTTATGTGAATTGAACCTATATATAATGCTAATGTTTAATGAAAAATGCAATATAAAAAAATTGTACATGGGAAATTGACAAAACTTTTATGTCAATTTCCTTCACTTTTCTATGGAACGGTATTTACTAACCAATTGATGATCTGTTTTATTTTCCGCTAAATCTTTCAAAGCATCACATATATCGCTTAGTTGATATTTAACGGCCTATCGACTCTACCCAGAATTCCTACGTAGTTTCAGATAGCAGTTTTGACTTGAGTCAGTAAAGAGATTTTTCTCCTTGGGTCGTTGTGCGAGGGCGCAGGGCCCCTGCAAGAGCGAGGCCCCGGACGGTTGCCCTGCTTGCCACCCCCTAAGGCCGCCACTGAGTCACATTATTTTTTAATTGCAAATTACTTAGCCACAGTAACGCATGGTAGGGTTGCTAGTATTTTATAAATAAACAGGTCAGGAAATAATTTAGAGCAGGCATTCCTAAACACGCACACAGTGAGAGTTGGGGACAATAACTACAGGTGCTTACTGAGACCTATTGCGTAATTAAAGATTGTATTTTGCAAAGAGCAATAATATTTTGCGTATCATTTGTTTGAATAACCCTATCTGGACAGGCAAATAATCAAAGTTACTATAATATCATAAAGGTTTGCGAGGATGGATGGATGTTTGTTACCTACTCTTTCACGCAAAAACGGCTGGCACAGAGATATATTATAGTCTGGAATAGCACATATTACTTTTTATCCTGAAAAAATTAAGTACCACGCGGAAAAGTACCACGCTCTTTTGTGGTACGGTAATCGTGACTTCCAGGTAGAGGCTTCCTATTATGATAGCTGCCACGATGGAGCTGCGTTGTCTTCCGGCAATTCCTAATACCAGAAGTTTCCCAATGTGGGTATACACCCAGATAGAAATACTTCTATCCATATACCTTTCTTCACAAAAAGGATCGGTGAATTGATATTATAAATAATAGTAATTTACTTACCCACCGTTGTTTAAAGTACTTTTATACAATCCAACATTGCCTAGGTCCAATTGTCCCGAAAACTTCAAGAATAATTCATATTCACCCAAGTCTAGTACGTTGTCTAGTTCAATTATTAAAAACTCTCTTTTATCCAAGGTTCCATGTTTTGAGGCAATTTTAATTTTTCTATTATCACTGGTTTTCAAAGTCACCTTTCTTACATGTAATTTTTTTGAATGTAAAGTTATTGTTTTGGCTTTTGATTCTAGTACACTTATAGTAATTGTAAGCAAACCATTAAACGTCTTAGTTTGCAAGTCAGGTATTAAAGTGAGATCATAGTTTTTCGGTACAACGTTCCTTGGCAGTCGGTAATTAACTTCCTCCATCTAGAAAGAATAATAATTACTTAAATATTAATAATCCCTACTTACTTATTTAATGGTAGGTACATGTCGTACTTACATTTATTCGTGTGCCTATTAAACAACTTTAAAAAAATCTAAGTATTTAGCAGAGTAGTCTATGACTTTCTTGCCAGCTTCATCTCATGTGATTCTTCTATCTTGACGTTTTTTATAATAATTTAATGATTTTACGAAAAAAGAGACTAGACATAAACTATACTTTTGTAACTATCTCTTCTTAAATTGCTACAGATTACCGCGGCTACGAAGCACTACTAGCGCTAGGTCTTTCTGCTGGCCTGCCGGGGTTCACAGGGATTTCCTTTCTAGGGTACACCTGAGGCCCCGGCTATAAGACCCGGTGATGGAACACTGTGTGGTTTTAGTCGGTTCGAGTCCGACATACCACCTCGCCGTTTGGCCCCGGTGAGGTGATGACCCGTGGGGGTTTCCACACATTAAAAAAAGTAGATCCTACAGGGTTGGAAATGCTAGATCGACAGAGGCAACCATTGGTATTCCGAATTTGGTGGAAGTGATTAACTTTGTTTATTTTGTTTGAACAAATTTTAACATAATTATTACCTTAACATCATTGCTGACATCACTTTTATCTTTTATATCCGATACATTAGTTATTTGGTTTGCACAATGCACACCACTTTGATTGGCTGCTAGTGCTACTGTTGATACAAGAAGACTTAAAGTGGCTACACTAAAACATATCAGTGCTTTATTATCATTTGCCAATTCCTTCAGCCTTTGGTTTCTACTCATCTGCAACGAAATAAGTCATAAAGCGATGCTATACAATTAAGGTGCATACATATAATATGTCGACGTCAAACTAATAAATACAAATGAAACATACAGGTGTATAATGTACGCAGGTAGGGGTGTAACAGTGAAAACAGACAAAGCATAAATGAAAACAAAAACCTCAAAAGAACAACAATTAAATTTTACATAGGTATGACGCATACGGATCACTCGTGCTGGTTTTACAGCTAATCTAATGTATAGTTACCTTTTAAATCTACTCAAAACTTTAATGATATCCATATTATTCGATTGTTCTCTAGAACACTCTAGATCACTGAAAGGGCAAGACTAGTATGCAGTTACAAAAATCAATATATCCATTATAATATAGAATAATCTATCCAATAACAAATAATTAAATCGTTTCTCAATTAGTTAGCGACGATATCAAGTAACATACAAAAAAAAACTACTTCTGTTTTTGATGAAGTTATAAATATTGTGCAATGGGAATTCAGAAACATAATATATGTTATTCGAAATACACACACATGACATAACACCTGGACGCATACGAATCTAACATGAAAAATTGATTCAAAGAATATAGCATACGGAAGCAGAAAAGCCCTCGGCCGGGGAGGATTTCCGAGAAATGTCATTTGATGTCGCTTCTTGGGCTCGTTCGAGTACTTTATCTAGTCCGAATTTTTCTTCCCAGGATGAGCGCCAGCGCAGCTTCAATGCTTCGTTGCTTAATGGCGGTGCGGTTCCTATGCGACACTCAAGTTTGGCCAAATTGTGTGAATGAGTAGTTGACATTCTTTATGGAATACAGTAGAACAAACAACACGTGTAGATAACAGCATGTACATATTTTAATGTCAATTGATCATAATAAATTTATGATAGTAGCTTGTGCTAGTATAAAAATGCAATCTCTGTCACAGGTTGTGATAATTTTTTGAACCTGAAAGCTACACTCGAAAGATTTAGGTAGATAGGTACCTAAATAAAAGTAAAATGTAAACAACAAAACAACAAAATACGAGTCGAAAAATATTTGCCTCTGCGGCTTCTTTAAGAAGATTGCGTAATTTCCTTCCTACTTCTACTAAAATTCAACTCGCGTAATCTATTCTTCTCCCCATTCTTGACTATGCCGAGGTCAGCTATATTTTTCGATCTTAATGAGGACAAACTAGATAAACTTCAAAGACTCCACAATTTCTGTATAAGATTCATCTTTGACTTACGCAAATATGATCATATCTCCGAATTTCGTACCAAACTCAAGTGGCTTCCGATTCACATTCGCCAGAATACTCATATCCGCTCTTAACTGTATAATATCTTATTTAACCCTACTACCCCTGTCTACCTTTAAGAAACGTTTTGCATTGATTCATGACCCACCTAATAGATACTTAAGTTCTTCGGAAAACCTGACGCTGGATATTCCAATCAAGTCCACAAATTTTTCTGGCAGATTTTTTACAGTGCAAGCTGCACGCCTATGGAATACATTGCCAGAAGCTATCAGACGGGCAAAGTCACTATTTTCCAAAAACTCGTCGAGGATCACTTCCTATTTTTGTAATGACCTATACTTATGTATATATTTCTCTGTATTTATGGGTTTATATATTTATGTAAATATGTATGTTTATGTGTATGTATGTTATTGTTTTAGTAAGTAAGACTAATGTGCACCACAAGTTACCTATTACTATACAGTAAAGTCAATCAAAGGTTGTCTGTAAGAGATCGCAGACTGTGATAAGACCGCCTATTGTACTGCTACTTAATGTTGTATGTTTCGAATGTATCCTATTTTTGGTGTACAATAAAGTATACTCTATCTATCAATCTATAATTTGATTTTTAAAACAATCAGTTTATAAAGATATTACTATAATTGTCTTTCAGTAACATACTTCAAACTTCGAGACTGCTTCTTTGGTAACTGTGGTAAAAAAAAAACTAACCTATTATAGGGTCATTATCAAAACAGAGTCAAAAATTATTCAGACACCACTAATTGTACAATTACCGTTTATAATGAAATTATTTTTTTTCTAAGATAAACGTATATTATACGGCTTTCGTATATTCTACGAATAAAAGAAGTATTTAAAAAAAAAATCAATTACTTGGTCTATTTTTTTTTTGATTTCGGTGGTCTGTTCAGATTTTATTTAGTCCACTTTAAAACGGATTTCAAAAGTATACCTATAGAATAATGATTTAAGTAATATGCTGCCTTTTGGCATTTATTAGTGATTGGATATATTCAATTAATAGTTATTGGTAAAAATATAACATATTATAAGTGTAACACGAAACACCATCTTCTCTATGGCCCTAAAAGTATGCTAAATATTTGACATGACTGATGTGATGCAATCAATATTCTAGGATTTTTTAAATATTTTAATATGGTTTCAAATGCATATTCAACAACAGGATGCTTATGAAAAATAATAAATGCACGTGCTTTAGAGCTGTTTTTTTTCATTCAACCCAAGATTTTGATACAATATTCACTTTAGCTTTTGCTCGTTGCATATTTTATGTTATCTTCCTAACTTTGCTTGAACTTGAAAAACTAACAGATGAAGAAAAATGATAAAGCGCCGTGTGCAAAATTAGATTTTTGCATACGGCGCTTTATCTTTTTTCTACGCGGAAACTACGAGCAAAAGAAAGATCCCTTCGCATTAAAAGTAAAACGTAAAAAAGATTATTATACTAGGACTGGATTTTAGATTACTACAGGAAAAAAGACCAAGGATTATTGAACACAATTACAGATTTAACTCCTAGAGTGCAGAAGAATTTAAGAAAGAAATAGAGAGAGGTTGCTAAAAAACTGCGTGATATTAAAAAGCTACGGAGACACCACCTTCAAGTTTTTTTCAACATCAGCAGCTTTATCAACATCAAGAATATTTGATTCCGACTCTGTATTTATTATTTTATAGTGCCAAATGTGATGCTGATACAAACTAAAGTCATGGCGATATTACAGGCGCTGATATTGTATCTACGTCTACCACGCGACTCAATTATAATATTTACACAGATTCCGATTCATCACTGGAGGATGTGTTATTGAATCGATTATCTGTGAATAATTTAAACAGCCCTAGAAACCTCCACAATTTTTTTTGTTTTCTTTAGACAATTAAGACATCTTTTAAAAGTGAAGCAGCTGAAGAGACTGAATCCAGACTGATAATGGTGTTTTCGGTGGTCAGCATACTCGTAAATTTTTATAATTTTTTTTTCGTCAGTCTCTTACCGTAAAATGACTTTCCTCTATGGCGTTCTAGAACCAGAAAACGGTCTTAATTTTACTTTTTAAAGACACACAGAAATTTAAAATATTTGATTTTTGTTTCTTTTTCGTAGTCAAATCAGACTTTTCGGTGGTCACCAAAATTATACATTTTTTGTAATTATTTCTTAATTATCCAATCATGATCTCGTTTTGCATACGATTTATTAATGTAAGCGCCTTACCTTATAAGAAGAAACAGTGTCTTTGATTATTTTCGATATATTTTGATAATGACCCAAGCAATACAGAACACTCAATCAATTATCCTACTTAATAAAATAACGCCAATATTAATAATTTACTACATAAAGACAATATTAATAATGTACGCTATATATATTTATACTATACTACACGACCCTCGATATAGGACTTCAAAAAATTCAGTAGGTTATTCAATTACTTTGTGCCACCCTTGGAAAATAAGGTCATAGATAAAGCGCACTTAATTTATCTAATGCAGCTATGCTCTAATGCAACAGCAGTTAGGTCTGTACCTAACTGGCAGAATTATGTTATTTTTCAACTACATTTTCCTTATTTTGTATTGTTAACAGAAGGTAGGTACCTAATTAAAACGTACTGTCTAAAATTATTTCGTGTAATGCAAAATTGTATGCTTCTTGACTTAATATCACGGTATAATTAAGACAAGTTTAGTATCTGTATAATTTTACATTTAATAATACGTTTGTAAGTACCTACTCGTTATAAAAATCAAAATCGACACATTTGTAAACACAAGTAACACTTGATCCGTTCATTTGCAATACACCTCGTCTTTTGCATTTGCTCAGCATTTTATGTATTTTAATATGTGTTTAAAAAAATCATAATTTAATCCTGATGAAATTCTTAGCATATTCCATCTAGTCTAATGTTATCAATATCTTTGTGTTATATAGCTTGCTCATTGTAGAAGGTTAAAGGCTAAATAAGATTGCTCTATAAATTATAGGAGTGCAGTAGTACTTAAGCACAGATAGTGGCAGATAAAACCAGTCCCCGTGGCGTATACCCAAGTGTTTCAGAAAGCCTTACTCTAACAAAGTGACTCTTTCAATTTCTATGCCTTATTATTTTCATGTAGAAACTCCGGGTGACATATATATTAACCAACTAGGCAGAAACTTTTTCGAACGTTCCTAACGTTACGTAAAATAGCTTGGTACAACAAACACTTTAGTGTGCCTATTAATAGCCATTTGTTATTTTCAGTTAAGAATTTTTAGTACTCGATTCGTTACTATTTTAGCTGCACTTTTGGATCTTTTTATTAAATTTGCACATTCACTGTTGTACCTACGTAGGCTTAATTTCGTTCAAGCAAGTATATTCTTCTTAGTTGCTTATTGTTACTATTAAAAAATATGATGAGATTTCAAAATATTTTATGTTAGAAATAGGTTTTTACACATTTATTAAAGGCAATTTTCAAAATTTTAAATGTTTCAAAAAATCCTAACTATTGATTTTTGAGTAGCCAAAAAATATCTAAATTACTTCTTACCTTGACTTGTAGCTTTTACTTTCTAAATAATATCACTTTTCGTAAAACACAATTTATTAATTTATAATTTGTTCTTCGAATTGAATGTAGAAGGCGCTTGTATTGCGCGTGTGCGCCTGTTTATGACGACTACAATTAAAATTCTCGCAGCAGCTCTCGACATTACGACATAAGTTTCACTTGTTACCTGCCGCCCGTTTACTCTAGATCAATGCAATACTTTAACAGAATATAATGTAACCATGAGAAAAGAACTCTAAACTAATAATATTAATATTTTTCGTTCTGTAGAGACACACTAACATACTATACACTTTAATTATTTTCCTTTCTTATATCGATTTTACGAGCACACTATAACTAGTTTCCTCGAAGGTGATAAGAAAAAAATTATTTTGTTTATGGGTTGCTAGAGTGTTAACCTGGTAGAGAGTATGCTGCACCACTGGTTTTTTCCACGAGTAGGTACTTTAACCTGTCATAACCTAGTTGTCCGGTTAGGTGCAAGGGACCTTTAACTTTTAGCTTGATTGCAGTGATTTCCAGGGCAAATAGGGGCAAAACACTCCAAGACACTACATCGCACCCTAGGTTACCTTAATTGTAGATGTAGGTGAAAGACATGGTTAGAGGGCATAGGTTTACTTGTGTCCTCCACCCGTCTCGTATTCATTTCAACAAGACTTGAAAACTTGTGAAACTTGTGAAAAATCGTCGATTTCAAACTTAATTGAAAATACTACATAAATGTGACACTTTTCAAATAATAGGTTACATTATAAAAGCCATAGGTACCTACTGGTCTGCTTGAAGCCGGTGCCACTAAAGTCTTGTCTGGTCTAATGATTCTTGAAAACAACAATACAACCGTCTGAAGAAATTAACTAGAGGTAAAACATACCGACAAGATGTTTATATTTTACAAAATTTACTTATATCTAAGACCGGAGCATACACTCTTGTGGAGTGCTCAGCGTGGATGCAACAGCGCCACGACCTCGCGGCGGCTATCAGTGTGGGAAGCCTCTCGCTAGAGACCATGGTTCTGTCCATGGTCCAAAGTGAGAGTGCTTGGGAATCCGCCGCTTCTTTTTGTGAGGAAGTGATGTCCACTAAAGAGGCGGCGGAAAGGGAACGGGAGAGGACTAGTACTCTCCCGTCCCGAAGAAGAGGCACCAGGCGCCGGAGAGCGCAGAATGATCTCCGGCCTCCATGAGCGCTGGCCTGGGGGTAACGGGTGAGGCTGCCCGTTACTCTAGCAGAAGCAGGCCTGAGATGGTGGCGCGACGTGTTCCGCGTGCGCCTCTCTAAATTGGAAGGAGGGCAAGGCCCTCCGCTACCATTGGTGCGGCTGCCTTCTATTTGAGGGCGGCCAAAGTCTGCTAGGGTTCTCGGGGACTTCCTTCCTAGGGTATACCCGAGTCCCTTGCGATAGACTCACTTGTTACGGAACACCGTGTGGTTTTATGGTTTTAGTCGGTTCGATTCAGACATACCACCTCACCAATAGCCATGGTGAGGTGATGACCCGTGGGGGTTTCCACACGAAAAAAAAAAAAAAAAAAAAAAAAGACCGGAGCATGCTAATTAGGCAGACGTACTGCACAACTACTCACTAGGTAGTAAAAATGTAATAATAAGTGACCATTGAAATAACGTAGTCGTAGATACATTTAGGCGCGGCGCGGCGGCGGGGCGGAGCAGGAGGCAGCAGGTTAGTCCAAGTTTGGTGAGAATATAAAAAATTCTTAAAACAAAAATTTGTTAATGTAGTAACAGCTTATAGAAAAATTCGTTTCTCCTAAAAAAAATGTCAATCAAAGTACAGATTAAGGAGGTTAGAGAAATATCTCCCGTCCCGATCAAGGGGAAATCGGGACGTGTCATCAGACCTTGAAAATCGAGCCACCTGGCAATGCAACGCTAGTTAGCAGATAGGTGAATTTATTATCGCAAAATTGCCGTGACGGTCGAGAGGATGAGTGAATTTATTATTGTTCTGTCTAACTACTATTAAAATTTACGACTGACTAATGACTAATAAACATAATAGCTGTAGGAATCTTGGTTTCCTTATCTATGTTACATAGTAGGTACTAATTTGTACTACTAAAATATCAAATTATTATTGCTCAATATTCAAAGCTAATAAGTAGATATAACTCTTTTTTGCTAGTAATAGTGTAATACAAATACCTATGTAAAGTTTAGGTTCAACGTCCTAGGGAATTATCATTTATATTTTGGAAAATAATTATTGAGAACTTTAGATTTCTGTATACTGCGGTAATGGTATGTAATGAAATGAATATTCATTGAGTAATTACCTGAAAGTTAACGTACATGTTGGTAACAGTTGTGCCTCTAAATATTTAATACCTATTAATTAGGAGATTCTTTTGAAGAAAGCGCTCTACGAAAAAAATATTTTATAATTATTATTTTATACTATTATAAAGACATGCTTTGTATATTACACAACTAGGCAATTATATTTATGTATGTTATTATCGTGGCCAGTAAACTATCACCTGGCGTACGGAAACCATGGTGCTAGTCCTGGTGTTCACGTAACATTTTCTTATTTCAGTTAAGGGATTTCGGATATGCTATTCTAGTTTCCCCAAAGGGGTAGTCAGAGACGTATTAAACACCTATTAACACACTTTGGCAACTATCAATTGGCACTTTGGGAATTAAAGATGGGAAAATTGGGAATATATTATAAGGGAAAGCTAGGTAATGGAAGGAAAAGAATACTTATCCCTTATACGCATCCTCATACGGTCAATGTTTTTAGTCATTTCTAAAAACATTAACCTAAGATACACGGATTAATCATAGGTACCTACAAAATTATGGTGGTACCTTCAAAAAGTTGACGCATAAAATGGCCTTTAGGGTTGTACTTTTATAGAGTTGCATGGTATCGATATTTAATTAAATATTGAATTGAAAAAATAGCGTTTCAATTAAATAAAATAATGTGTGCCCGGTTGTTTGAGGTCATCGGAAAGCTTGACTATGGAAATTCCACCTCACTCCACAGTATTTTACGACAGGTCCTTCACGGTAACAGCCGCATGCCTGTGGAATGCACTGCCCGAAGTTATCAGGCGAGCATAGTCCCTAGCGAGTTATCAAAAACTCGTCAATCTCTATGATAATATTTTTTAGGATATTATATGTATTTTTATTATGTATGCATATGGATATACGCAGATGTACGTACTAAACTTGTGAATATATATTTTATTCAATATATGTATTTAAGTAGTTTATTTATACTTTACTGTATATGTATGTATGTATGTAACAAATACATAATAATAATAATAACTTTATTTTCATAAACACAGGTATACATTGGGGGCTTCTAAAAAAAAAAAAAGGTATACATTACAACATTTATTTTGGAGACTCCTTTTAGGTATGTAGAATGCCTGTGCAAACATAAATAAGTGTAAATGTGAGTCAATATATGTATAGACCTTTTGTTGTTATATCTATCTGTCCGTCTATCTATCTATCTGTGTGTCTGCGTGTCTGTGTGTCTGTTAACACCCTTTTCCTCAGGAACCAGAAAAAGCATACCAGGCATGATTTTAACTTTAACTTGATGCCTCCACGGGTGGAGGCATCAAGTTAAAGTTAACATCAAGTAGCAGTCCCTTGAAGCTGTAAAAAAAGCAAACTTGTAAGTCAATGCAATCAAAAGATAGGGCCATTAAGCCGTAGATTTTAACAAATTTGAACATTTCGCAGGTAAATAAAAACCTAAGATCTGTCGGTGTTCTCGGGGACTTCCTTCCTATACGGTATACCGGAGTCCCTAGACTAGAGTAGACTCTTTTGTGACGGAACACCGTGTGGTTTAAGTCGGTTCGATTCCGACATACCACTTCTACACCGGTAGCCCCGGTGGGGTGATGACCCGAGGCGGTTACCACAGATAAAAAAAAGGTAAATCAAAACCTATAGGGTACTTTCCATTGACCTAGAATCATGAAATTTGGTAAGAAGCAATATCTGACAGTACAAATAAAGGAAAAAATCCGAAAGTTAGAACTGTATACTAAGTTTGTCTTTTGGTAAAGACGGGCAAAAATCTTTGAGAATTGATTCCCGAGATGGACTACTATCTACATACAAGTTTGTTTGCTTACCGAACCCTCGGTGCACCTTTCATTGTGATTATTCATCACTGTTATAGAGATATACACTTAATTAGTTACTTTGTTGAATATGTATAGCCAGATGGGTCCTTAGAAAATAAGTTTAAAAGGTATATACGTATATATAAGGGTAAAAGGTAGGAATAATATATTTGTTCATAAAAAATTAAAAAACATATTTGAAAAATAATAAACCAATAGAAATACTTAAGTTGTAAAGGTCTACTAGCAAGTGCATTAAATATAATCGGTTTTACTTACGTGTATATTTCGGCGATTTCCGACTGGTTTCCTTTACCTTTTCCCGAAGCGTCCTGCCGCGACGGTGTAAAAATATAATTATCGATACTTCAACTCGACCACCACTACTCTTAGTCGTATGTAAACAACTCAAAGACAAACAAAGCAAATAACAACATTAAAAACCTCAAAAACCTAACAAAAGTATTCAGAATTTTTTTAAAGATTATCTTTTTATAATCTTTAATACATTGAACAAAATCCTAAAATATTAAATAATAACAATGAAGACTGGTTACTAAGCTGTTAAGAGTTAATTTAGGTTGACTATACTATACTGTCAATGTTTCCTGTCTAGGCCAAAGTCCTGGATACTGTCGAAACTAGTTTATAGACGTACTTTGCAAGAAAACAAAAAGGTATTTTGAACCACAATAATTTGATAGCAGATGTACCACAAAACTTGGCACTTAAAATGGCAGCGCCGGGCACGAATTGACAAGCTCATGACGTCACACAAAAAGTGCTGAGAATATTAGCCACTCTCTATCTCTGAACTATACTCAGAGCAATAATTACTATTATTGCTCTGAGGAACTTTATATATTTCTCTATTCTTGCTGCTAAGTTTTTTGATATATGTGTCGATCTTATGTATAAAGTATTCTTTGTATAATAGTACATACATACAACAGTAGGATAATACTTACGTGTGTTGCCACTACAAAAAAACCACAGTTTCAGAGTATTCTCCATTCCCTATTTAAAGAAGAAGATCGGAGAATCGTCCAGCACAAATTTCCCTCTTCAAGTGCACTCCAGTGTTTCTCATAAGGTGGAGTTTTTTTAAAGATCAAAGAGTTGAGGTGTTAATGCAAGCCAAGTTAACTTCATCAGCGCGAGTTCCCCTCGGCACCACAGGCAGAGTCTGACGGAAGTCTCCAGCCAACAGGACAGTAATACTCTGTAATACCACCCATCATGTCATCGTTTGATCTTATTCTAGAGTTCTGTTTAGTGCTTCGAAATCCCCTTTATGCACCATTGTGCTGTCATCCCAAACTATAACTTTACAATCGCGCAGAATTTGGGCTGCATTACTCTGCTTTGAGATGTTATAGACTGGAGTTTTAACATGGATGAGATTTAACGGCAGTAGAAAATTCTTGTGCCTTAAAGAAACCACACGAAGTTGCACACTTATGTTGATAGTTTTAATTTGCACTATATGTATTACTCTATAACTGGAAGCATATGCTTAAAATATTCACTGATTAGTACCGTTATGCCACCCATTGACCGTTCGTTCTTTCTTGTGTCCCTTAACATTCTGTCTACTGCCGCCACTGCTAAAGTACACTCGTTCCAATTCTCAAACTCAATTATTTAACTACATTTTTGAACTTCTTTAACGGTGTTGTGAACTGTTTAGGCACTTGACTTTTATGACAATATTTGACACCACATTGCCTCCCATTGCTCAGGCCAAGCAAGCACGTGTTCCCATACAAACTTTGCCACTCCTTTTCAACCACTTGGGGGTAGAATTTTCAAAAATCCTTTCTTATCGGATACCTACATCATATAAGGAACACGTCCTCCAAATTTCACGTCTCTACGACCTACGGTTTAGGCCGTGCGTCGATCCGTCAGTCAGGACAAAGGATTTTATATTTATACTAGCTTTTGCCCGCGACTTCGTCCGCGTGGTGACATCAGATATTGTAGCGTGTAGGTAAACTAATTTAGGGTACACCAGAGGCTCCGGGCATAAGACCCGGTTACGGAACACTGTGTGGTTTTAGTCGGTTCGAGTCCGACATACCACCTTGTTGTTTCGCTTCGGTGGGGTGATGGCCCGTGGGGGTAAGATAGTAATTGAGGACGGAAAACCCGCCAGTCACCTTCGGTTTGTAGACCAAAACGACATCGTTTTAGCATCGTGGACAACGCGGGCATCGCAACAACATCGTGGACATCCACAGCTAGGATAAACCTCAACGAATTGCCGTAGACATATTTTACATTGCTGCCGAATATTCCCGGGGATGCCCGGCGACCCCGTTTAGAGGCGAAACACTGGTCGAACTATTATTACATGCCAGCGGAAAATTGCAATTTAAGGCTTAAGGCTTTGGAAGTACTTGCAACGCCTGGTAAGTATATCTCACTGTGGAAGGTGTGCGGTTTGGATTCCCTGTCTATGGCAATTTGTTGAGGTTAATGTCCGTGAAGGTGTGTTTCTTTCTCCATCAAATTGAGAAAATCCCTTTTTTAAGTTGGAGGAAAAATCAAAATGTAAGTTTCTTACAAACTTACATCCTCTATTTTAACCCTTTAAGGGATACATTTCTGAAAAAAGTTACACAGTAAACTCTTCTTTCTAACCATTAATTAGCTCATATATAAATTTTTACAATTCTAACTTCAAAAATCGAAAAGTTTCTGCAAACTTTCATCCCCTATTTTGACCCTTTAAGGGATCAATTTTTAACAAATATTATAACAAATTCCTTTCTTATAGAACGCCTACATCGTGTAAGAAATACGTCCTCCAAATTATTATTACCTGTATACGTAAATAATACTTTTTTTTACAAAAATTGAAGATAAAAAAATAATATAAAAATCTCAAACATTTTTTTTTATTTAGTATAACGCCATCTATTATGGCATTGTACCTTACTTGTATTTATAATTCATTACTTTTCCAGTTACCTTTCCTTTATTGTGTTTTAAAATACAAATTATATTTTATGCTGTAAAACAATGAGTATAGTCATTATTTTTTACTATACTTACTATACTACTTGCAATATTTTTTTCACAAAATTCTGAAATGTGATTATATATGTGTATATAGTAGTATAGTTTCTTATAACGCCATCTATTATGAAAGTATCATATTTTAACGCCATGTACCTCACTTGTCGCATGATTGACGTCTTGACTTTTACTGTCAACTTGAACCAAGCAAACACGTGTTCTCATACTAACTTTGCCACCCATTTCAATCCTTGGTGATGGAATTTTCGAAAATCCTTTCTTATCCGGATGCCTACGTCATATAAGGAATACGTTCTCCAAATTTCACGTCTCTACGACCAGCAGTTTAGGCTGTGCGTTGATCCATCAGTCAGTTATTCAGGATAAAGCCTTTTATATTTATATAGATATTTTCTGTTTGACATAATTGTGTATGTATGATACTTCCACTTTTACAATGGTGTACAAATAAAGTGTTATTCTATCTATCTACATGTGTATATTTTCTTTATGCTCGCGTTCGCATTGCAATAATAGTCTGATTATTCGGGAGAGTAAAATAAAAGTTATAATTGAAACTTAATTATATTTACACAAACTTTCAATAAATAAAACTGCAAAAGATTTACATTTAACTTAATTAAAGCTAATACACTCATTTTTTGTAATGAAAAAATAATTTACGAATCAAGTTAGCTTAGGTACTGAGGCAACACAAGCTCTTAAAAACTTGGTTATTAAAATACAATATACGTAACAATTACCTACCTACATATCTACTGTTACATACTTTTTTTTTTAATTGTGTGCATTTTTAATGAACTTCAGAATATACGAAAAATAGTTAAAATAGGTACTATTTAAATTAACTCACATGAAACGGTTTGAAATGCAAAAAAAATATGACAAGCAAGTAATTCTCCTTAAAGTACGGTTAGGGAAAATTTTTATATGATCAAAAGGAAGTAAAGACTGCTCAAGGAACGGGGAGGTTTTATTTTCCTTTGTGCAAGATTATTCAAGTGAAATCAAAAGATGTTAAGTCGACTGGCTTTCGTGGTGTTGCGCACAACCAAGTGGATCACGTTCTACACTTGTGTACCTACTACCTACCTACTTCGATTTATTCCGCTTTTAGCGCATAACAACAAAACAAGAAATTTTACAAAATTACCTCTAAATGTGAATGGAAAATTGAAGTTTAACAAACTTAACATGGTCTCGTAAGAAGAATATAAATTGTCAATGATTTACTTTACAAAGTATTTATAACCACAATAATGTATTAAAGTGAAATCTAATTTAAAAATGGCCTTTGAAGCAACATCCGATTTCCTTTTAACTCAATGAATGCCTTAAACGAAGTATTATTTAACACTGAAACATTGCATTTCAAACAGGTAGGTATAACACCTACTTGAAAGTCGCTTATTTAGAAATTCGCTTCAGCAGCAGAGATCAAACAGCATAAGAGGCGATTTATTGGTTGTCACATATGTACATAATTTTGTCAAATAAGGACCAAGTAAATTTTATTTTTGCCGTACGAGCAAAGCTTACTTTAACGGGTACCGTACACTGAAGCCGTACTACAAAACTGAAAACATACAGAGATGGAATAGGAATTCCATTTATCCATCCAATAAATAAACTCAATTCAAAACAAATTCACTTCATTGAGAGTATCTTTCCTGGTTGGCAATAAAATCTTCTATCACTCCCCTATACCTTAAACTTTAAAACCAGAACGGCAGCCCACTTTGATTGATTCCAGCCCACCTGATTTCAAAGGAATTTGCTTCAAAAGTTACTTCGCGTGTTGACAATAGTAATTATTGTTATCATTGCCTTATAAGTATTGCAAACATAAAATTTATTAACATAAAACAATTTTATTTATAACAAGTCTAAGTATACTGTCTGCAGGTCACAAGTGTTTAGTTTCTAGGTATAAAGTTAAATACATTAATATATTAAAGCGTGATTATAAAATTAATAAATCTTCAACATCAAATTCATTCATGAATTCAGCCTGCTTCTTGATAATTGCTTCGTTTGTTATGTAGTTCGTGTGTCTGTCAAGTTTCTATAAAAAGTAACTAAGTGAATGTTGCCTATAAAACGAAAAATTATAAGAGTTAAAATTATTTATAAATTAGAATAATAAATAACGGAGTTACATAAGCATTTCAGTAGTGCACAACAGACCAAGATAGTATCAAAGTTTTGTGACATAATGCGTCAGAAATAACAGTATGTAACGATATATAACGGATAGTTTTACACATCTTTGTGAGAGAGAAAAACAGTCTTCCTTCTGTCTACCATATTATAACTTTTAATCTCTTACTAAATGGTACATAGTCGCTTTCGCTAATAATATAGTATCGTTGAAAAAATTTTACATTTATGATCATAAAGTCTTTACCCTCTTGTTATTAATAATACTTAGAATTGACCGATATTAAAACTGTGGTTACGTGTTTTTGTTTTCGTTTATTTCCCGACTTAAGCGGTTTTTTAAACTATCCAAAACCTGTTATTTCTTGTCACTTATTTACAATGCAACGTTTGGATCTTATTTATACATAATTTTACATAATAATTTAATTACCTACACTGTGTATTGTAGATAGAAACAATAAAATCACAAAGACATCAATGTTAATAAATAGCTTAGCTCCTACATGTAGGACGTATACCTTTTTCTTTTCTGTCCATTTAATTTTCAACCTCAAGTAAACAAAACACCACACAACGACCACTAATATGATATTATGTAAGAACAAACATTTATTAGAAAAAAAATCTGTACGAAATCTTTCCGGATTTAGGTATATTATATAGATTTCTCTTGGATAGGCGTATACCATCTTCGTTTTCATCGTCACTTTCAATCTCTCACTTTCAAGAGTTGGAAGACAAACGCCTATTACATTACACAATTAAAAAAATATATTTATATATACGTATCTACTCTTTGTAACTTAAGCAAATAAAATTCATAAAAAATATATAAAGTAACATTTAAATTCGGACCTAATGCGGAATAAATTTATCATATTAAACAGTCCTCTTCGAGGCGTTTCAAAAGATCAATTTGGATTCTCGAAAACATTTTTGTGTCAAATCAGCGGTTAAGTAATGAAGTGTAGTGTTCCAACCCATTTCCGTGATAACCGTAATGTAGGCTTGCAATTTCCGCATCTCTTGCTTTTACAGAGTTATGGTTTCTAAACGCGTTAAACATTATCAGGGTGAGCGCTAGTTTTCCCACCAAAAAGGCCTTGATGAGCATGAATTTGAGTAGTCCCAAGACGAAGGGTGTCAATGCTGACTGTAAGATGAACGGCATGACGAATATTGGTAGAATCCTATGCATGAGCTTTTTCGTTTTTGATCGGCCTGAAAGAAAATTAAAACTGTGTAAGTAATATGATAAAATGATTATAGTAAAATCTGTAAATTGTCTTAATGGTACAAGAGCTAGTAACGTCGGAAAAAAGTTCATTTTATAAGAGCTCGTTTTTTGATATATTATTCTCTATTGATTTTTTTTCCTGTGCGTCTTTTTATGTTTTTCTATGAAATAATTTCAATTGATAAGTGCCAGACAGTTTTGCCGTTGCGTGATTTTAGTACTTATAGCTGAAATTTATATATGTGTATAGTATAATTTTATATTAATTTGCCGTACAGAAATTCTTGAGCGTCAGAATGACTGGACCAAGCGAGGTTTTGAAGGTTTGAGCAGTCCTATGTTGTGTTATGGCTGCATTTGGGCATATTTTTATGTGTCCACAAATTTTCATGTCCTTAGATGACGAAAATTGTCTTAGTGACAATTTGACATTTAGCATTTTTTGTGCAACCCTTTAGATTTAGAGTCATTGTGCAAATATACTATCAATCTGATCTTGATGACATATTTATCATCAAAAACTTTTCTTTTGACAATATGAAAGTTTTGAGAATACCTAGAGTTAAGAGTAACATGAGATTAGTTAAAACTATTTAGAAATAGTGTACCATTAGAAACCGACTTCAAAAAAATGAGGAGGTTCTGCTGTATGTATTTTTTTTATGTATGTTCAACGATATTTCCGTCATCAATAGACCGATTTGACCGTATGCTCCCTAGGTGGTCCCATTGTCACCAAGTCCGGATCTATCTGATGATAGTATCTGAGAGAAAACGAGGGAAACCCTTAAAAATCAAGGACAGATGTAGTGTGTTTGTTGATTTTTCTTGAAATTAGGCAACATTGAAGGTTAAAGTGATGAACATTATTGTCATTAATTGACTTAAAAAAGAATTGAGGTTCTACGTTCGTATCTTTTTTTTATAACTTATTCAATCAAGTCCAGCAAGTTGCTAGACAAACTAAAAATCTTATCACCTTATCTCAGTAAAGTATCGGGCTTATTAAACTATATATAATCTAACGAATTATAGTTCGGTAATTTACATTACTGTAAGTGATGTTCTAAATACCGCATCTTCTCAGTACATACGTGCCTTACACTAACAATAAAAAAATTAAACTCTTTTTGGCACCAACTTCAAACAGACCAGTAGGTACATTTTGCCTTTATAATGTTACCTATTATTTTAAAAGCGTTACGTGTATGTGTCTTTTCAATTAAGTTTGAAATCGATTATTTCTCACTTTTCAGTGCCCTTCTTAGTGCTTTTTGACGTCGTTGCTTTTTTTTTTAAGTGTTTAGGTGTTGTTGTGTGTTGCATTTGTTTTGCGATTGTCACTATTTTTGTAAAAGTAAAAAGGCTTTTCTTTTATTCTCTCGTTAATTGCATTTTGTGTAAAATTTAGTCACGAAACATTTTCATTCTGATGAACTTTTCTCAACAATTGATAAATATACAAAATTGATGATATATCCGAGAAAATAGGAATAAAAACAGGGATGATTTTTTAAAAAAAATTGCATTTTGTTGAGTAAAAAATGAAGGTCATGGTTTCAAGCGAGCGCATAGTGAAATATAATTTCTTAGGATTTTTCAGAGCAAATTCAACAAAAATCTGTCATACTTTCCGAATGGGCTAAAAGGTCCGGTAATATGCACATGCTCGTACAATCAGCACAATACTCTTTTATATGCCTGTTCTTGTAGGTGAAATGAACAAAACCATACCACCTTTTCTTAAGCATATTGTAAGGATAGCTTGCGTGAACTAAATTTGTAATTAACTATTTTTTTAGAAGTGCAATTTGTTTCTAGGTTCCGCTTTGTTTTTTTTTTAACTTATTTTTTATTACTATTTGTTGTTATAGATACTACTCACTCCGTGAAAATTATTATATCCCCTTAGACCACCTTATTCCGGCCCTGCCCCAAAATCCGTTAAGCTAAGGTAACATTTCCTACTCAAAAACTATCTACCTGCCAAACTTCAGCTTAATAGGCCAAGTACCTTTCGAGATTTCGTGATTAGTCAGTGGGTGAGTGAGTATCCTTTTGCTGTTATATGTATATTACTATTTGTACAATGTACATACATAGATTATATAGATTCCATAAATCGTTATGACTTATAATGTTGTTATACAACTATATTGGGAAGAAACCTGATGGTAAGTGGTTTCCCGTTGTGGTGTTATTTAGGTATTGCGAAACCTTCATATAAAACCCCCTTCAGAACTTTGGTGACCCTTTCATAACAGAATAAAAGCAATACTCTAGTTGTAGATAACTGTGGTCATCTGTGGGGTGTAATTACCTTCCCGTGGGAGTATCGGGATAAAAAGTAGCCTATGCGTTAATCCAGGTCTCCAGCTATCTACATACCAAGTTTCATTGCAATCGGTTCAATGGTTTTTGCGTGAAAGAGTAACAAACATCCATCCAACCATCCATCCATCCAAACTTTCACAGTTATAATATTAGTGGGATTAGTGGGATGGGCTATAAGTTTAAGTAAATTTGTAAGTACCATATTTTATTGCTGTTCGTCGTATATATCTACTATTAACAATAAGACAAACACAAAATAATTTAATGACAGTAACTACTAATAAAAGTTGTTGATACCCAGGGCACGTACAAAATCAATGTTCTAAAGGTTAATGACAATGCTATTGAGTCTCCCGTACTTTCTTCTAAGCTACTTCTGTTACACGTTCATACACACATTTACAGGCAAAATCACAGCGAGATAATCGTTTATACAATGCGTTACTTAACCGCTGCATCTTAAAAACAATTATTCCACTGAGTAGAAATCTGGCCTGGTTTTAATTCTGTTGAGCAGGAGTTCGTAGATGAAACTTAGTTTTTGCTTGTTAAAGTTACAGCTTGGACAAAAGCGATCTACGTACAAGCTACATATTGTGAGTTTTAGTATACTCGTAGTTTCAGGTACAAATCATACGAATATAGGTAGGTACAATATTAATGATCGACACTAAAAAAACTGTCTAGGTACTGAGAAGGCAGGTGTGTGTGTTAAAGGGAAATTAAAGAGATACGCCCTTATGTAATGTCACTAACGGCAGTGCTTGGACTCGTAAATGAACCGGTTTTAATGTAGCACTTTCGAACAAGTTATTTGGGAGTAAGTATCAGTATTCCCGTCACTGTTAAAGAACAATTGCATCTGATCGCACACCGCTCTGATTATTTGTATGTGGTACGCATTTACAAAACTTTCTAGAATCTAGATTATACAGCAGATGATTGTTAATAAATGCAAGTGTAATTTAAGACAGTCATACTTTTCTTTTAGTTAACTGTTTTCTTGGTACACTATAATATTTAAATTAACTTTTATATTAGGGTGCCGTTCCTCAAAAGGAAAAAGAAACCCTTAAAGGATCGTCTGTCTAACTGTGTGTCAAGACACTTATCCTCAGGAAAGCATTGATGTGTTAAGATGAAATAAACATAAAATACTTGTATGTCGGGAAACGATTTACAAGTATTTGATGTTTTTGGCATACAAGTATTTGTGTCGATCCCCGACAAACTAGGTTACATGGAACCCTCGGTGCGCAAGTCAGACTAGCACTTGTCCGGTTTTTTGCTGTAATATTTTCGTTACTGACCCTTCTATTCATAATAATTAACAAAGTTTAATGTATTTTATTATTACTGAACTTACAAATTAGTTTTGACGCCTCGGAGGAAGTGACCCAACACGACGACTGGCTGAAGCTAATTTTAAATCCAGGTCTAAATGACCTGCAAACGGCCCTAAACTGGAATGTGGGCATTGTATTTCGAGACTAAGATATGCCCAAAACCACTTAAATTAAAATGTTGAAGATTGGTTAAGAGTTATGTTCTCAGACGAATTCTCAGACGAAAAATTTATCTCTCTATAAGCAGAGTATTTAAAAGTGCGTTGCCAGCCTATAAGGTGGGAGTAGAGGAAAGGGGGGAAGAGGGAGAGTGTAGGGAGGAGGAGAAGAGGGGAAGAGGAAGAGAGGGAAGGGTTAGATCCTCCGGTAACCGCACTCACTCAGCGAAAAACAATGGAAGCATTCCTTAACTGACGGTTTTCTATGAGGCCGTGGTTGGTATCACTCCGGTCGAGCCGTGTGTCGAAGTATGATTCTCCCACACACAATTTTGTGATTATGTGACCCGAAATCATTGCTCTCGAGTGTATTATAAATGCGAATGTGAGTTTGGTTGTTTGATACGTTTTCACGCCTTAACTACTAAATCGATCATTATAAAATTTTAGATACATGTTGTCAGATGTATACAGGTCACAGTGTACCTGTCATCCAGAAAAAAAAGCACTTCCCGGGGGATACCTGAATGACTGACACAATCTACATCAACGCAAGCGAAGCCCGGGCAAATGCTAGTCGGTAATAAATAGTCTCCATCTTGTATTCTAGTAATACCTACTGAATAGACTTTTATGGTACATTGTTCATTGAAAATTTATGACTCAGAACTATAATATATCTCTTCTCTCTTTCACTCCGTTTTTTCTTATTCATTATCTGCACTTTGTCTGTATCTAAATTATAGACTATGAGGAAAAGCAATATCATCATATTTGTCACTAGCAGCGCCTCGCGGTTTCACCCGAATAAGTCCCGATCCCGTGGGAATATCAGGATAAAAAGGTAAGGTAAATAGCCTATGCGTTAATCCAGGTCTCCAGCTATCTACATACCAAGTTTCATTGCAATCGGTTCAGTGGTTTTTGCGTGAAAGAGTAACAAACATCCATCCATCCATCCAAACTTTCACATTTATAATATTAGTGGGATTATAATCCGTCCGTCCGAAAAATCACATCGAACAACCATAGATTTGTAAGTTACATTCATTACCACTACATCAATGTAACTGGAAGTAATCCGCATTTCCGATTCCTTTTAAATTCTTTGCGGCAAATGACAAAATACTTTTTGCCAAATTATCAAGTTCTGCCAACCGGTTTATCCATAAACTTAATATACTAACGTAATAAGTTTATGGGTTTATCATTCTTTGTTATGATTGTGTTTCGACTGTCTTTAGGTTAAGTTTAGTATCTTAAATGCTTCTGCGTCCACGTTTTTGTTTCAGCAATGGTCGGAATAGGTAGATTGATTTTATGTAGATACGTGCATTGTCCTTTCCATATGCCGTATTTTCGGAATTGACTTTATTATTAAAGCAATGAGTAGTCATTGCTTTAATAATAAAGTAAAATTAAATGAACTATTGCCATTGACGTTTAACCTTTCCCAAGATAAAATACTCGAATACTAACATCTGAAACACTGTAAAAAATCATACATAAAAAAACTTGTATTGTGTTCTTTTTTGGATTCAATCCAAAGAAAAAGTCCCTAGGTAGAAGTAAAATTTGCTTTATAAATAAGAAGTCGGTATAAAAACAAAGATCAAGTCTTTTCCGCAACGTATCAAAAAAGAGGTATGCTCTATGAGCCGCCATACTCTTATCCCAGGTAGCCCATCTAGTTACTTCGGTAAGTAGTGCTACCTGGGATAAGAGCATATAATGTTATTACAAACATTAAATGAGTCATGAAAATATAATTTTAAAATACCGAAATCTCGAAGACATGTCCTTATTAACATATTCATTTGATTTCAAATAACTTTAATCATTAGGCGTATTTCTACCTATGATTATTAAGATATTAAGATTTCTAGATAAATTCTAGAAAAAGGCTTTTGCTACATTAGATTTGTCACCGGCTTTATGGACTATTTTTAATCGTCGAACCAAACACTAAACGGTGAAGATGTCCAACATTTGTTGACGTAACTAAAATTAAACACAATTAACGTAGGCTTAATACATAATGTTCTATGAAAACCAACTGCGGAGGTTCCTAAAAAAAAAAAGGAGCGATCCTGAAAGTAGTGTATTTACTATAACAAGATATTATGGGACTGATATGTTCTTATTGGATAAATGCCCCCAAAAAAAAATAAAGATAAAAAATATATATCTAAAAGGTAATAATTTAACGACCACAGTCATAAATTTTGAATGATTAGTAGATAATTTATGATTAGGGATCGGATAAGCGGATACTTATCCAAGGGCCTTAAGTTCACTTTTAAATCCGTGAAAAAAATAAATAAGAACATACCTTTCAACAAATACAGTTTCAACAAGTACACTGAAAGTTGTGCGTAACTCATTAATAAAACATGTAAAGTAATATATTTACTGCTTTTCGAAGTATTCTCCATTACATTTTAAACACTTTTTCATTCGGTCAAAACGTTTTCAAAAACATGAGGACCATTGGTCTCAGGGCATGTTTTGCACATGCTGGTTGAAAGCTATTACGACCTCTTCCGGTCCTGTAAATATCATATCAAATCTCATCTACCTTTTCAGAATCCAAAACTGACATTGTCTTGTTCGCAGTGTGCGCCGAAGCATTGTCATGGTGCAATAGGATGCGACGTCTTGGTCGTTTTCGCTAACTTTTTCAAAGACACTGGGCAAACAAATGGTGGTGTAGCATTCAGCATTAAATGTCTTTTGTTTTTCAAGTGGGATCGTGCAGACAGGACCCGTCCGGACGAAAAAAAACGCAGTCATTCTTTGCCTACGTTTCTCGCCTGGGTTGATTTTGTTGGTTTTCTGTCACCTTCGAACACCCATACAGGAGACTGTTGCTTTCTTTCCGGCATGTAAGCGTCTTCGTAGGTGTCGATTAAAATAACGTCATCTTAGTTCGTTTTGAACAAGTTTTTATACGGCATTTGAATAAATGGGGACTATCGCTGCGTGGAAATAAAGTTGAGTATATATTGACAGGTTTTAGTGAAATTAAGTGGCGCTGAGAAATAGATGCCAGTAACAAATAGACCTTGTTACAAAGAAGACAGGGTTGATTTCATATGAAGAAATTAAGTCAGGTTTTAGTTTAGTCGAGTGTACAATAGAATCGGGACCATTTTCTAATGATTTAATTAAAGTTACGTTATACAAAATGTTTGTTAGTTACATTAATCGAACTTTCGCACAATGAATCTAAAAAACAAACCCGATCTTCATTTCTGCGAATCAACAATTACAATTACATTGAAGTACAAGATTAGTACAATTTGTCTACTGCTCTTACTACTACTACTTATGCTACTACGAATATTGTTAAGTTAACTTTCATATTGTGCGATATGTCATTGTTTTGTGTCCTAATAAAAGAAAAAGAAACGAAATTATTTGGGCAGATTATTACTACATACAGTAGCATTATATAAAAAATATCTAGCTAAACAGTATACTAATGGGAACGCAGAGATGTCTTTATATCCAGAAAGCCATGTCCATATTCTTATTGCGAGAAAGTGAAGCACTGATTTTCCAATCAGTATTTATGATTTACAAATCGTTATGTATTTCCTACGAGTTTCTGCAGAACCATCCGCTTAAGAGTTTAATAAAAATAAACTAATCTAACTTGACAGTTACTAATTTTATTCTTTAAATTATTCAAAGTAAACAGAGCAATTAGTTATTATACAGCGTTAAAAATATGAAAGTTAAGTGAATGAAAAAGAAATCAGCATATTTGTGAGGAAAAACATTCTTTGGGAGCGTGTAGTTAATTAGAATGATTGTTACAATAAAACAAATTATACATTGTACATATATGCCTATACACACGATCACCATGTCGTGATATCACGATCACCATGTTGCATTCAACAGACTGTAATATCTTTGCGACAATTTACGTTTCAATAACTTCTTGTAGTCTATTTAACTTCACATGATAATACTGCATGTTTAATATTTGTACCATGTCATTCGAATATATATATATATATATATATATATATATATATATATATATATATAGATAGATAGATAGTAATTCAACATGTATGTATAATTTTTTTAAGCATTAGGTTTTTATTACATAATCCCACTAATATTATAAATTTGAAAGTTTGGATGGATGGATGGATGTTTGTTACTCTTTCACGCAAAAAACCACTGAACCGATGGCGATGAAACTTGGTAAGTAGGTATATATATATAGGTATACGCATAGGCTACTTTTTGTCCCGATATTCCCACGGGATCGGGTGAAACCGCGAGGCGCTGCTAGTGTTAGTATATATTAAAGTATGTACAGATTACGCGGTAGGTCTCACGAGTATAAAGTTTTTTTTACATTCATTCTACGGGCGAATGAACCACTCAACGTTGCAACTGTTTCTACGGAACACCTGGTACCTAGTTTCTTGTAGTCAGTTTTTGCGCTATCAGCGGACGTAATACATTGATCCGTTACTTTCCTTATAACGAATTCTGCTAATGTCAAACATCATACATAGGTATATTTTAAATAATCATCTTCGATTTAGTGTTACCTTAATTTTTCCGCAGCTTATGTAACATGATGTGGATCAATCATATTCATAACACATTACATAATCTTAATAAATATTAATAAATTTTTACTTTATAATGAACTTTTAAACATAGTATCAGCGACTTCACTGTGCCTAAATCATGATAGATTGTAATAAGCTGTATTCTCCACTCCATTTTCTACCCTTAGAGATGGAATATTTTCTTAAAACCTAAATGCGTACACTCAATTCAATTAAAGACAGAAATATTGAAATCGGTTCTCCAATGGGGAAGACACCGCTTACACATAAAAAAATCTACCAATTTGAGAACCTCCTGATTTTAAAAGTCTGTTAAAAATACGAAAGGCTATGATATATCATTTTTGGCCTTTTGGCATAATATTTTTTTGATGTGTAGTGTTAGGATTAAAACATAATGTACAAAAAACCTAATTATTATTGTACGAGTTTGAAGCGATACATCAATTTTACAAAACAATGCTTTAGCACTTCTAGTACAAGTGATAGGATATTACTTTTCAGTTTTAAGAGTTACGTCTTGTCGCAGTCATCTAATCATCTTGCAACTATGGGATCGTCCATTAATCACGTGAGGCTCAAAAGGGGGGGGGGGGGGGAGGAGGGAATTCCGGAAAAAATCACGAATTATCACGTGTATTTATTTTTTCGTTAAACGCGCGCGATTTCTAAACCGCTAGTATTAATCTAAAACCTCACCACTTATCAACAGGGTGAGGGAGGGGTTAAAAAGTTGCTAAAAACATCATGTGATTAATGGACGACCCTTATGTAGTAAATTTATAGAGTACGATACCGTCCGTCCGATACCATAAAAATGTTTGCAAATCAAAAAGGTTCCTAACTTATAAATATTCAAGCAGTTAAATCCGATTAACACATTATACTACTCAACTAAGCACTCTTAGAGAATACTCAATGTGAGTGGTGAAAGTGAGGCCTTCCTTGGCCTTATTAGTATACCAGATACTTCAAATATCAAATATAGGAGCTGACTTCACAAGTATTTAATATAAAATAGAATTTCAGACCAACTCAATGTTATATACCCACTGATAAAGATCAAAGATAAGGTAAATCGACTATGAAAATGAGCTACTCGAGACTCCATACCCAACAGTTATTTATTTATGCAAGTTATATATACAAACACATTTTGATGCATAAAAAATTTTTACTGAGGTTGATGGGTAGTTTAAACGAAAGGAGTATAAGTAATAACTGACAAATTAATGGGATGAACATAATGGTATAAACAAATTATTACCACCATACCAATAATGATTAAATAAGATGTTGTTAAAAATGCCCATTACGAAGAAGCATTTCACTAACACTTTTATTGGGTACTTAACGATCCTAAAAATCATCGCTTTTTTATTATATTATATGTTAAGTTTCACTCACTCATTTAGTACTGTGTTTCACTATTTTAATTTATTAGTTTATTTAACATTTCGGTCTATTTCATTTAAGGTTACTCTGAAATGCGTAAAATAGTTAATTCATGAACAAATAAGCTGCTTTAAAACATAAAATAATTACTACTAAGTAACTGCACATTATTCGACACAACATGAATAATACAAAACGATAGCACTAAATGGAGGTCTTTGATAAAGCAACATATCTTTATTTTTAATCATTTCTTCGTAAGAGGATGCTATAAAAAGTACCCTTACCTTCACTTAAGCTTCGATTAGTGTCGACTTCAATGGAGAATAGCCTCCCAGTATTATTGTCGCACGGAAAGCCCATGTAAACACCGTCGAATATTTCAAGTTTTCGATCGTCCTCGTTATTTTGCGTGGGTGGTACATTATGCACGGATGCTACACAAGCTGCTATAAGCAACACGAAGAGACACAGATACATTGATTGCGTTTGTGGTGCGTTCATTGCGCCGCTCGTTCGGGCAGTGCAGCGCTACAAGCGCGCCCCTCTACGCGTCCTCCGTACCCCTAATTTGATCTTGGTCGAGCGTGTTCACTCAACACGTTTGCGAACGAGTCATTTTCAATTTCACTTAGCCTTTGAGGCTAAATAATTTTGCATATTAACAGTAGCTATAGAGTGTCGCCTGTATGCAAGTAAAAGGTATAGATAGCCCCTTAATATGTTTAGGTTAAATAAACAATTTAATTTATTGATATACTCATCAGTTTTTCATTATTTTTACCAAACTGGGTAACAGCAAAGAAGAGTTAGTTTTCTGGCATTTCTGGGGATATGCAAACATATTATATTTACCCAGATTGATTTTATTCAAAAACATGTTTATTCAAAAAGCAGAAATTGCAGCACGTAAAAACTGAAACGGATGCGTTCCACTACAATTTATTGTTTATTGTATTTGATTAAATTTCTTTTTATTTTTACTTTTTTATTTTGTTGGCCGTTAATTTTTTATAGTTTTACTTTTTTGTGATTCGAAATTGTGACCAATTAATGATTGCTAGATAAGAAATTGGTTGTCCTTTTGAAACAACGATACTTTAATCGCAAATTGGTTTAAAGATTTATTTGTGGTAGTAGCATAGCGCAGTGACGCGATTATATTGCAGCGAAAACTGGGTTTTATTTATAAATTTACCCGTTATTAGGGTTTATAGAACTCTCTAGTTGCAAAGGATTGTATCTAACGGTGGAAGTGGAGCAGATCGCCACGACTCAGTTCACTGAAGCGAGACTAGTAAACGAATGTTGTTAACCGTGCCATTACTTCCATTGAGGCACAGATCCGCCAAAATCTTAAGAATAATTCCATAGAATACTCAAACACAAAAAATTTTGAACCAAACAGAAGATGTTTAATTATTGGTTAGAATCTGTCCATTCTTTTTTTTTTATGGTATATGGGGCAAACGAGCAGACGGGTCACCTGATGGTAAATGATTACCGCCGCCCATGGGCACCTGTAACTCAAGAGTCACAAGTGCGTTGCCGCTCTTTAAGGTGGGAATAGGGGAAGAGGATGAGAAAGGGGAAGAGCGGGAAGACGGGAGAGGGGGATTAGAGGGGAGGAGAGGGGAAGGACGGGAATAGGGGAGAGGGAAGGGTTAGGGCCTCCGGTAACCTCACTCACGGGGCGAATAGCAACACACAAGCATTGTTTCACTGCCGGTTTTCTGTGAGGCCGCGGCATCAAGCGGAGTCAAGCCGGCCCATACGTGCCGAAGCATGGCTCTCCCACACGACTACTAAATTTATATTTGTAATGTTAATAACGAAATTACAGTGTGCGGTGCAATGTGAATGAGGATTCCATTATTCCACTACCATTGAAAACCCCACTACTCAGCTCGTTGAACATCTTAAAATAAAGTAACACTTGACATATTTTATTTAAATCCATGCATCTGAACTTTGGGATACTAATGCACAGCATCCGCCAAGAGCCAACTGAGCACTTTTAAAAATGTACTTAATTTATAAATACAGATTAAAAAAAAATAGCAAATTGAGTATTTTGTCAAATGATCTATTATAAAATGATGTTTGCGAAATAAGTTTTTGTAAGTACATTTTTTAAATCATTATATTTGTCATAAGTTATTTCCTAGACATATCTCTGAATTATATTAGTTAATACATTTGTCTTTCTTCTCTGTCAATACTAGGCATTTTCCTGGGGATTTTAAATATCTGCAAGGCACAATACTTAAATCAGACTATGACTATTTATTTAAAGGATAACAATATACATTATCTTAAATTCCTATATTACATCAACCAACCAATAGCCATTCTTTATTATTTTCTTTAGTGCTCGGAGGGATTTTTGCAATGATTTCTGCAATGATATAAAATAAATAATATAATTAACCACTCTTCCTCGCTCCTGCCTTACCACTATCTGCCTATTTTTTCTTTAATAATTTTACATTTGACAAAGTAAATTATTCTTGCGGTGACTCTGTGTGTGTTGATCTACTTTATGAAATAAAAATATTGATTATGAATTTAAAAGCACATTGCCCATTTCAGTATGAAAATCAGTTTCACACTTTTTTATGCTGCGTCAAATATGTATAAACTGCATTATTAAGCCTGCACTGAGTATTATCTGAAATATAAACGTATATTGTAACAAAACTTGGGGTTATTGAGAAATTAAATGCCAATATATATATATATATATATTATTTTATTATGGACTCTATCCCGCGCAAGAATCAGCGCAGGAATTCCGTCAATGTCAAGTGTTTTATAATTATACAAGTTAAATAACAAAAACGTAAAAAAATGGTCGAAGTTGTATGACACTACTAAGAAAAACATCAATGCCAATATTAGGTTAAAAAAATAACAACGAAAACAACGAGAAAATATTGTGACACTGACGTTAGAGTTTTTTTTTTTAATAATGTTTGTGGCATCATGTTTTTGACAGGGATATCATGTATAAATTAAGGCAAAACTAACACTGAAGTATACATTCACTACATTAACTACGACTACATACACGAAATAATAATATTACTAAACTGCAATATATTTTAATATGACATTACGAATTATTATTTAACCATTTTATTTAAAAACGATGTTTATTTGGATTCAACCATTAATGGTTTATTTTATATAATAGCAACATTTCACTTAAAATGGAAACGGTCATTGATTCAAGTTTTAGTCCTTGTAAGATTTAATTTCAAACCCCAAGTTCTATAGAAGAGATTTAGGGTCGAAAAGTCACATTAAAATCAATAATTTTATATGTGTGTGTTATGTGGAAAAATGTTAGTTTGTACTCCATATACTGTACAATTATTTAACATAATCTTTAATTGCACCTACTTCTTTTCTCTGCATCACCCGATGGTTGACTGGTAGATAAAGCCTTAGGCATTAAGTCCGCCAATGTACCAAATGTGCATAAAGTTATAAATAAATAAAATACGCTTTTCTGTACATTTCAATAATAATAAGTAGGTTTCATTACTTTTATTTTCATAAATCAATAAAGAATCAAATACGTCGTCATCTTCCTTGACGTTACAGAAAAAGTACGCTGAAATGCGTGCTTTTTCTTACTTGAACACTTGTGGTGGACCATTGCATCGTGTGATTACATCGTTTGATGCCGACATCCCACGACACGCCCATATCACTTGGTTTGTATTTTGGATTCCACGTCTGTCAGTCATATATGTATATGTACCACCTTTACAACCACATCCACTGTATTCTAAATCTCTTCCTCCTGACGATTCTAACACACTGTCATAATATTCACTCAAATACCTACATAATTATCAACTTTTTCAAAGTAATTGTTAATTACACACTTAAGTACCTTCGCATTAGTTTTCAATTTGATATAACCCTTCCACCGTAGAAATAAAAGCTAATTGTTGGTGCATAAGCTATTGCTGGTTGGTTCACAGCGGAAGGTAACCTAGGGCACCATCTAGCGTATGTCTAAACCCAGTGATATCAAGCAGGAACAAACGAACAGCTTCAGAAACGGGAAAAGGTTGGGAGAACTCACCAGTTGGAAGCACTTCCACGAACCCGGTTCATCAGAGCTAGTTTGGCAGGTCCAGACAAGAGTCCCACACAGCACAGACAGGGGATCACACTCCACACCAAATGTGCACGGTTTTTCACTACAGATCAGTCTATTTCCAATGATTTTTAATATTTTTCACGAGCGACAACGTGAGCGCGCAACGCGGCCATTAGAGGGGTTGTTATTGAGTGTCAGCGCACTAGATGGCGCTGATTGGAATTCGCTTCATGTGCATAAGGATAAGGGAAGTGGGGATTTAGGTATTGATATTTGGATAGGAAATTAATAAGGACTGTTCCCAAGCCGCAACATCTCCCCCCACTTGAAATCACCCAAGGATTTCATAAGACAACACTGTCCGACAACCTCTAGGAACTCCGTTGCTCAGACAGTAATAAGATAAAAATATAAAAGAAAACCAAAAAAATAGTAGTGTTTGGAATGTGCATCCAAATGAGAACTAGGTAAATTAAGACAAGTTTGCTTAACTTAAAACATAATATTCGTAAATAACTAAAAAACTAGGCTTACTACTAGTTAAAATTAAAATAAAAGTTAATTAGCTATCGGTAAAGGACAAATCTTGACCACTGGTCGTTTAAGTAAACCCTTTTGGGTTTTTACCGTCACAACACGAATAACATTATCAATTCCGGGATGAACGTCAACGATACGTCCTAATCGCCACTCATTTGGAGGTAAGTTAGGTTCCTGGATTGAAACAAGTTGTCCAATCGCAGGACGACGATGGTCATCCTTAAACCATTTGACCCTTTGTTGCAGGGTATGCAGATAGTCGTTCTGCCAAACACGCCAGAAACTTTGCGTAAGTTTCTGAAGAAGTTGCCAACGAGTTCGAGGATGTATTTCTCCTGAACGCGGTTCCGGAAGAGTAACCAAAGGGCGTCCAACAATAAAGTGTCCAGCAGTGAGTACATCTACTTCACTAGGATCAGAAGATAATTGACACAATGGTCTAGAATTGAGCATGGCCTCGACTTTTGTTAAAACCGTGGCTAGTTCTTCGAAAGTTAAAACTTGAGAACCAATGACTCTTTTGAGATGGTATTTGGTGGACTTAATACCACTCTCGAAAATGCCGCCAAAGTGGGGCGCGGAAGGAGGATTCAATTTCCAAGAAATTCCACGAGACCCTAATTGAGATGATACCTCCTCTTTATTATCTAACATGACTTTGTACATATCTTCGAGATAGCGTTTAGCCCCCACAAAGTTTGAGCCGCAATCCGTCACAATACAGCGACATATTCCTCGTCTCGACACAAATCTATCTAGCGCAGCTAGAAACGCTTCTGTAGACAGTTCCGACACTAGCTCGAGATGAACTGCCTTGACAGAGAGGCAGACAATCAAACACACGTAAGCTTTATTGACACGAGCATTACGTCTCCGACTCTCTTTAACCTTTCTTCTTCTTCTTTCTCTTTTAACCAAAAAAGGTCCACCAAAGTCAATACCTACATTTTGAAAGCAAAAACCCTTTTGGGATCGACAAGGTGGCAAACTTCCCATCACAGGTTGATAAGGGATCGGTTTGACTTTAAAACATGTTACACATTTAGATAAGTGTGAGCGAATCAGATTTCTTATTCCAAGAATCCAGAATTTTCGTTGAATTAGCGACTGCAAAGTGCGAGGTCCACAATGCAAATAAAATTTATGATAATAAGTAATTATGAGAGAAGCCAAAACAGAATTTTTTGGAATTAGGTATGGATGTATAGACTGGTCAGGCAAGTTGAAGTGTTGAAGACGTCCCCCCACTCGGACTAGACCCGAGCAGTCAAGAAAAGGAGACAATTTTTGCAAATGTTTTGGTAGACATATTTTAGAAATAAGTTTAGAAATTTCATCACTAAAATGGGACTGTTGAACAGATTTTATAAGTGCAAGTAACGACTGCTCTAACTCATCAGAAGTGAGAGCACGATGATGGCGTTCGCTAGGCTTTTGCCGTAAGTTTGAAATGAAGCGAAAGATCCAAGCTACGATTCGCTGTAAATGAGTGAGCGAAGAAGAACGTTCTAATAGCTCTGGCAAGACGTCATCAATAGGCTCTTGGGTTTGGACTACATGAGAACAAGATTTCATTTCAGGCACTTCCCCCAGATGTTCAGAACGAAATGAAGCTGGCCAGGAATTGAGACCTCTGAGCAGCCACTCTGGTCCCGACCACCATTTATTGCATTTCACTAGCTCTTCGCAAGAGAGGCCTCTGCTGGAGTAGTCAGCAGGGTTGTCATGAGTAGACACATGACGCCAGATGGAGGGTTCAAAAGTATCAGTAATCTGAACCACCCGATGTGCGATAAAAGGTTTTAATCTATGAGGTTCTGTGTGGAGCCAAGCTAACACAGTTGAGCTGTCCGTAAATGCAAAAATTTGAGATAATTTAATTTTAGAACAAAGCAAGGATTGAATGAGCTGAAGAGTGCGCGATAACAAGGTGGCGCTGCACAACTCTAATCGATTAACCGTAAGAGGTTTAATCGGGGCTACTTTAGACTTAGCAATAAGTAAGAAGACTTCAACACGATTACCAAAAACTGACCGAAGATAAATACAACATCCGTAACCTTTAGATGAACCATCGCAAAACCCTACAAGTTGATGATTGGCTTCCAAATGACTAACAATTTTGCGAGGGATTTTAACAAACTTTAAATTAGATAATCCAGAAACAAACTTAGCCCATTCAGAAGACAGTTCTTCGGGAATAAGATCATCCCAAGATAAGTGAAGACGCCATAGGCTTTGAAGGAGCAATTTTGCTTGTAAAATATAAGGTGCAAGCCAACCCAAAGGATCATAAATTCGAGCGACGTTCGATAAGATAGAACGCTTGGTAAATACAACATCCACAGGTGTGACGGAGTATGTAAAATAATCACCAGTTGGGTCCCACTGGACTCCTAAAACCTTTAGGGTCATCGACTCATTATCGGTGAATGACTTTGGAATTGGACAATGTTCCACTGATAGTCGCCGACTAAGACGTTTTTCAAGGTTAATAAACTGCGACAACGAACTAAAATAAGAATCTCCTACATTAGAGTCAGGAGTTTTTATTAAAATAGGTACTTCATAACGGCCGTCGTATTCTCTATAAGTAAGACTGGAATACAGGCGGTCAACTTCATCATCTTCTGGAACGGAAATAGGTTTATGGGGAGGTTCCTCCACTTCCCTGAATCGCTTGACCATCTCATCAAGTTTACAAGTGGAAGCTATCAAAGAAGTGACACCCGAGGTCGGTGGACTGGCAACACTTGTTGGACCAGAGAGGACCCATCCAAACACACTATGCAAAGCAGCAGGATAGCCTGGTTCCGGCTTCAAAACCTGTCCGTCATAGATGTGATGGAACCACTCAGCGCCGAGCAACAGGTCGACATCAGCAGGTTTGTCGAAGTCACGATCAGCTAAAATTAAATGTTTATATTTATTACGAACCGCTTCGGGAATAACCGAGGTCGGCATTGCCGATGTGATGCTGTCGATAACAATAGTAGAGATATGAAACTGCGGATCACTCGAATCAGACGGGCGAATGGAGCATTGAGTCATACCGCGCACTTGACTCACAGCATGTTGTCCTAGTCCAGCTACATTAATATTACAACGACTCAACTGAAAACCTAGCTTCCTTGCACACTTCACAGTCAGGAAGCAGTCCTGAGCGCCACTATCGATGAGCGCTCGAATCGGTTGCAACGTGCCAAAAGCGTCTAGCACGCGCACCATGCACGTACCGAGCAGTACCACGCACGAGTCGCGAGCCCGTCCCTGGAACGCACTACAATTGGCGTGTGTGCTCGGACCGGTGGCTGCCGCGGTCGCTAATGAAGGCGGGTTGTCAACGTGGACTAACGTGTGATGATTACGACCACAGATAAAACAGCTCATCTTAGATACACACTTATCGACAGGATGCTTACGCAAACAATTAACACATAAGTTCTTTTGTTGTATAAGGTTCAACCTAGCTTGTGAACCTAACGATTGAAATGTGGGGCACTTGTAGATACTGTGCGCTGCACCACAGTGATAACATTCTAATGATATCAAGCTTCTAGAATGCCCAGATTGAGTAGTGAGCGCGGATCGTTTCTGCACCCGCGGTGAAACATTTTTGATCTGTTTCCCGTTTCCTCCATAAGGTGGCGCGGACCGCGTAGTGATACTAGCAGGCTCAATCACGCTTGTCGTATGGTAAGTAGTTTCTAAAACTCTAACATAGCCTTGAAGAAACTCCATAAGCTCGTGAAAAGTAGGAATCTCCGATTTATTTTGACACTCGAAGCGCTGTCGCGTATTGTTATCAAGCGCACGAAACGCGGAGTTAAACAAAATAAAATCACTAAGATCATCTAGCTTTAAGGCCTTGAGGGCATTGACCGACTCACAAAGTACATTAGTATACGACTGTAGTTCACTGAAATTAGGATTTTTTAAACAAGGATATTTATTTATTTGATCTAAATACGTCACTGCTAAAATTCTTTTATTGTGATAACGCTTCACTAATTCGTTAAAAACTATTTCATAATTGTCCGATGTAAGCTTGACCTGTTTAGCGATCCCAAGGGCGGATCCCGATAAACAAGAAATTAAATAATGAAATTTAGTAATCGGAACAATCGATGAATTATTATGAATTAAACTTACAAATGTATCATAAAAGGTTTGCCAATTTTCTATTTTACCATCAAACTTCGGGAGGTCAATTCGCGGCAACCTAGCATGTGTCTCGCGGCTCGTGTCGGAAGTAGGTACCGAGTCGGGCGCTCTGCCGGCAGGCGACTCAGGCGGCGCCGATTCGGACGCGATAAACTCGGCCGCGGTACTCAGTACTTCGTAGTACATGTCATCGAACGCGGTCATCGCTTGCATATTGACGGACTCCGTAGGTTTTAAAGTTAATTTTAAACTGTTTATTTTCTCAGTTAATAGAATATATTCTTCGCGTACACTCTCTAATTTCGAATATCTAGCACGAAACTCTTTAACTTTAGACGCATCTCGTTTCTCGCGTAATAAATTTGATAAATCTAGCATAATCTGTAACGAGCGAAAAACATATTCGCGTTGTGACGTATAAAGTTTAATTGCATTTTCCTCTTTAACAGACATTGTCAGCAATAAAATAAGATAAACTTCAAGTTAATATCTCTTACCAATCGTGAACTAATAATTTTAATAAGTACCTGTTCACAAACAGGTAGGTAGCGGGACAATGTCAGATAAGGACAAGTTTTGTTCTTTAAATCAAAACTAATACAATATCTAGCCAACGTAAGTATTTACCTAATTTCAATTTAGTTGAATAACTTTCAGATATTTTTATAAATTTAATAAGATTCTTAACAGAAATTAAGTTTTAATTTCTACCCCCAAGTAACCAAATTATAAAATTAACTAAGTTCAAACGCTCAATGCACATTCCATCCGAAGTATAATCCGAACAAATAAGATAGGTAACACTGTCTGAGCAATATGAACCAATCAACAACTTTAGAATTTAGTCGAACTACATTTAAAATAAATGAGTTACTTTGAAATGCAATGAAATAAGTATGATTAACTAATTTTGTTACACTATTTATGATGATAATTATTAATAATAGACAAAAACTAGTAAGCGGACTGTATTTAGTAACTTATTTTAACCAATCGCAACAATCGCGGCTCGATTGGACCACTTTAATATATGTTGGTGCATAAGCTATTGCTGGTTGGTTCACAGCGGAAGGTAACCTAGGGCACCATCTAGCGTATGTCTAAACCCAGTGATATCAAGCAGGAACAAACGAACAGCTTCAGAAACGGGAAAAGGTTGGGAGAACTCACCAGTTGGAAGCACTTCCACGAACCCGGTTCATCAGAGCTAGTTTGGCAGGTCCAGACAAGAGTCCCACACAGCACAGACAGGGGATCACACTCCACACCAAATGTGCACGGTTTTTCACTACAGATCAGTCTATTTCCAATGATTTTTAATATTTTTCACGAGCGACAACGTGAGCGCGCAACGCGGCCATTAGAGGGGTTGTTATTGAGTGTCAGCGCACTAGATGGCGCTGATTGGAATTCGCTTCATGTGCATAAGGATAAGGGAAGTGGGGATTTAGGTATTGATATTTGGATAGGAAATTAATAAGGACTGTTCCCAAGCCGCAACACTAATAAATAACTTTTAATTTTACTCTTAAACTAAATAAAGAACAACTGCAATTAGCGCGTGTTTGCTGATGACTATGGTCATTCTATGTGTATTCTTGGTCCTCGCGCTCTACCTAACGTACCTTAATTGGTATAATTATTACCTTCCCAACAGTTATGTAACAAAATTCATGTGAAAAGATAATGTGATAAAAACGAACTTTGTATAAGTATTCATCCCACAGCGCGATTTGACATTCATATTGCCCGCGCATTATTAATAGCGCAATGTTAAATCACTTAGTCCATAACCAATATAGTAATAAACAAACCAAAAGGTAAACTCATTTCAAAGTTTTGTCCCTTGCCCCCCTTAGAGACCTTACGGACTTAACGTTTATTTTTAAAATTATAATATAAGTAAAATTGATTGTCCTCAACTTTTGAGTTTCATTAGGTTCAACGTCCCGCCACGCATTCCTTGCACTCAAATTAAATCACTTGTACCTCCTCATCGAAGAACTGTCTGTGGAAGTAACTCGGCTATACCACGTCTAAGTAGGCTACCAAATGAACATAGTCGCAAGGTCAGTTCAAGAAGTTAGTATTAGCTGCTCTCAGAAACAAAGACATGGAACATTCCCCCAGGGTAAATCAAGCGCTCAATTCATCAATACCAGTGATACGTAATAATAAGCATTCCTCTAATTTGAATTAGTTATAAGCTATTAATTAAGTAAAATTGAACAAGTCATGCTTGCCTATAATTGGTTGTACAATTAGATATAATCTCACCTTGTACTTATTTGTAAGAATGCTTTATTGTAACAACTGTTGGAAAGCTAAATAATTAAAATAAAATAAATAAAAATATACTACCAACTATAAAAAAGCCCCCTCGTCCATGGCAGGAAAAACCATTTGTTTACCGAGCACGATCAAATATTTGTGGAAATTATTTATCCCAGAAATAAATACATTTTATTTTCAATAAGTCCTAGTCTCTGGGTGTTATTACACCTCTGGAGAGGACTATTTTATAAAATTGGTTGCAGGGGAGAGAAGATGATCAAAATGTCGCAAAATATGTTAAAATAACAATGACTTAAACCAGTAATGTAGTACAAATAACGTTGTGTTTAGTATTGTTGCACTTCAGCAGTGAAGCAGTGAACTTTATTTAGAACATTTTAATAAACTATTAAAAGTTACATTTACTTAATGATTCCTAACCCAAAATTGAACACTGTCATAAGGCAATGTTACCAAATTTTGCCAAAAACTTAGGTAGCTGTTTTAAGTCGTAATACTTGCGCATTTAACTCTTGAGATGCTATATTGTAATCCCATTTAAATAAAAGTGAAACCTTTAATGTTAGTGTAGGTAGGTACCCAAATGAGCACACGTCTCTTCTTTCCTTACGCGTAATTTCTCGCCCTACAGCTTCAGATGTTACAATGGGTATTACAGAATTGAGCTTAGGTGACAAGGTTTTGGAATTCCTTTATTCACTACATAACCAAGCCTGTATGTCTTCAAAAGAACAATTACAGAACGTTATCTCTGATAATTCCTTGTCATTGTATATTCTAAATACATCTATACCTACCTATTTATTTAAATTTCGGTTGCTTGTTTTTTTTCGTGTAAACACGTGTAAATTTACATATCGTATTCGAGAGAGACCTGTTAAAAATGGTTAGAGTTACACCGTAATCGTGATTTTGCTTCGATCCACTTTATAGCCATTAACCAGCTTTAGTCTGAAGAATTGCTATTCAACAAATTTAATATAGTCTGCGGTGTTCGCCGATATGTTTCATAATAGGAAATACATTTTAAAACGTTATGTGAAAAACCTTACTAGATCGTCCTTAGATATTGTATAAAGCTATCTGTTTAAATATCCATTACCATTGGTAAAAGCTGTAAAGTTTGACAGCTGAAATGTAGGAATTTATCTTTCATTTATTACACACACAATACATAACCTATCAAACATTTTGCGATGGCCAGTATAGCGTTACGGTTCTCATAGACATAAAAATGTATATTGATATATAGTATATATAATTCTATGAATAATAAACTCGAACACGTGCAACACTTTGAAAGTTGCTGTATTTTTTATGGTGTCTACAATTCACCGTCCATGGTGACGAAGCGGATACAGTTTATGTAACATTGGTTATGCATTATTTATTAAATACGTCCAAAATTAACTAGATCTCACTTTAAACGTGGTAAAAGTTATGTAGCCTACAACTTTAGAGAACTTACAATTATTTTAACCTGTGTTTCCTTTTTCTCCTTCGAATACCACTTCGAATATTGAGATCAATAAAAAAAATATGCTTGTGATATTCCAGTAGGTATGTTTATTAATTGAAAAGGTAGAAGAGTAACCAACGGGACCCTATTACTAAGTCCGTCCGTCCGCCATAGGTAGACAGTTGAAATTTTCACAGAATGTGTATTTCTGTTGCCGCTCAACAGCAAATTAAAAAAAAAAAATTAAATATTGAAAGGGGCTCTCCTACTAGAAACGTTTTTTTTTGGCTTTTTTTACTTGATCTTAATAATGGTAACAAGTAGACGCTTTAAATGCTCACAGAGTTGGTATTGCTATATTTGCTAAAAAAATAATTTAAAAATAACTTACTCGTACATACAGTATTAAATCTTGTACCTACTATTTTCGATAATATTAATGTCTAAATGATTTTGGCTATAATATGTAATACCTACTCAAATAGTATTATACTTTTTATACGTATATTACTGTCCCTTAGAAATTAAACATGTAAGATTCTATAAAAAAGGTCCTTAGTGGTATGCAAAAGATAAAAGCTTCAGATAATTTTAAGTCTTTACAACTCAACAATTAGCTACTTTAATTGACACTTTTAAAAATATTAAAAAATAAGCGGACAAGTGCGAGTCTGACTCGCGCACCGAAGTTTCCTTAAGCAAACAAACTTAAATCAATATATTTGAATAATGAATATATTTTATCTTTACTTGTACTTAACTGTCAGACCGTTTTTTATTATCGTGTGGCAACCTCCACGGGTCATCACCTCACCAGAGCTAACGACGAAGTGGGACCTTGCTTCTTACCAAGTTTCATGATTCTAGGTCAATGGGAAGAATCCTTTAGGTTTAGATTTACCTGCGAAATGTTAAAATTTGTTAAAATTGAAGACCACATTTTTTGATTGTGTTGACTTAGAAGCTTGATTGTTTAACAGCTTCAAGGGACTGTAGACATAAGTATTTGGTATTGATTTAAACTTGATGCGTTGACGAGTTCCTGAGAAAAAGGGTCTTAACAGATAGACAGACAAACGGACAACAAAGTGATCCTATAAGGGTGCCATTTTTCCTCTTGATGAGCAAAACCCTAAAAATACTTTCACACCATAGAACAGGTAGAACAATATATATCGAGTAGAAAAGTATAATATTGCAATTCCCGCATTGAAGCGAGTTTCTATCAACTTTCTAAGAGACTTCTAACATGCCTTGGCGTTTGGTACCTACGCTAAAAGGGACTTACTTACTTATTGGGTTTATTTAAATAAATGTATAATAGTGTAATAAAATGAAATATAAATAATGCTATGATAATATAAACTATGTGATATCGTTCGTTCGTTAATTAATTAGAAGCAAGTAAGGTAGTATACACAAAGCAAAAAAGTCAAGCTAGGACGCAGGTCTTTCAAAACATGCAAGATATTTTTTTAACCTAAACTAAGTATCTCATCTTTAGAATACGGGTAAACATACTTAGTTTTTTTTTCTGAATGCATACATATTATAAATAGAAACACTCGGACCAATGCAGATACTTATTCATGCATGCAAATATTTGCACTGAGCGGGAATCGAACTTGCGACCACTGACTTTACAGTCGAATGCACTACCACTGCGCTAAGGTCGTCACATAAACCTGGAATGATATGTTATCAAAACTGAGCAACGAACGAATATGAGGAGCGAGTAAGAAGATGTATTCCGTGAGGACATCTATGGTTATTGATCGAAATAATCCTTGCTCTTTATACACATAGGAGACATATTATCTAAATCTAGGGGTTTTTCGCTCTTATTTAAAAAAAATATTGGAATATTTAATTAAAACAACTTTAAAAGTAAACTGTCCAGTACTGAAATTCTAAATGCCGATTAATCTTTATTCCATCCAAATCGAGTCGTTATTGGTGTCAATTCTTTTGTATTACTCTTTTGACTATAATTAACTAAATTTTCTTCATACAAAATGTAAACCTTGTTCACTTTGAAACAAGGTCTTATTTCAAATTTAAACAAGTAGGTAACTTATGTCGCTATCGAAATAAGCAATTTATTTGTCGACTAAAGTCTGACACGCTTAAATAAACTTTAGTACCACGTAGCGAGGGCTGCTATCCGTTGAATGCCATCTCTTTTGCTCTGTGTTTTTAGTAAGCGTTTTAGTAGATGTCGATTAAAATAACGTCATCTTAGTTCGTTTTGAACAAGTTTTTATACGGCAATTATACGACATTTGAATAAATGGGGACTCTCGCTGCATGGAAATAAAGTTGAGTATATGTTGACAGGTTTTAGTAAAATTTAGTGGCGATGAGAAATAGATACCAGTAACAAATAGACCTTGTTACGAAAAAGACAAGGTTGATTTCATATGAAGAAATTAAGTCAGGTTTTAGTTTAGTCGAGTATACAATAGAATCGGGACCATTAATAATATAATTATAGTCACATCCATATAACATAATTACATGAATAAAATGAAGATTTCGTAAAATCTATTTTCGGAATTTTACCAAAACACACACTACATTATATAATTCGATTGCCATGTTTTGGTAAAATTCCATCACGGTTTGATTATCTCTAAGGAGGGAACAACGTTCAGCTCGTTGCTAACACTTTCGATTAAAGGGGAAATTGTTGTAAACAGGTTGATACTTTGCAATAAAGGTGTTAATTTCAGAGTATGAATGCTACTTAACCCATTTTTTATACCACATTCAATTTAAAAAAATTATGCTAAGTCGATAGCATTTAAAATAATGTGTTATCATGGAAAAAATATTTCTTTTGCCTTAAGGAAAAAAATACTTTTCAGTACTAGGTACTCTTTCTTCTATGAAATTTAAAATGGATATGAAATGAAAAATACTTATTTAATTTATTTTCCATACACTCAAACATAAAAAATACTTACCAGAGAATAATAAACTCATACCCAATTGATCCCACACCTACATATTTACGAGTAGGTATGTTCAAAATTAGCAATGTCAAAAATCGAAGGTGATAGCTTTTAACGCTTAAAAAACTGGCTTGACCTTTCTAGCTTAAGCTGCGAGTGCGGCTGTCACCTTCCGCGTTACCCGCTTTCTTACTAGCTCTTCCTCTTTCTTTAAAGTTATTTTGTTGTAGTGCAGTACTCGTTCGGTACTACTTGCCGTTCGGCGTAAGGGGACTTAACCCTATGGTTTTGTCAAGTAGAGCCGTGCTCCACTGGTAACACTACCTTTCTCGCTATTACGTGCTTTTTGAGAGAGGTTTTCTTCCTTGCTTGCCCACAGATAAGATAATAGTTGCCTTGGATACACAACTGTGTCTACTATCCTTCAAAGAGTATACAAATACACATACATACAATACATAAATAATCTCGTCTATTGTCAGTTACATTGCCAATTCAGCTACATAGCAACAATAACTGGCAATATTTTGCAGACTGTGTCTGACTGAACAGTGCTCGCAGTAATATCGGAACATACCCTTTGTTTTTGTTTAATAGTAGGTACACTCTAAATTCTATTTTAGTCGATTAACGATTTTAGTCTAACTTCACGGTTTTACAGAAGAAATGTGTGATTTTATAATCGATATAAATAAATTTTGTGAAGTCAGCTGTCACCCTACCAACAGTGGTAAAATTTTAAAATGTTATTATAAGAATCTACATTTTTTAAATAATTTGCTCGATAGCGGCGTGTTTATTAAAACAAATAATTATTATTTAAACAGAAAAACAACAACAGCACTACAAAAAATAAAAAAGGCAGAATCAACTCACGGCTAACTACAACAAATGTAATCCTTAATAAAGCCGGATATGACTTGATAATTGTTTTCGAATCGGTAAACAATTTTCTTGTCATATCCGGCACCCTGGTGTATGGATGTACCATTTTCCCAGATACAGCCTCAGAACCTATACAAATACTATATTTTTAAATGTAAGTAATACTGGTGCATTACTGCCATATGAAGAGACAGTTTTTAACGTGATTAATAATCTTCAATTGTGCTGTTAAACTCGTGAGAAAGGCGAGACGATAACTATTTTCCTTTTCATTTTGTTGTACGCTGTTACACGTAGAAAGTGACTTAAGACCGTCAGGAAAGGAAAGTCTCAGATTATTATAACATTTATTGAATAATAAATACTTATAACTAAATTTTGCCGTCTATCTTTCACAAAATGTCACAATTTTCGCGAGAGGCAGACGAAATTTTAAATTGGACGGTGAAGCAAAAAATTATGACTTTAACCGATCACCAAACTACGAAAATGATATCCTTATAAATCCGTAATGTGGTCTTAGTGCCTATAAATAAATTGTTTAATAAATAAATAAATGCATTTGACGAATCGACTAAATGCCTGAGTCATTGAGGTAGCCCTAGCGATTTTTGATAGGTGGGTTTTCGATTGTGGTACCGACTTTCTATAACTACAGATTTATCGACTTGTTTTTAATCGGAAATTGTTGCGTCGCTGTCTGATCTAGCCCAGGGCGATAGCAGAGGGCCAGAAGGAGGCCAGGGTGCGGGCACAGCAGGTGCAGGTAAAAGTTCAGCGCGGGGATGTAAGTGCACCAGGGGTGATGGCGAAGCAGCCGCGAAGAACAATCTAGATGCAGCCTGTAAATTATACAAACAGATTTTTAAATTTACTTTAGTATTCTAAAAAAATAGTACTAGTAGGGTTTCTGCCCTTAAAACTAGGGTTCCTGCTCTACATAAAAATAAAATAAAAATTTAGAATAATATTGTTCTTAAGAGGAATGATGTATTCTCGAATAATTCATTCGACTTGATTGATAAAATATTTTTTAGTATGTTTCTCTCATTAAAATCGTCATGGAAATATGAGTGGAAGTAAGATGAAAATATATAATACTAAATTAAATAGGTTTCTATGTCAACTTATCCTTATTGATTTAATATACAAACAGTGTGGAAGAAATTTTCATGAAATCAATCATTATTACAACGACCTACTTAGATTTATTAACGTTCCCCGTTCCGAAGTAAAATATCAGTAGGTATAATATTTCAAATGTTGTTGTATGATCTTACCTGACTCACAGACACAATTAGTAGCAGAACACCAATAGCTAAATTCTTCACGGATATAACAGCAAGAGACATCAGCAGTGTAGATATTACACCCAAAGTGAACATCACGGGCAGGAATATGAAAGACAGTCGCTTCAGAGCATTATGACCAAACGTGCGGCCGACGTTAGTGTCTGAAAACAAGCAATAAAAATACTTCATTTTGCATTTTCATTTTCAATCTCTTTTCTTATCTTCTTTTTACTTTGCATAGGTATGTAAACTTGTAAACTTAATTAAAACAGTCTTCCTTCCAGAAATGTTTGGGAGTTGCTGTGAATTGTTGATATAATAGATTTTCTAGATCTTCATTCTTTGCATTACAGGAGTCAAATTTTTGCTAGCGTGGGAATAGTAAACAACAATATTTTATTTACTTTATGATGTTAGAGTAGATCCCATAGTCTCAGCAAAAGTTTGTAAACATATTTAGTAATTCAGGTTTCTATTCTGATTTTCAGACATACAGATACTCGTACATGTTTGTTACTTGACGAATGCTTATCTTATTATTGAAAAGGAGGCTCACGTAACACATCTATTTAGTATTCGTTATTTTCTTCGTAAACGGACGTATCAATGTATATTGCACAATGATATTATGTTTATAGTTCATTACTGAGTAGATTAGGTATTGGTGTCTACAAAATTACTTTTTTAATACGTTGGTTAGAATTAATTAATGAAGTTTTGATAAATAGTTTTTATATTGATATATATTTTCGCAAAGAAACATAATTTCCTTAAGTGTCAATTTTTAATTAAACTGTTGCAAGTCTTAATGAGATGATTTAAACTAAATTATTTGAGTACGTTTCGGTCCGTCGGTCTTTTCTTGGGGTGTATTTGCAGAGTGTAATAATGGCTTTGGTTGGTTCATTAATAATTTTATTATTATTTCGTCCAAAGTTGCCCTGTAATGGATGTATTTCTTGTTAACTTGTTATCGCTTTGTGAAAATCGCATTGAAGTAACATTCATATAATTAGGATTTTATTTTGTTATAAGTATTATTTATAGTGTTTATACAATATAGAGAATTGGGTAGATGCCTATGTACAGAACAAATTATTTCGCCTAGTGTCGCAATAAAATAACTAGAAATACTGTGAAAATTGTCGTATAGTTTTATTTTACCGTTTATATTTAGATTATAACTAGTAACCTGCCCCGGCTTCGCATGGATACAAATTATACATCTAAACCTTTCTCATGAATCACTCTGTGTATTAGTGAAAACCGCATGAAAATCCATTCAGTAGTTTATCGCGAATAGACAGATAGACAGACGCGGCGGGGGACTTTTTTTTATAATATGTAGTGATTGTTAAATTAACATTAAAAGTAAATGATTTGACAATACTAAGGCGTGACGTCACACCTTAGTATTTCATACAAATATGTACGGAAGTTACCGTTTTGACGTTTACTAAAAAGATACTGATTTGACTTGACAGTAATCTACCCTAAAGTTTGTAAAAGCGTCGTTGCTGATATCATGATCATTGATTGTGTAGAGTATATAAACTCTACCTTATTAATGTTTTTTTTTTTATAATTTTAGTAACGTGGGTCACACATTACTGGTATTCTTGTTAACCCCTTCTAAAAGCTAAATTCTTTTGTTGGGAGTTGGTTCACGTCACGTCGTTCACTCACCTCATATACTATTAAACACAAACCATAAAAGTTATATGGGTTTCAAGAATTTAATAACGAGCAAATATTATTAATAGAAAATACAAATACAACAGTAGAAACATTTATGAGAAGTAGAATGAACGTAAATGCAATATTATGTAAGTACTTATTACGTTATTCTAAAAGCTATGTTAATTAATTAAATGTTACAAACTCCAGGCAAATAATTTGAGAGTAATATGAAATGGTGAGCTAGTTCATTAGCAACTAAAACGCCTCGAAGTGCCTTCATATGAATGCACTTTATTAATTAATTTAAATTGGTTCGTTTCGTTGTCTACCAATTTTAGTATTTAATTTTGTAGGTAACTAGATTAAAATACGAGTACGTAAAATTCAACATAATTAAGTTATTTGTCATTTAAGAAGGTCTTCCGAAAACATCAGTGTACACACAGGATTATTTTCACATCATTCGCTGCCTAGAAGTTAATAGATATAGTATAAATATTAGTATTATAACTACCTTCGTTCAAGAAATCCTTCACGTCTTCACTATCACAGTTCACTACAGAAATAAATATAAAGACATAAGTGAAACATAACAAAGTGAATTTGTTACACATTTTGGCTGGTACTTGAAAAATTTGGGTGTACAATTAATCGGTGATCAGCAGACGCCTGCTAATGTTTGACTGATGGGTTGTGTGCTTGTATGCCAGGATATAAAGTGTCTTGAGGAAGACAATGGTTGTCGAGACCGAACAATCACGACAAAAGAAAGCGCAGGACAACGTGACCGCCTGGTAGAAATGTCGTCCTCGATATCAGAGCCGCTTAAGGACTAATGTTGAATCATTAACGGTATGAATGCTCCCGTTGGACATTCTGCTGATCCTTATCGAAGCGGTGAAAGTGACAATTAGTTAAAAACAAACGAGCCCGATAGATTTCAATAATCTAATAGGATTTTATGAAATTCCTAATATCATGGCGATGGCTACTTACTCACTTACTGCAATGTGTGCAATGTATTTGAGTTGATAGTAGCAGTTAGGAAATACACTAACGCTTTTATCGATTTAACCAAAAAGTATTATGATATTAAAAGTTTTAATAAATAGAATTATCGAGGTCGAGTTTCTGTCTATGTGCACATTATCTGAATACATGAAGCGTTAGGTAAATTCAAGAAATTAACCATGCTGCACTCATTTTGCTTTCCTTTAATTACTCATTGGTATCATAGAATATTTAGCTAAAAATGATTTGCGTATAAATTAAAGAACATTTATCAGTAGTCTTGACACGTACGTAATAGAGAAACTCGATCGGGTGGCAGCGCGTAGGCTCGAAGGCAATGGTGCGCAACACACGGCGCTGGGGTATACACGGATAGTGCGTCTACAAGTGTCCGTGACCGTGCATATGCTAATCACATACTTACTATGTTCGGCAATATAGGCCATTTCCTGCCGACATGGAATACCGAAATTTTGAATAGTATCACCTTAAATTTGGGCTGTAAAGTGCTTTCACGCGCTTTGCATTTCCTTGTCGTTGCATGTAGCTGTCAATGTTGATTTATTCATGTAGTGAAATTTCAATGTATTCATGTCTCGATATCTTTAGATCACGACATTCACGGTAGTTAACATTAATTTTGTTTGGCGACATTTTTAATAACACGCTAAGTGTAATTATAGCTGAATTATCTAATTGCATTGCTGTACCTACATGAAAAATTATAGCGCGACACGACTTACTAGCTTTTTCCCGCGGCTGAGTGTCGTGAAAATAGTATATTCTGTTAATAATGTTTTTAAATATGTGAATAAAAATACCCCATGTTATATTCATGTCTGATTTACCTTGTTTTATTGAAATGAGTTTCAGAGGTTTAGTAAATAATACGCAACAACCAGAACGACAGAGTTACTTTCACAGTTACAATATTAGTTCGGATTATAATACTTTATTTTCTCCATAAAAACGCGAAAGTGAAACGGCTGTCACATTCTCTATTATCAACAATATCTAGCTTGTAAAAAAAACATTTCCAAGTGTCGGTACCTACACTACGAAACGCAGGTACGCAACGTCTACATACTTTTTGTACTTCAATTCGATTAATAATAGCGATGTGTGTGTTGCATTTGTAATTATTAATACTTTCTACTACTTACATGGTTATAAAGAAAATCGAGTTTCCGAGGAAACCGCATTGATTATTTTGTAATTGCTTCCCGAAAATAAATCACGTGTAATTAACAAATATTTCAAGTGAATTTTGTTTTAACTCGTCAAAAACAGCAGTTTAATAAATAGCACTTTAGAATATATTTTGCCACGGGTTACCATGGTCAAAACAATTTATCCTCAGATACATACATGAAAAGTTTCCACCAGTTGCTAGTGCATCGTGATTGAATAAAAAAGTAGTTGTAAGAAAAATATTTATTTATATAAGTTAATAGATATACACGTACCTTAATCGACCTTATTCTATTTAGCCACTCTGTAAAATGTAGTTGTGTAAAGAAAATTTCTTCTTTAAATGGTAAATGTGTTAAAAACATTTTGAAGATAAAGTATGTTCACTGGATATTTTGCTTATGCAAATATAATTAAATACAGCATTACAATATAAGAATAAATCAAATAACCACGGAGAAAAAATAACATCATTTATATCTTTGAAATACCAGTGTATCCGATCGATTGCAGACTGCGACAGGGCCGCTCATTCTACCACTGTTTTTAATGCATGCCTTTTTCATGATTGTATCCTATTTATGGTGTGCAATAAAGAGTACCTAACTTCCTTACCTACCTATAATTACACAAATTGGTCCTAAATACAATACTTCTTTAAATCATAATAATTCTGATTAATTTAAATGATCATACATTTAAATTAATCAAAATAATCATGATTTAAAAAAATGTTATGATAAAAATTAAGGTTTATTTTAGATAGCCTGTTTAAATTGATTACTCAGAATGTGTATGTCATACGATTGTATAATTTAAATGAATTATATCGATAAACATCCGGAGTGAAACAAATTTTTACTGTTTTAACGTAGCTAAAGCTTTCGCGAGTAGTGGCGATGCAGTCAGCATTTGGGGCACGAGTAGTGAGGCAACAACCGGCGGCGTCAGTCCAGCCGTAGCGATGAAACCGCTCACCGCTCTCCTTATACTGGTCGCGTGCCAGTGTATACATGCACACCAGCATCCGCGCACGCCGCGACTTCGTATCACAGATACTTTACACGCGTTAATTGGAAAACAAAGTAAACCCGTGCAGCACATCGTCACTTGTACGAGAACATTGGGTGTTGCAAAATGTTTCGGTGCTCTAGGAGTGTGGCGCGCAGAACGAGCCCTCAGAACTTTGCAAAAAGACTCGACAGCAAGCTTCAACCTGACTGAGGATGTAGAAGAATTTCCGTGGAAGAAGTACACTAATGAAACTGACAATCAATTACGAGAATTGCTTCTTGATAGTACTCAAAGATTGCTCCAATATCGATCTTTGAATTTTGATATGATATCTGGTTATAGAGCAAAGCTGACTTCAAAAAATAACAGATCTTTGTGTATCGACATTCACCGAAGTAAGTACAGTGAGATTACTTTTTTATAACATTGTGATCCATGAGTTCTAGATGTTTTATATCATTGCAATCTGTGAGTTTCAACCATCAATGTGTTTTTTTTTGCTGGGAATACATGTTGATGTTTTAAATGTAAGTTAATAGAAACATAAACATCTTGTGCGTGTAATTTAATACAAGGCATAAGTAAAATGATCTAATCACATTATTTAATTTATTACTAATACTTTCTAAATTAAGAAATATATTTCATTATGATATAAAAAGTTCCATTTGATCCTGAAATATAAACTAAAATCTAGAAATACCTAGTCATTTTGTTAAATAATAGAGTTGTTTTTTTTTAAATATACAACACAACTACAGAAAGAGAAAAAAATGTATGCTTAAAAGGATTATCGTTGATATTTATATACTGGAGCCCGTTCCAGTTAGACTCATAAGTGCCTATTACGTATATACTGAAGCATTTGGTTGCTTGAATTCCATTTATTAATACTTTGCATAGGATTACGTCATAATAAACAAGAGTGAAAGTTAGCTGCGTCCAATAAACTGTATGTAAATTAAATCATTTAACTTTTTAAGATTTTTTTTACTTTCAGCCGATCAAGCCGAAGGCCGATCCAGTATGAAAAAAATTCAGAAAGACTTTTATAAATTTGCTCCAATCTTGTTAGCACCTGGACTGTTTATATCAGCTCTTCTACCTTTTGTTCTCCCTAGTTTAAAGATGATGGTACTCATGGTTGGATTCATGAACCAAGTGGCATTGGTAGGTGCTATATTTACAATTTTAAGAAATAATGCCTTTAATGACAAATATGACCACAAAGTAATCTACGTCAATAGTGGCTATGAGAATGAGAAACTTCAATTCTCCCCTTCAAACAAAGAAGAGCACTTCCACACAGACCATCTAGGTATTTTGTATGATGATTCCAAAACACGCTCACCCATTAAACCTATTGTCGATCAAAATTTTGACGATAATTTTGGTAATTTTGAAGAAATACCACCGGTGTCAGTAAACCCTAAATGGATCAAAGAATATACGGATCATAAGATGATAACGATGTTAAAAAATCAGCCACAAGATGACATATTTTTTAATGAAGGGATACCTGTAAGACGATAAAAAAATGAAAACATCAACTAAATTAAACTATTTAATTATATATAGATGCATCCAAGTAAAGGAAATTGAGTGCCTCTAATAATTGGCTAGTGTAACATTTTACTCTAGTCTCGGTCGATTCTAACCATTTCAAATTTGACTTGCCTACAATACATTATATTAGTAGGTATAAGTAACTAAACTTGTTGCTATATTGTTTAAAATTCTGTTCACGTACCTTAAATAAGTATTTACATTATATTACGTACCTACTGTAAAAATCTTGCCAATGATATAGTATTTAGTTATTCTTATTGTATTGAATTAATTTAGTAATACTCGTTTTTATTTATTGTAATCTAGGTACTTAATAAGTTGTAATTTATTTTTATTTAGTCGTAACGTTACAAAAGTGGAAATTAGAATAAATTGTTCACTTAATACATTTGTTTTATATTTTGTATTAAAAAGTATGAAGTGAATGCGCCACAAGCAAGGTGCTTTATATTGTGTACCTTCCCACTGAGCTGAATGTATTTGTTTGCTACTTATATGTATAAATGACGAACTACTTCTAAAAAGATTATTGAAACGAAGTCCCTTATCGCACGTTACACTTCAGACAGTCGACGGCCGGCCGGCTAGCCGGAAAAAAGTGTTAGCGCAACAAAAAATGCTGACCGTGAGCTGATTTATTTTATTTTTACGACATCTGTGGATTCTGCGCGATACTACTGAAATATCTTGTATACTAATTATCCATATATTATATTATTTGTATGAGTTTTTACAATATTTACTATATTTTGATACAATTTATTTAATCCATGAAATATATATAAATGTAGGGAAACGAACTTCGTTCCTACCGGGTGTCACAAACACACCAAAGACGTTTTTTCTTAAAAAAATTCTCTTTATTTTAAGGGATTACTTACTAGTAACGTGGGTCACACATTACTAGCATTCTTGCTTGTGTTAAAAGAGGGTTCATGTCGGTAGTGCACTGGGTGGGGTTCAAACCCACAACCACTTGATCGCAAGTCTGACGCCTTAGTCATAACGCTACCGCCGCGCCGCTTCAAACGCTAGATACTAGCGTATTTGCATGCACCACTCCGAGGATCGAGCTCGAGTACACATTGTAGTCGAGCATAGCAGCAGTTTTGTAATATAGTACAGTAGTTACTGCAGCTGTGAGGTACATCAGCCACCGACTTTGAGATGGCTGTTGCTGAAAAAAGGTATTCAATGAGTTTAGAACATGGCCCGATGCATAAACGCGTCGGTTTCTTAGCATCCCGTGGGTGAAAAAAGACGACAAGGACCTTTTCCTGACAGTAGTGAGAAAGGCGATCTTTTAGCGTGTGTCGTCACATAATCAGTTTTTTAATCTTAAATTTCCATCCAGCCATAGATCACCGTGATTGACCAAAATCATAGCCACCTCTCCGATATTACGGTTGTGTATAGCATTGTCAAAAAAAGAATATTGTATGTAAAACGAAAGAATAGTAATTTCGTGAATGTTATTTAGTATATAAGAAACAGAAGGAAACACACGTCTACGTAATTTAAGCGTTAAAATCAAAAGATATTAAAAACACTTAAATATTTAAATGTAAACTAAAACTAATTGAGGTATGACACAGTAAGTAACAAAATGTCTATCTTATCAGTAATTTAAAGTTGAACAATTATGAAAATGAAGTCATAGTTTAGTTTCGCTTTTCAAATCCTAAATATTATCTATTGGTGGACTAAAATTAAGGATTGATAACATACATACATGCGATAGGATCCCGAAACAACACATCTTCAAGAGGAAGTATCAAATACAACTATTTGAAAACGACCGAGATCAATCTGGCATACATGAAGTGCGAATCTATATGGACGGTTCAAAGATGGGGTCAGGGACTGGAACCGGAGGTTTCTCACAAGATCTAAATATAAAAATATCACTGGCGCTTGGTCAACACAGCTCCATATTTCAATGCGAGTGTGTTGCAATAACTTACGCCGCGACTGCGGTCATGTCAAAAGGCATAAAGGAGTACAACTTCCGTATATTGTCAGACAGTATGGCCGTTTTAAGGGCCCTGGAGGGCAACACCATGAACTCCGGTCTCATTCATGAATGCCACCAGACGCAAGAGCGATAAGCCTCTGCGAACGGGATAATTCTGCAATGGATCAAAGGGCATAGTAATTCATTCGGGAACGACGCCACCGATGAGCTGGCAAGAAAGGGATCTGTAACGTCAGTGGCAGGCCCAACTACACTACTGCCACTTCCCTTCAATCAACTTCGCTCATGGGTAAGGCAACGGACTCGTGAAGCGCATAACGGTCATTGGGCCAATACACCGGGCTGTCTCACCACGTTTAACTTGCAGACTGCTCAGTCTTAACCGACTCGACATCAGAATAGTTGTAGGAACAATTACGGGCCACTTAGCCCTAAACCGGCACCTATTTACCATCAGTGCGACAGACAGTCCTCTATGCAGAGGATGTCTCAACGCGGAGGAAACGGCCGCCCACGTTATCCTGGAGTGCGAGGGAGTGGCCACACAACGGGCAAGTATTCTCGCGGGTGCGAGATCGCTCCTAGAAGCCTGTGAACGCCCCAGGAGGCTTCTGCGCTTCTGGAAGGAGCTAGGCTGGCTCAACTAATCAGCCTATCTGAACGCATAATGGACCGTCTGTGTGAGTGTAAATGCGGAAACAAAGCCCTACACTAATACCAATACCAATACCAATACTGTGTATCGTAATTTTTTGCAGCCAACATCAACCCATTGTTGCTGGGAATAGGCTTCTTTTTTGTATCGTTGAAATCACTCTGAAATTCGCTTGATCTAGTCTCCCTAATCTTGTCAAGCCAAGTGTCCTACCCATCACGGCCCTAATTCCCTTTTCCCCTCACGCAAAAAGGTCTAAATATGGTTGTTGGTCTTTTTTGTAATTTAGGTTGATACCCGGTTATTGAAAGCTAATGCTAAGTAAAAAATAAAATTTATTACGCACTTTATAATACCTTGACCTCTGTAGCTCGATCTATGCATCGGAATCTTTCAACGTAGTTTTCAAAAACTTCAAGACATCTGATTTACCTGAAAATTTGTATCACAGTTTTTTTTATATGATACTAGCAACCCACCCTGACTTCGCACGGATAGCAGAGACAACTTCAACAATCATCAACATATTTCCATCAATTTATACAAAATATTAACAAATTATACACCTAAACCTCCCTAATGAATCACTCTGTGTATTAGTGAAAATCGCATGAAAATCCGTTCTGTAGATTTAGTTTCAGTTTATCGCGTACAGACAGATAGAAAAACAAATTAACGACCTGTGTTGTGAGATCTTGAGATTCTAGGTCAAAAGGAAGTGCCGAATAGATTTTGATTTAAATACGAAGTGTTAAAATTTATTAAAGTAAAAGGTTTAAATGGTCGTATCTTTTGATTGCGTTGATTTAGAAGCTTTTGATTTTTTTACAGCTTCAAAGAACCGTTGACACATACGTACTTAATGTTAATTTCTGACAGACAGACGGACAACGAAGTGATCCTATAAAGTTTCCTTTTTCCTTTTGAGGTTAAATTATAAGGTTTTCGTTTTCCTTTTTAGGAACGGAACCCTAAAAAGCGTGTGGTGCTTGACATTCAATGTTACAAATAGTTCACTGGTAGCTTTTTATTTATAAAAGTAGAGTTATAATAAAAATGTAGTAAAAACATCATGCTTTTTTACAATAAAATTAATTATTTTGTTAATAACTCAATGCTTGTTTTAAACACTTTAGATTTTTTATTATAATGAACCAGTGGTCTTTCTGTCGCTATAGAACTTCTACTGTTTATTTCAGTTTGCTATTGTAGCGTGTTATTTTTAATTTTTGAACTTAATTTTTTTTGTGCTTAGTACCGAGGTTTCGAAAATAACCATCCCTGATTTAATACATTTTCTATTTCACTTGCCTTTTGAAAGATAAAACAATCTATACTTATAATAAAACTGTAACAGGTCCAATTCTGTACATTACACTCTATGATCGATACTGAAGCCAAAACTATTTTTTTTTTTCATTTTTGTCTACCTGTCTGTCTTTCTGTATCATGGCTGCGCATCAAGCTAAAACTACTGAACGGATTTAAATGAAACTTGGCATGATTTGAGTTCATATTACGAGGTAGGACATAGGATACTTTTTATCCCGAAATTTAGGACGGTTTCCTTGAGAAGAGGGATGAAAGTCAAAATGGGTACTTCGTTGCATTTTATTAACGCGTAGCCCGTTTGCAATCATTCTTTTTTTATTGAAAGGAGGCACGAACGGACATAAGAAACACCCAGACTCGGGATAACTATAAGTGGATTACAAATTTTTTTGTCCCGTGTGGGATTTGAACAAACGATATTCAGCGTGGCGTAGTCGTCATTATTAGGCGTAGCATAATAACCCTTACGAAAATAAAAATAGGCAGTCATAGGACTGCCGACAGAAGTGAAAACTTAAAACTAAAAAAATGAATGCGTTTTTTCCTTCCGAACGGGTCCTGTCTGCACGATCCTACTCGAAGAACAAAAGACTGTTAATGCTGAGTGGTACACCACCATTTGCTTGCCTACTGTCTTTGAGAAAGTTAGGGAAAAACGACCAAGAAGTCGCATCCTATTGCACCATGACAACGATTCGGCGCACACCGCAAACAAGACAAAGTCATTTTTGACTTCTGAAAAGCTAGAGCTTGTGACCCATCCCGCCCATAGTCCAGACCTGGCACCATGCGGTTTCTTTATTTTCCCAAAAAGTAAAGATTTGATGAGAGGTATGACATTTACGGGGCTGGAAGGGGCCGTCATAGCTTTCAACCAGCACAACCGAAATATATGCCCCAATGGTCCTCATGTTTTCAAAAATGGTTTGACAGCATGACAAAGTGTTTAAATGTAATGGAGATTACTTCGAAAATCAGTAAACATACCACTTTATATTTAAATTGTTTTATTAATGAGTTAGCAAAACTTTCAGTGTACCCCACGTAAGACTTTGTTAACAGGGCTAGGGATGCCAGCCCAAAAAGACTGGAGAATTTATTAAATATTTACCTAACCTTTAACCCAAACTGATGCCCCGCAACATTAATTTTCAGATTGATTCTAAACAAATAGTGTGTATCAAAGGAACTCCACGCGATAAACGACTCGAGACTCAATATTGATTGCTTAAGACCACCTTCTTTCTAGTATTAAATTGGATTTTACTGATGAATGTGATCACCCGAACTCCATTGGGAGTGTATCGTGAGTGGTTATAGACACCAATAAAACTGCTTGCTTTTTGCCACTTGTAAATTAAAAAGAGCGTGCTCTGGATGGGCATCAATGTTAAGTAAAATTGGAAAGACCAATTCAAAAAAGAACATGATATTATTAATTAGAAAAATGGGATCAGAAGAAATTAAAAATCCAAAGAAGACGTATTTGTTTTAGTTTCAGAATAACTAAAATGAACTTGTTAGATGGCTCGGGGCAACAGTCAGTTCAGTTGTTACTCGAGCTATTGCTTGCACAGCTTGCACTCTTCCAATCCACCTGTATAAGCTATTGCTTATCCTTTTCCTTCTATTGTCTTCTCTTCTCACCTAACTTTCCCCTTACTCGGAATTTTCCAGTCTTTATTTCCCAAAGTGTACGATTGACGGTAATAGGCTTGCCCGTTTACCCCTATTACATGAGGGGGGCCAAACTATAGTTAGCAAAATGTGGTCTCATGTATTTACGAAGAGATACAAACGGGAGTGTATGTATGTGTGTATGGAAAAATAACAAATATTAAACATTATTTAAATACAAATAAATATGCAGGATCTTCTGGATATTTATTTATTTTTAATGCATGTGTCAGCCGTGATAAGGGTATTTATGTGGATGATTAACCCGAAGTGATCCCCAGGTAATCAATCAGGGATCGTAGTGAAACAAGCGACATTTATAGACCAAGACCATAGAATAGAGAGATATAGAAAAATACATGGAAATTCAAACGGTCATAACTTGTAAACGGATATTTTTTTTTTCAAAAATTCTTATTGTAACTGCATGCTAGAGTAGTTTCAGTTATTTAAGTAAGTGTTCTATTTGCTAATACATTTATTAAATTAAATTGTAAAGTTGATTAAAAATGTACTTACAAATATATACAGGATATTTGTAAGTACATTTTTAATCAACTTTACAATTTAATAGAAAATTGTACTAAGTTATCTTGATCTATAAATTTCGCTTGTTTCCATGCCCATTATTAGGAAATTCAAAAAATCTGCACATTCTTAGTGACACAAATGCAAATTCCACCGAAGCACAGATAACATAATACTATACTAGTAACCGAAGTAAAGTTCAATAACATGGGTAGAAACGCAATGAAAAGAAACGTTCTGAAGGAATGTGATAGACATATTTTTTTTTTAATAATAAAAATGTGTTTATTTCCACCACAAACAACACAATGTTCAATTATTAATACATATTGGTACAAAGATAAAAGTTGTAGTTTGGGGTGGACTGGAGCCTATATATATGTCGTTTTGGAGACAATATTTTGTTCAATTTATTATACAAATATGATGCAAGAAAGAGAGGTTGTCGCCTGAAAAAGGCAGTTTTATGTTGAATGGGGTCACAAATCCTAATTCGTCTTCGGGTTGAGTACGTGGCATGGGGGTCATAGTGAGTTACTTTATGTATACGGAGGATACTATTTAATATAAATATTTGTCGAACTGTCATGACATTGGCATCTTTATATAAATTGATTGTTGGATAACGAAACGGCTTCCTAAAACCTTGAGGATTGATCGTTGGGCACGCTCAACTTTTATTATTTTAAGAGAGGATTGATTGAGCAAGAGCATAGTAGCACATTCCTTCAGTGCGTTTCTTTTTATTACATGCTAGAAATGGTTGCCACTATGAATTTAGTTTCATATAATTTATTGTTTGTGGTTTTCACTAACAATTATCATAATACTTTACAATGTTTCTCGTAATGCATCTTGTAAGTATGTGCAAATATATTATTACCACTTGAAAAACTTGCACCTAAAACTTGTTGAACAGAAACTGTAAAAAAAAAACAAATAAAACAAGGGATAAATTGTCTATGATTTATTAAAATACAAAGGTACTCACTTCCGAAGCTAGAGTAGCACTAACCTTACTTAAAGCAGCCGTTTATGCACAATTTGCTGCCAATAAATTAAAAACTTAAACAAATTTGTGTTAACTTTCAGTAAGAGCCTCACTCACCCCAAGTAAGTGTTAAATTTATGTAAAAACAGTTAATCATTTTATTAAAAGATGATGCGATCCAGGCTCTTAATGAAATAATAAATTAGAAATAAATATTTATAAGTCACCACAAATCATTATAGAACAATATCACATACAGTAAAATAATATATATACTAAGCTTATATTACAATAATCGATTCAGTCGCTTATAGTACGATTCACACCGAACGGGCCGGAGCGCATCGGAACGCGTTTTAGTACGGTGATGGAAATTGTATTACTTAAAATTCATTTTTGCATGGAACTTCTTGCCGCTGGATCCGGCCGGCTGCGCCTACTTGCGTTTGGCTACGGCAGCGCCCGGTCGGATCCGAACGGTTGCGCCCACTTGCGCTCGGCTACCGTCGCGCCCGGTCGGATCCGAACGGTTCCGCCCACTTGCGCTCGGCTACCGCCGCGCTCGTTCGGCTCCACAACAGCAACGCGTTACTCCGGCTGGACAGAAAGCGCTGCACTCGAGCTGCCGCGGCATGCGCGCGCGTCCTTTCAGATCCGCTCCGAAGCGGCCCGTTCGGTATGAATCGTACTTATGAATACGAATCCAAAATTTCTTTAATCTCTAACGGTGGCATAAGTAAACAGCTTCAAGATGTACCTACATGTAAACGTCATAAATGAATAGTTAACTATTGATCTTTAATGCGAGTAAGTATTAATTGTATCGCATTTGCAAGCAAAAGTAAATTTTCGCTCTAATGTACCTATCTGTCCATAATACCAACGTTATACATATTGTGAGCAACAAACATACGATTAGTTTTGATGCAGGTGGCAGGATGGGTTACACTTCTTTCCTACATGTATGTTACATTTAATGTAATGGAATTTTGATATTTATGTAAAACAATAAATCAAACAGAACTTCTGAACTATTATTAAAAATCAGATAAAGATTAAAGAAAATTGGAATACTATATAACTTAGATATTTTCTCCCCTAAACACATGATATAGGCATGCAGAAATTTTAAAACAATAGGATATATAGAGCTAGGTACATAGTTTTTTATTTACATACATCATTTGAAACTCCCTCCAGAAATCTAATTTAGGAAAACTGATTGTTACTACTTTACTACCATAACGAGACTCGTTAAGAAGTTTCATATCAAAAAGTGTTTGCAGATGTTAAGGCTTGAAATAAAATAGTCAGCCAGTCGTAGTCGATTGATATTTAAGTGGTATTAATGTAATACCTACACATAAATAACATATAAAAAGGAATTTACTCAGTTTTTCTGTGAACTATTTCGGCTAACTGTTTTTCTTCCTGAGTCATATCCTGGTCGTCCCATCCCCACACTGGGTTTTCTGGATGATGGTGATCGTCTTTGGTTTCCAAGTCCGCTTTAGACGACGGATGTGAGCCATCTCCAGTTCTGTTTACCCTTTTTCGGATCATATCAGCTGACACAGTCTTAAGGTCATATGCCAAACCTGGAAATTACAATTGCAAATTTTAGTTTTAAGCTTACTCAGGTTCCTGAAATATTTTAGACGAAACGACAAGCACCTAGGAGACTAATGAGTCCTATTTAATAAAAACTACAAAAAAACAGAAACCACGGAGGCGATATCTCTACATATACAGCGCGTAAGTATCACCGTCACGAATAACTTACAAAAACGTCTTTCTTTGGATACTTATCACAATGCAAAAGTCGGTTCATCATAAAATGCGAGATTAAGTCAATAGTTTGATTTTACGCTACGTAATGTAACGCAACACGCGTAATGTGCGGTACGGTGAATGACCTTAACACTCGGCGCCGTCGAAGCAGCTGATTGCATAAATGTTGTTTAATTGATTACATTGCAGTTTTTGGCAGTATGGGGTATTTACAGATTTCTTCGGTAAAATGTTTTGTTTACTCATTGTGATATCACTTATAAGCAAAAAAAAAATTAAAATTATGTATTTTCCGGCAGACATTTCCAATGATTTTCCATTTAGAACGATGGTCTGAATACACATTTCAGGATTCGGTAAGGTGTCACTTACACCCTGTATTTGAGAGAAATCACACAACATGCATAAAGATACCGCTTTTTTTTACTCGATAGTATCAACGCTGTATCATTTAAATATTTATGCTGAATCAGTTTACTGACTTTGATTTTTATAATCGATTAAGGTTATGTGTCGACAGAAATATATGCATATTACGTAAAGGACTTTATCTGTTATCATAGTAAAGTTAACGCCTGATTTACATCTTATTTGCATATAAAAAAACATAACACGTATAATACGTTAACTCAATACAGTAGGTACTGTAAAAACCTCGCTTGTATAAAAATGTTATAATACAGTTGAAGCTCTGTAAGTCGAACCTCCATAAATCGAAAACCTTCAGAACCCGAAAAAATGTTTTGTTGCCTTCCCTTGAAGCCCCAAAATCTTCATTGCTCGATATCTAAGTCCTCTATAAGTCGAAATAATCAGTGAGTCTTTACAAGCCATTTCAGTACATATTTTCCTACAGAGGTAGCTCGAAAAAAATTAATTGGATCTCTATATCTCGAACACAGCAATGTTTGATTTTACAACCTCTACAACTCGATAGTTTGAAACTAATTACCTCTAGAGCTCGAAGAAAAGTAAAGTAAGTTACCAACTTTAATGTTACTTTGTAATCAATGAAAAGTATGTATGTATACAATAAAAATATATAGAATTACTAATTCTATGAAATGATAAAGGAATTTATGTCTAACGTGTTTGTTTAAACGTCGTCAGATGTTTCACTTCGGGTTCTTATCATTGTTAATGATTTTATTTAAACATGCGCTCTATGGGTTTTAATGAAAGAGACTAGAACAGCATTAAACACTTTACGGAATTTTGTAAAGCAAACCAGCAATTGAGTAAAAAAATAACTTACTGCTCTTTAGATAATGCTAAGCTTAGATAAAGAACATCCGAATTAAAACTAGTTTATTTTTGTCTATTTTACCTCTTTAACTCAAAATTAGAATGAATGTAAACTTCTACAAGTCGAAAATTCTAAAACTCAAATTTTTTGGAATCTCCCTTGAAGTTCGACTTACATAGGTTCCACTGTATTATATTGCATATTGGAACTCTTAAACAGGTCATATCTGGATATTGGACTGTTGAAGTCCAACTTCCAGGTATGAAGAAAAAAAACAATTATAAGTTAAGTTTACCTCGAACTAGCTTTTTGTATACCTACCTATAAAACGGATGTTACAATACGGGTAAGGTTACTTTGCTCAGTCAGTACAAGTTTACTTTGCTCAGTCTATTCTTACAGGAGTAAAACAACAATTGCTTTGGAAACTACAGTTTAGCTCGATAGAAACATTTAATACTCTATTTTTGGTAGCAAGATATATATAACACAATCCGCATTTATTATTATTATCATTATACTCTAAGGATTCTATAATCTACCAATGATATATTAAGGAACATTCTAACAGATTAAATATTAAAAACATCGATATTAGATACATACCATGTTTGGCTGCCCAGTCAATCAATGCAGTGGACAAGTTGGTACTGTAATTACCCAGTTCTGCCGCCTTGTAGTCCCAAGGAAATACGTGATGATAATTATGCCACCCCTCGCCAAAGGCGCAGATGGCAACAGTCTTGTTATCTGTTGCGCCTATGTGTCTGGAACAGCAATACGGCAATTGTTATAAACAATTTTTTTTATGTAATAAATGAAATAGGACTGCTATTTCATTTATTACGATTTATGATATTTATATTTTCATAGTGAGACATACAAAAAATAAGTTTGCATTATTATACTTCTCACATTAATTACGTACTGAATAAAAGCCATCAGCGCACACATTTTGAACTGTAAGTTAAATTTTAATGTCTGAATAGAGCAGTTACTTGAGTTTAAAAAAAAGTATGCAATCCTCAGAAGAAGAAATATTATAAATAAAACTTCAAGTTTTATTCGTTATTATGTGTTATTATTTTTAATTGTAAAACCAAACATTCAAAGTAAATAACCCCTCTTATTTCATACAAGTTTCTTACAGAACGTATCGGTTTGACGTTTCGTAAAGAGAAACTGAGGAACTAAACTGAGGGTCTACTGTCGAATTCAAATAAATATCGGCATTTAATTTTTTATAAATTAAATTAGATAATTTCATGCTTCAATCTCACATCTCTTTTATATTAGGAGTGTTACCATAGCCGATGGTATGAGGTGTGCGAAAGTATAACGAGGTCAAGTAATTGTCAGTTTTTACTATAAAATAAAAACTTTCACTGGATGTGGTCGTTTGGAATTTCATTATTAAGTCGATGTGACGGTAAAAAGATACATAAGTGACCAACTTACTTGTCGTAGGGCCTATTACCCCATATGTGGGCAGCGGAGTTGACGAGCCAAGTAAAATGTAGCGTTATCGTATATCTGGTAATAGCAGCCACGTACCACGAAATCCAAGCGTTCTCGCCCCAAAAATGAACAGGGATCCACGCTGGAATTATGAAGCATAGTAGCGGCATCACCACCAAATACGTTCTGGAAAATAAAATTAAATGAGATCAAACAAATATACACACTTGACCACCCACATTGTTTTTTTTTCAATAATATTTAAGATTCAAGATGAAAATTTAAAACCACTTTAGGTAGGTAAATAGGGCACACTGGAAGTTCTGTGCTCCTGGCAGCTCGAAAGTTCAAAGGTACACCCGTATAGCATGGCATGGCAAACCAACAAAATTGAGGCAAGCGAGAGACATAGGCAAAAAATTATTGCGTTTTTTTCTCCCGGACGGGTTCTGTCTGCACCATCCCACTTGAAGAACAAAAGAAAGTTATTGTGTCTTCGAAAAAGTTAGGGAAAAACGACCAAGAAATCGCATCCTATTGCAGCATGACAATGCTTCGGCGCACACCGCAAACAAGACAAAGTCATTTTTGACTTCTGAAAAGGTAGAGCTAGTGACCGCGATTTGTTTATTTGTGTCCGTTATGTTAGCGTACATCAGAGCTGTATCGAATTGGTTACTATGCCATTAAACTCTGTGTAAATACTGCCTAATTAGTGTAAAAATAAAAAAAACTCTTCCTCTTTAGTCTAGGAAATAAACACCAATTTCAATGTGTACGCTGGCGTCACGATCAAGCTAGCGTACACATGGCCGTACTCGAAAACTGCTAATTGTAAAGCAACAGAGTTTACACACAAAAATAGTGCTCTAATACTTTTCCCACTATGCAAAATTTCATAACGATTGCTTTTGTAGGAACAGAGATATTGAACAAGACTTTTCAATGACATTCGGAGCTGGCGTTATGGCAGCGTACACATAATAATTCTTATAGAAAGGGAACTTTTCTTTTAATAAATGCTATATGTATAAATAGTGCGTGAAATTCTGCCTCTATTAGTGTAAATGCTTTATGCGAATTCGCAGTGGAATAATCAAAAAATCTATGTTAAGTTCTAGGAACAAATGTATTGACGTACAGTCGCGAACAAAATGAATTATTAGTGAAATTATAAACAGAGATATAGCGTTATTTTCTAATATAAGTTAGCATGATGTGTTTTGACATAAATAAAATTTAAATGATTAGCTATTTATGTGCTTGACTGTAAAAAGTTGGTTTGCGTGGAATGGAACATTTTCAAATGCTAATGTGATTATAATACTTTACTATCATACTTTCTACCTCGCGCTTGCACATCTTATGGCAGCTCTCATGGTCGGGGGGTGGGGGTGGGCGGGGTAAGGATGCGCTAAAATCCCACGCCCACATCACAGGTTTCTTTACTAAGACGACAACAATATCATTGCCGTTTACGGACTAGTCGGACCCTGATGTGTTTAGAATTGTGACAGTCAATTTATTAGGTCAGTTTACAAATTATTATTTTATGAATTATATCGCGGTTCATTTTATAGGTACTTGTTATTCTTGATTTCGTGATGCTACTTTTTGTCATTCGAAAAGATTTAAAAATTCTTAATTGTCATTTTGATATCCTAACTTTGGTGATGTTAACTAAATATTCTCTAAGACTGATTGTTACAAATAAATATGTTTAAATCATAACCTGTTATGTTGTATTACATTATATATACACAACAAAAACTAGTTTTAATGTAAATTGTCATTATTATAACAAAACGGTAATAATATGGTTATACTGTGATAAAAAATAATTGTTTTTGGCAAAACAAATGTTATTTTTCTGATAAAGCTATTTATTTGAATTTTTCCAATTATTTCATTTTCACTCAGAACTATATCTACAAATTAATGAAGTGAATATACTCCTAGTTCAGTACTTCATCACGTTTCAGTTTTAGTTCTGTATTTTAAAAAACTTGACAAATCACTTTTGAGCATATCTGTACCTGTACTATGAACAGAAATTAACATGGATTTTTTAATTATTCCACTGCGAATTCGCATAAAGTATTTACACTAATAGAGGCAGAATTTCACGCACTACTTATACATATAGCATTTATTAAAAGAAAAGTTCCCTTTCTATAAGAACTATTATGTGTACGCTACCATAACGCCAGCTCCGAATGTCATTGAAAAGTCTTGTTCAATATCTCTGTTCTTACAAGAGCAATCGTTATGAAATTTTGCATAGTGGGAGAAGTATTAGAGCACTATTTTTGAGTGTAAACTCTGTTGCGGCCATGTGTACGCTAGCTTGATCGTGACGCCAGCGTACACATTGAAATTGGTGTTTATTTCCTAGACTAAAGAGGAAGAGTTTTTTTTATTTTTACACTAATTAGGCAGTATTTACACAGAGTTTAATGGCATAGTAACCAACTCGATACAGCTCTGATGTACGCGAAGATAACGGACACTCTTTATTTTACCTAAAATTTAAGATTTGATGAGAGGTATGACATGTACGGGGCCGGAAGAGGCCGTGATAGCTTTCAACCAGCACGTGAAAAACATGCCCTTAGACCAATGGTCCTCATATTTTCAAAAATGGTTTGACCGAATGGAAGAGTGTTTAAAATGTATGTATATAAAATGGAGAATACTTCGAAAAGAAGTAAATATATTATTTTACATGTAAATTCATTTATGAGTTACGCAAAACTTTCAGTGTACCCCACCTATATAAAATTGTCTTGTATTCTGATATGAAATAACTTTGTTGCAATGGTATTTCGACTAATATTTTGCTATCGAATAACAAAAAAATTATTGTTCTGAAGTAAACTTTATTAATTTCTAATAATTTTAGAATACATATTTAGTAGACGAAAGTGAAAAATCAGAATTAAAAAAGACATTTATCATAATATTATTATTAAATTAACTGTTACGGGTTCTCATAACTGATTTTCAGTGTTTTTATTTACTTATGTATTTTTTATACCTATCCAATTCTTTACCTAACCATTCGGATCACATTTTTGGAACTTGACTCATAACACATTTTCTATGAGTTCAGTTACCTGTATATACTTCAGTTTTAATTCAGTAATGTGTTTAAGAAGTAAAAACTGTAAGTCATGTAAAAATTGAGAACTTAGGCCTAGAAAAATAAATGTAGAGGAGCGTCAGAGAGAGTGACCCTCTCTCATCGAGAATCTTCATTGCTGTAATCCAAAGCATTATTAAAAAAAGCTATAATGGGAGCGGAAAGGCACATTTATAAAAGGCGAATTTGTAATAAATCTTCGATTTGCTGACGAAAGAAACTGCAACGCAAGTGAAAAAATGATCGATGAACTTCATGCTGTAAGCAGTGGAATAGGCTTTGAATTAACACCACCAACAATAAAGTACTAAAATATATGCAAGAATATGTACACATGTTTGGGTAAGTTGATATCTTTTGCAAAGACACTAGGATGAAAAAAACAGCCGAATAAACATCACATGGAATTCTGGAGCTTGTTTTATACATCGCTGCAGCTGGATGGCTTTTATTGACTGCACCGGGATCTGATCGTATAAAGATTGTGATCAAATTGCAAAAGCATTCCAATACTTCAACATACCGATGACCAATTTACGCTGATGGGATTGGCAGTACTTGCCCAAATCTTGTTGTGTGTAATAAAAACCTTACATATATTCCATACATGGAAAAAAGCGATTGTAATCCTCCATCTTGTACGTGATCTCGCGAAGTGTATGTACATATATGGCCTATAGTAGTAAGCCGTTATCCAAAATTGGCTTTTCGCGAGCCTGGAAGAAAGTCGGAGTGTAATATTGCAAACAGGTATAATCCGCCTTTATAAAAGAAGAAGATCATGCACGAGGAATCTTACATGTATAGCCCACTGATTTTTTTATTGGATAATAGTAATAGTACCAAGCTTTCTATACTTTGTATTAGCGTCGTCGTACGAGCCCCAAAGATAATGTTAATATTTGTTTGTTATGTAATATTACAACACCTACTTACTATTATGTCTACTGTAAGCTTTCACATTTTCATCCCTTCATTCATCACTGCTTTATTTTGACCTTTAAACTGTCAGGTATGTTTTTTATCATACACTTACGAATTACAATCAATTAGCAACATTCGTGAATAATTTAATGAACTTTTATTTTTTGCGTGCGAGACACTTTTGGACCCTCCATAATAGGTATAAAAAGACTTGTTTAACGGTTTATGAAAATAGATACAGATTTTATTCTGGAGAAGTAAGTAGTAAAAGCAGTCTTGCTGAGAGTGCTGTTCTATAGACATTTTTCTTACACATAAACATACAAACAATCACTGCTAATAGGATTTGGAGGTTTCTCAAAGCCATGTCTGAGCAGAGAACTGTAAAGCAATAGGGCGCCACAAAAGACCAGAAATGGTCGAAGTAGCACAAGGCACTTAAAATAATAATAATACACATAAACATCATGATCCATAATGACGGTAAAAAACGTGGAGAACATTGGCACCTGTACTCTTTTTGAAAACAAAATGCATAACTGTGACTGTTATATAGTACTCGGCAAACAGGTACGTAGCATACAGGTAAAGGTGCGTAAATTATATGTAACTAGCAACCCGCCGGCTGCGCACGGGTAGCAGAGACATCTTCATCAATAATCATCATATTTTAACAAATTTACACAAAACCTTAACAAATTATATACCTAAAACTTCCTCATAAACCGCTCTATCTATTGATGAAAACCGCATGAAAATCCGTTCAGTAGTTTTTGAGTTTATCGACAGACAGACAAAAAGATGCGGCGGGGGACTTTGTTTTACAATATGTAGTGATGATGTAATGGAATGTAGGTATTGCTTTATTTTTCAATTCTTCTGACTAAATGCGACTTTCTTCAATTTACTTTCTTAATAACCAGAAGCAGGTGTAAGAAATTTTGCGCTTCTTCCTTCAAAAGTGACGAATTTCCTTTATAAACTTACAACCCCTAATTCACCCTCTTAGGATTAAAATTTTGAAAAACGCCGATTTTGGTGTTTCTTACTTTGAAAACGACGGACCTCCATACAATCGTTCATCTCTTATTTTACACCTTTAGTTTAATTTCCAAAATCCTTTCTTAGTGGATGCTTAAAACGTAAAAGGCATCAACTGCCAAAATTTTAAGTTTGTAGCTCCAGCGGTTTAGGCTCTGCGTTGATGAATCAGTCAGTCAGGATCAGTAAATATATATATGTTTAGATCTGGCGAACGTGAACAGCAATAACGAAACTTGAAAACATGTTGTACTACAACCAACGTATCCGCTTAAAAAACGGTCAAGGCCCTTCATATGAGCAGCGGATCACCTAATATGTAAGCGTTACATGAGTTAGAAATTAGGTACGCTGGAGAGGTCATCCTCTAAGTACCTACCTTTCCGAATCAGATTACTTTGTTTTACATTTCGAACATGAATAAATTATAGATAATAGTCTTTCGTGATTATCTATACTGTCCAATTTTTTCTAAGTTTGCATGAGTTTTTTTAAATCAACCTAGTCTATATCGAATAATTTTAAAAGAAACATTATATATTTTGTATATCTAAATCCAAACTAATATTATAAAGAGAAAATTATTAAATGTTTGTTTGTAATGGATAACCTGAAATACTACTTAACCAATTTAAAAAATCTTTCATAGAAAGCTACGTTATCAGCGAGTAACATAGGCTGTATTTCATTTTCAATAAAGTAGAGATCAGTCTTTATTATAAACATCATTATTTCACGGAGGCTGCGAGAACTATTGAGGATACATAAAGTAATGAACTAAATGTTTATAGTACCTACTCATAAATAATGTTTATGGGACCCACAAAAAAGTCCGCGAGGCTATACATCTGACTATTATAGCTAAGTCACAAAATCCATTTTTTGTTTAAATTAGTGAATCGAAACACGGGTAGAATTGAAAGATGATGACTTTGATGAGACTGCTTTAGTTAAGTCACAATAACCACTTTTTGTTTAAGTTAGTGAATCGAAACACGGGCAGAATTGAAAGATGATGACATTGATTATACCTTTATAGTTAAGTCACAATAACCCCTTTTTGTTTAAATTAGTGAATCGCAACACGGGTAGAATTGATAGGTGATGAAATTGGTGAGACTATTATAGTTAAGTCACAATAATCGCTTTTTGTTCAAACTGGATAATCGCAACACGGGTAGAATAGAAAGATGATATCATTCGTATCACGATATTAATCCTTGTCCAAATAAATAACTTCATAATCAAGGGTGATTGTGTGCACATGTAAATTCCTCTTTAAATTATTCGAATCGTACACAATTTTTTCGTAACATGGTAAATCGTTAGATTTACCATGTTATTTAAAGGTTACTGACTTCTAACAGGTATTCCTGTAAACTGTAAGTAAAGATTGAAGATTATTTTTTCAAAATTTTAGGCTCAGTAGTTTCGGAGATAGGGAGGAGGACTCGTAAATTTTTATGCATTTTCTTAAATAACGTTGTAACTATTAAATCTTAAAATTATAAAAATAATAATTTAAATTTGAAACTCATAACAGGACCTTACATTTGATATGTAACACGGTATAGTTTTGAAGTTCTCAATACTCTATGGCGTGTACGAGTACAAAAAGTCGTCGCAAGACAACTGATTACAAAAAAATTACATTTTTATGCAAAAAGTTAAAGAAAAGTATTATACCCCAGGGATAGTGAATTGATTGACAAATTATACACTAACGCAAGCGAAGTCGTGGGCAAAAGTTAGTTACATACATAAATTTCCATTATCTTTCAATGGAGACTTGGAAGCAAAGGGTGAAGAATTCAAGTGTTAACCAGTTGAGATTGGAATTTCTGTAAATATATTTTCAAAAGCAGAGGCAGTTTCTAAGAATATTCAAAATGCTTATGTTTATCTTTCCTAGTCTTATTATTAATAATACATTTCGTCCTAATTTTATTGCTGCTGATTTGAATTTTGGAATTTAAATAATTTTTCTTCGCAATTTGGAAAACTTGGTTTTGTTATTGATTTCTAAGTCGTCGAGTACTATTAACCTTACACGCACTCAAACTAGACCATGACTATTATATTTTTTCTCTTATGTTTAGTCAATAACGTTAAATGAAGTGCTTGATTGTAACTATATTATAAAGTACCAAGATATAGTTAATTATTTTTAGGTGTTAACCCAATAACTGCGATGAGACGGTACGTATAACGGGTAATTAGCAGCCGCGTGCTTTGCACTTGCCTTGAATTTCTCTTTACTCACGCCATTCCTAGTTAATAATGGTTTTATTATTTATTTATTGGTTTTAAAATAAAATAATTAAATATCACCAGATACCAATAGACAAACCACCAGTAAGTGCATGTAAATGAAAAAATAAATGTCCCAAATGAAGATCGAAACTAAGGTTGTACAATTTTGTATTCATTTATTTATTAAGCAGTTAAAAGAAAATGTATGTAATACTTAGTGTTACTTTGTATACTATTAATTGTGTACTTTGCTATTGAATAAAATGGCTTCCGGTTTTTAATTTTAGGTTCACCTAATCGAAGTGGCCAGATAGAAAAAAATACATGTATACAATAACTATGTGTACGAGTTTGACTATTTCAATTTAATGTTAATGACTCAAAATTCAAACTCCTGGTTAAAAACCGCAACTATACCGATGATATACCGTTATGCGTATGCGTTTATATGTATTAGAAAAGCCTATTCATTATTCGGTACTTAAAGATAATTAGGAACAATTGGTGTTTGATGTTTAAACTAATACTATGTAGAAATATAGACGAAGTATTAAGTGTGTTAATTGGTACTTAATCACGGTAACATTTATAAGGTACGATATCTGTTTGTGTTTACCCGTGACTACCATCGGTGCATTTCGGTCGAAACGTTGCAATTAACTTCCGATTTTACATCTAATATGTATACAACTCGCGAAAGTTTCAAAACAATTAATTCAATTTAGTTTAGGACACACCAAGTTTTGTATAGCTCCTGTGAATTATCCGTACATTAGTTATAACTCAGACTGTGTCTCTGTAAGAGGTGTGATTATTTTAAAGTAAGTGTCTACTGCTAAATTGAAACACTTTACATAAAAAAAATTTAAGTACCTTTCAAGGTTTATGAGGTTTACTTACCTAATGGTTAATAAAGTTTATTCATAATCAATATTTTTCTTACCGAAAGTAAGCATAAAATGTATTTATATATAATATTTATATATATTTATATAAGTGGCTTTAACTATCTATGATTTTTTGGGATTATAATAGAGATTTAATATCTAATACAGTATCAAAAAGAGTGAGTGTACATACATGGGGCCGCAGAATGTGAGTGATTGTTTAAGGAATTCAATAACAAAGGTATTATGTATTTACAAACTTACTTCTTTTGGAACATAACTATCGGATCCTTTTCTAGGTCTGACATGTCGACGGAAGCACCTTTCTCAAACACGTCTTTATGTTTGCGCACCATTAGCCATCCGATATGAGAGAAGAAAAAGCCTCTCTTAGCATTATGTGGATCCGCATCTGTCTCCGTGAACTTGTGATGCACTCTGTGAAAAAGGATTTATATTAGTTAGTTTTAAAGAGTAGTTTATGTTGCGTTTAAATCGTTTAAAATTCATTATTTACAATAAATAATGTAAATTTTAAACTGTGGCAACATCCACGGGTAATTAGGAGTGCTCATGATGTCCAGAGATTGTTCTGTGCTCTCCGGCCCCGAGTACGAAGGAAGGAAACTAGTGGCCTCCAGTTCCACAGTTTCGATACCTGTTTTCATCCATGCGTCCATCAGCATCTCGCAAAGTAACGACATCCCACTCTGAGACTGGAGGGTTTTATCTAGACCTATACAATACCGATATCTCCCGAAGCAGTCAAGACAGTCAGAGGCTGTTCTTTTGCCTTTCTAGCCAATTCTCGGTGTTGAGGAAGGCCTTAAGTGTACATGCAGGGTAACATCTTGACGAAGGGATGCCAGAGATATAGCGCAATGGAAAAGGATTGTTGAGGAGGCCAAGACCCACAAAAGAGAAGCCAATTCTCCATGTGGGACATTCTCCATCTAGTAAATTAAACAATATACCATGTCTTCAGGTCTATAAACTGCTTTTAAATTAATTAAATGATTACATCGTAAAGGGGAGTGTCAATTTGATTGTAATTAAAGCATAAACATACAGCATGGATATGCGTATGCGTGTCCAGTCGCCATTGTAAAGGATCAAACTGATAAAATGTGACGATCACGCAATGTGGCAGTGTTACTGATGAAATTTGTTACGTGTTTCAAGAGTATTATCAAAAATATAATCAACGTAATAGTTTTAATAATCGTGGAATCAGCTAAATTAAATTAAAAATCACCCCTTATGTAAATAAGTAAGTCTGAAACGGTCAAAAAGTTTAGTTTCCGGCAAGTTAGTACCGATAAGATAACAAGTGCAGTATTTTTGCTACTGAGTAATTACTTTGTAGATATAAAATACTTAATAAGTTGAACTATAATACTATATACCTTATACTATATTGTAGTTGCCCGAGGTGAACACGTCATTCGCATTTATTATACCTATGTATGTCGTTAATACCCCTGACCACAAGTGCAGGTTATTGACGTCACCAAAATTACGTTTTAAAGACGAATAGAAGCACATAAGAACTAACTTGATTTATTTAAATTCCTTGAATTATATTCAACTTGAAATATTTTCTATCTTGTTTCAAACAACCAAATTACCGCAAAACTTTATTGAGATAAAAAGTGGTTGCAATACACATTTTTTTTCTGACAAAGAATAACCGTTTTGTTTGCCAGTGCGGCACCAAAACTCAATAAGCCAACTCACTGAGTAAATAATGCATTTAAAACGGGTTTTATGGATGTTGAAAGAGAAATTATTAAAATCTTGACATTGTAACGAAAACATGCCTGTTACACAGTCAACAGATCTTTAAAAAGTATTTGAATACCTATATGAAATATGATAGCATTTGATAATCAGCTTCCTTATCTACCCACTAAATAAATGATGCGTAACGGGAATTAAAGAGCACACGGTACACCCCTTCTATGCTTGTCATTTATAATAGCTACTTATTTAGAATAGAAATAAACTTTAATGTACACCACCAATTACAAATAAACTACAAGGAAATCGCAGAAACAATATGGACTGTTTAATTTAATAAGTTCTTTTAAGATTTAATCTTTAAAATTATGTATTTATACGGGAATAAACGCGATCACGAAGCGCACGCGGTCGTATGACCACAGCCAGTGCAACCAGGCCCAAACGTCTGGCATTTTTTTTTTTTTTTTTTTTTACACGCCTCACACACGGCCGTCTGATCCCAAACTAGGCAGGAGCCTGTACTATGGTAACCAGACGGCTGATAAACATACTTATATATTTATAAATACATACATATTATAGATAAATTACACCCAGACGCAGAACAAATGATCATGCTCATCACACAACTATTTGTCCTGGGTGGGAATCGAACCCACGACCTCTGGCTTAGCAGTCAGGGTCACTAACCACTAGACCAACAGGCCAGTCAGTGGTATGTAATTCAGAGGTATGTAACACCTATTTCGTGATCGCATTAATTCCCGTGTAAATACATAATTATATCACGGAACTTGAAAAGATTTAACCTCACTTGAACAATACTGTATTCGTGCCAAACTACTACTAGCGGGTTTTGGAACCTTCTTCATCCTAATTATTTCAACCTAGTTTACACTAAAAATAATTACGCGAATATCAACCCTTAACCCTGGTTTATTCTACAGGCGCACATACAATAGTTTTTGAGATACACGATTCTGAAAAACGTTACCCCAGCAGGAAATCCAATATCTTGAAAACCCGAAGACGCACAAATTATATTTTCGGCCCACATTTTTGCACAAATATAAGCTCTCAGCCCATCCATAAAATTTCTCTCTGCGATAATTAGTTTAGAATTTTCCTGCTGGAAGAACGTTACCCCAGCAGGAATCGGAATTTTTTTCTGGTTTTTTCGAAAACGACAACAGGGACAATTTTTTTATGCGGCGCACATTCACAGCAGATTACGCACTAATTATACGTTCCACTCATATCACTTTAGGAGCCACTTTCCAGCTGGGGTAACGTAAAACGTACGCTTCACGTAAAATTTCGAAGTTCGGCCGTATCGTAGTTAGACTTAAAGCAGACCCCAACTTAGTTGGGAAAAGGTACGGAGGATGATGATTAGTATAAAGGCGAACGTTTTTGAGGATGAGGAGAGGGATGGATGTTTGAAATTTTTTTACGCAAAAATGTCTGAACGGATCTGGATGTAATTTAGCACAGAGATATATTATAGTCTGAAATAGCACATAGGCTACTTTTTGTACCGGAAAATTTACGGTTGGGATAGATATCACTAAAATTTCGAAAGAAGAAAGAAGTCGCGGGAAACACTTAACTAGCTGTTACACTAGCTGTATTACATATAACTGAACTAACCTATGATCTCGGACCCATTCATAAATATGATTTTGGAAAGCCATGGTCTGCATCAAAGCGAGGTATGCCCGCAGCGGCCAGCGTGCTTTGTAAGCTCTGTGTGCCCAAAGCCTGTGAGCTCCTGCCGTGACTCCCATAGCAGACATCATTGCGAAAAATACTCCTGAAAAGAAAATAAACGAATAGACAATAAAAATGTGCAAATTTCTTAAATTGAAAGAACTGAACTGTAAGAAAATATAGACAGCTGGTGAAACCATATTATTCCAAGAATTTCAAACGATGAAAGGAGTAATTATGCAGATTCAATCTTTCTTGGTGTGTTGTATTCCTATTTGAGGAGACACAATTGTAACTTTTTCTTTTTATATCCTTTGAGAAGAGATGCGATTACCTACGCTGATTTTTTCTTTCAAACAACTTAAGTTCTACTTTTACAACACTTTAATATCATTCATATTGTTAAAAAATAGAGTTTGATTTATGATGAAATACAGAAATCCAACATTTTCAAATACTTCAGTGATCTTTCTCTCAATTTATTTTATAATAAATTAATTTACGAGTAGCCCCGCAATTTCCTTATATTTAAAACTTTTTTTAATTTTTCTTCTCAGTGGCACTTGTTAATAAGTCTATTTGGAAGGAGTCTTTGGTAAAAGTTCTATAAGTACCCTGATACTTGTGAGCACATCACTATGGAAGGCCAGTCAGGAGAGATTATGCTTCACTCAATAATCGGATTTAAGTCACTCCCATAGTTTCAAAGTTTAACTTCCGTTCATATTCAAAATCACTTTATCGTAAGTCTAGTGACAAGAGAGATATTAATAGAAAGCAATTTCGACATTCAAAACTAATAATATCCTGCACCGCAGAAAAGAACTACTTCGTCTTTTGTGTCAAATATTGGAACAAATAGTTTTGTTTAAGAGGAGTTAATGGTGTGTTCGAAGTGTTAAACTACTATTGAATAAATTTTGTTGCATTATAAAACTCAAGACGCAAATCCATATCCGCCATGATCCCATGATGTAACTCGAGACGTCACGATTTTGTCGATTTAAAAAAATAGGTACAATAATCAATATTATAGAAATTATAGAAATCAATTACCACATGTGTGTCAAAGCAACATTTGCTAACAGCTCCACCGATTCGGCTGATTCGGATTTTTTTTCTGTAGTGTTCGAAATTTCCAAGACAAGTTTTGTATACAGAAATGTTGGAATTTTTTATGGTATTTTTGTAAGAAAAAAAACCTTACACAACATATATATTAACATAAACGAAATTTAATTTCATTACATCATAAGATGCCTAGTTTCGGAGTTCTGCTGATACATGTTTGTGTGTCCCTGGAAGGTTTAGATCCACGAGTAAAACCGATAAGTGGCGCTGAAAAAGGCTTCGAATTTCATTTTTTTAAGAATATTATTTGGTGTGTGTTTGCGTGGGTGTGGTTGGTGATGGTTTAGGTTAACAATTTTGCCCTGTTAAGTGGCCCTGCATCAAGTTCTAGAAATTATTTTATTTTTGACGTAAGTTTTATTATATTTTCTTAAGATTTTCATATAAAACGAATACGCTAAAATATCCATAATTGGTTGATTTATAATTACGTTCGGGCAGGACAACGTTGGTCGGGTCCGCTAGTTTTAAATATCAGGAAGTTAGCAATGAGCCAATTCGAATAGGCTTATAAATAAAATAAAAGTGTAAAAGATACATACCAAACAAAACAGTCCCCAATTTGACCTTGCCTGTAAACATCAAGTAGAAGCCGTAAAGTGCCGCGGTGTGGAGGTAAACAAATGCGAGCACGTTTCTCCATACCACTTGCCATCTGTAATAATAAAATATGCATTCTAGAAAAATAAATAAAAAATTGTTTGTATACATCTGCATATATATGAAGTTTACGAGTAGACCAGAGACAGTTTGCAGTTACGTTTACTTTTTACTTTAGAATTTTATATAGGGTATTTAAAACATGCACCTTCGCTTCCTCCATGAAACAGTGAAAATTCACACACACAATCCAATCTTTTAAAAGTCTCACTGCTTTTTCATACCATATTACTTTTTAGTTTAAATGCTTACAAATAAAAATGACGAAAGCAATTGATTTTTACCACTGGCTAACATTTAAGTTAATGTGATGATTTTTGACTTGCAGTAAGTGTGTGTAGCACGTTCACTTCCCTCTGCTTTATGAAGAATGTTAATATATTATAGTGACTGGCAGTTCTTTCAACAGTTTCGTTCATCAGTCATAAACATTGAATTCAAAATGATAAAGTTAACAGAAACGCGGTAAATCTCAGTAGATTTACCGCGTTTCTGTTAACTTTATCATTATTAATATATGGATACGTCAGTACGTATCCATATATTAGTATATGTTATTGATGTTGTGTACTGTTATTAATGGATAAAATATAGCGGTTTATTAAATATATTTTTTCAATTACTTCAGGGAAATATAAAAGTAGACCAATTTCAAGTTTTAACTGGATTATAAAAAAAAAACTAATATAAAGGAGGCTTTAAATGAAGATTTGTTTTAGCAATGAAAAACAAGATGTAATAAAACTGAACGTAAATAGCTAGGTAAACAAACGCAGTTAACTAACCGGTAACGTCCATCAATTTTCTTCAAATTAAGTTTTAACACAGGTTTTAACAAGTATTCCGTATATGATGAACTTAATGATACGAATAGGCAGAACTAAAACATTTTAAAGATCTAATAGAACCCTGAACGAATCCGAAGTGAATACATAAATAAGTTATGCAGATACTGTGGATACTAAAAGGCTAGATGCATTCGCACTTTATTCAGTGTGAAATGGTCAGAGTCTTGTAGACCAATAGTCACATTGAATAATCTCTTCACTGGCCCCTGTATCTACATTTATGAAGTTGCTAAATTCGTTAAATTTTACAATTAATTATTTGAAAATAACATTAACATAGGTAAGCGTAAAGTCACACACCTCCCGTTAAGAATGCCAACATCTAAGTTGGAGCTATTTAGAAAAAATTGTGTTTACATGGCGCCACTAATTTTTAACTCCTTACCCCAATCAATAGTGGATTTACCAAAACAAAAAAAAAATGTGGTGTATTGCGGAAGTGGTTAATGCAGGAGAGCTTTTATTCTATTGAAGACTTTTTAAAAAAGATTTTTGAGATATGTGAGTAATTGCATAGTTTATATAATTTATGTTAAGACCATCTAATGATTGGATTGTATCAACTGTATTAATGTTATCTCAACATCAATATTCTATTATAGTTAAATCCTACTAATATTATAAACGTGAAAGTTGGTGAGTATGTATGGATGGATGGATGTTTGTTACTCTTTCACGCAAAAACTACTGAACTGATTGCGATGAAACTTGGTATGTAGATAGCTGGAGACCTGGATTAACATATAGGCTACTTTTTATCCCGATATTACCATAAGATCGGGACTTACGCGGGTGAAACCGCGGGGCGCAGCTAGTTAATTATATTATTTTGGTTAATTTAATTATATTATTATTGTTAATATGATTGTATTATTATTATTAATTTAATTATATTGACATTTTCTTAATTTAATTAAGAATCATCTAAGCAAATTGAATGCAATTGGGTAGATGCCTATACAAAAAATAAATTATTTCGCCAAGTGTCGCAATAAAATAATTTAAAATACTGTGAAAATTGTCGTCCAGTTTTATTTTAACGTTTTTAATTTAGATTATAATTGTTAAATTAACATTAAAAGTAAATTATTTGACAATACTGAGGCGTGACGTCACGCCTTAGTATTTCATTCAAAAATGTACGGAAGCTACCGTTTTGACGTTTACTAAAAAGATACTGATTTCACTTGACAGTCATCTACCCTATTGTTGAAACCAAATTCAACGTTATTGTGTTGTGTAATTGCTGCCTTTAGTTTAATCGTTACCTCATGTTTAATTAATTTAATATTGTGGACTTGTTTTCTTTGGTTCAATTGGTGATGATCATATTTATTGTAATTTAATTTTATATATTGTATGCCTGTGTTACTGGCGAAATATGTCTTGAACAAATTATATTCTCATAAATAAAATACAAATACAAATAAAAGCTAAACAATAATTCAGAAATAAAATCGTGGGACATAGCGTAATCTGTGTAAATATGTAATGTATTGTACTAGTCAAGCCCTTTCATTTATTTTGATATCCATATGTTATCTTTAATTTAGTGGCAGCGACAATCTTGGACGATTGATAAGAACATATCGGTACCGGTACCGGTATGTTCTTATTAGTACCGGTAATAGCTATTCTAAATAAAACAAAAATAATTTCAATATCATCAGTCTTTCCCCATAATAAAGTCACTGACGCATGACATCTCTAGCCATTGACATCATTACATGGAATCTTGGAAGAGAATACTGCCAATGTGTTACTGTACCAAGTAACGCATTGGCAGTGTTCTCTTCATAAAAATTCAAGTTTACAAATAAGTGTGTCATGAGTCGTGACAAACGCATTCGAACGCTATCGATAGGTCATAAAACACACCCATGGCACCGTAAATTCACAAAGCTTTTTTGACAAAGCTTATATTCTAGAAACTGCTCATTTTCATATTAAGAAATTTTATTGAAGCTAAATTTTCAAATTCTATGAATGGTTAATTCTCAAAATAGCCAGTTCCAAACACAAAGTCTAAAAAAATATTTCTGAGAAATCAGGTATAAAACTATCTTTTTTCTTGAGATTTCTGAACTGTAGTTTTAAATATCCTATATATACTTTAACGCTATAACAGTTTTTATCGCAATAGAATCCACCCAAAATGTATCTATATGAAATATTTTAAGACAATTTTTTCAATATTTTATGCGGTGTAGTTCACGAATTGTTAAGATAAATATAAACTAACTAAATAAACGGAAATATATAAATAATATTTTAATCATATAGGTATGTATCGTCTTTAATATAAGACATACATACGGTCATACACTCATGCTTTGTTCCCGTCCGGGATAGGCATATTACATATAATATTATAATATATATATATATAGTTACTTTAAATTAAAATAATTATACTGGTGAGTATAAGTTACTCACTATATCTATTTTTTAATACTTTGGAAAATATTGTCATTCTGTGGTAACAGGCCACGTGACAAATAGATATACATATTATACAACAAATAGATATTCAGGCATAAAACACCTGCGGTTTTAATAATGATCTCGATATTAGATATACTGTCATGTCTTCATGTAGACTTTCATAAATATTTTTTTATGTTTGAAACTATCAAACATAAAAATTTATACTAATCTGTCCAGTTGCTAATCTGATCAGCTGAGAATCTGTCCAGCTGCAAATATTTCCAGTTGCTCCGGAGGGCTTTTCTCTACCCGTGACATTTGTTATACTTTTACGCCTTACCTACTAAGCCAATCATCATGAAATTTTGCAAACATGTTGTCAGTTGAGTTGAGTATCAATCATCCAGAAAAAAGTAGGGATATCTGAACTGATTGCCAAATCAACATTCATGCGAGCGAAGCCGCGTGCAGAAGCTAGTATACAATATACAAAAATGAAAAAGTATCACATGAAGAATGCATATTACATGGCTCTGGTAGTCATGACGCTAAACTACGACGTTAAGTGTTCGTTCACACAGACCAGACTAAATTAGTAAAAAATTTAGTTTACCTATATGATTTTTAGCATTTAGAGTTGTTAGTACCTTGTGATGTTAATTAGTTAGTCAACGTATTGTTGTTGAATTTCTTTTTTTCTGTTGCTCTGCTGGTGAGGTCGACCAATCTACCTTGCCCTTGTGTTGCCATGTAATTTTTGTTTCAGTTTCATTCATTTATAATATTTCGTTACATCAAATTGGTTAAATATTACTTCTACGTTAGTGAGTACATGTTTTCATTACACTATCTCATCGGAGACTAAAATCTTAATTACTAATGCTTGAATGTCTGTACCCAGTGGTATTTTCATTGTAGTTGTTGTTCTTATACTGTTACATCAGTGTGAACACTTTACATAATGGTAAAGGAAAGGCCTATTTATTGTAACGAAAAGAATGGCCATATGCTACTACCTGGCAAATACAAATACTTGGTCATATTAGCGAGCAATGTTTAATTCTAAAATAAGTAGATAGAGATAGAAATTGTGATAATTTGTAAGTTTCAGTTTCAGCTAGGGTTGAAGGTGGGGTACTAATTAAAGTGCAGCACTTAAACAGGATACCTCCGCCACATAATCAGTTGAATTTGCTCTCGAAATTATTTCAGTAATTTCGTTTTCTAGAAATAAATACATGCTCTTGACATTCCTTCCGTAAATTGGTATACTACAGAGTATGACGCAGATGTGTGCTTTGAGCTTAGTTTCTCATCAATCACTTTATTAACTAATTCGTACTTATTATAGAGATCATATTTTGTGATTGAGTCCATCATTGAATTATAATAGTTTAAAGTTGTTTTTAATTTTTAGGATTATTTAACATTCAACAACAAAGGTTTGTGGTGCATTATTTTATATTTGCATATAGTCTGGGTAAAAATTAATACTATACATAGATATATATGTTTAAATCAGCAAGCAGTAACTACATTTATATTGATTACTAATTATGTTTTAAGTTAAATCATTTGTTAAAACATTAAAAAGTCAAATAATCTTGAAAGTTTAAGGGAATTTAAGATATATAGTAAACCTTTTGCACTACATTAACATTCCTATCCAAGTTCAGTCTACTTCAATAGATTTCCCTTAATGTGTTACATCCCTTTTCCCGCGTTATAATAAATATATCGTTGATGAGATGTGTCATTAAAATGTCACTTTCTCTAATTATAAAAGTAATAAAACGGTAAAAAGTTTACTTTTACATATTAATCAATATTCCCATGCTCATATTAAAGATTATAAAAATGTTTAATACTTAAACAGGTTTATAAATTGGACCAGTGATTAATAAAATCTAAATGAATGGGAGTATATGTAACAGGTACTCTAATTTACATATTAATAGGAAAGGAGAATTTTATGTACGCATTTTTCAAGCAAACGCGCACTGGAATACTTAAAGCTTATAGAAGAAGTGCAGAAAGCTGAAATTTTTAAACATCATGTGCAATAAAGTTACACATTATATAAAAACGGCTACATAAAGCAATAGGGGTTCAGTATATATTTTGACCTGTCATGGTACCAAAAGTCTATACAATGACAGTTCAAGGTATAACGGTCATTGACATAAAACAAAACATTTTAAACTTAATGAATAATAGTCGAAATTCGACCACCGGAGTACCTCTAGTAATACCTAATTTGCGAAGTAAAAACGTTTATTATAAATTTATCACATATTTAAATTAGACTAGTGTTTGAACACTTTTCGAAATTCGACCATAAATCACTATTATTATAAGGTAGGGAAAACTTTACGTTCTTTATTTACTGATGAAATCTCGTGAATAGCTACTAAACAAAAGGAAAAAGAAACTCAGTTGTAAAATAGAGGAGACAAAGGCACTAAATTGTTTTGTCTGTGCCTTTTTATATATAGTTTATGAATCGTCTTACTCATAGTCTCTGTTCTTGGTTTGTGGTTGTACAAAAGCGAGGTCATCATCTTGAAGCTTCTTAGTCAGCGTCGTGTTGGCTAGCAGCAGAGAGGCCCTTGACGTCCCGGTCATTCTGCCGATCTGTAGACAATATACTACGCTTAGTTCTTTGTTCGCTCAGTAATAAAACGCTGAATTAATAATTGAAAAAGTATTATTTATAAGTATAAAATGAAATGATTATGATTTACACGCGGCAACGGGTCAAGCCAAGTCATAATAATTTCATCATATATATATTATTTTATTATGGACTCTATCCCGCGCAAGAATCAGCGCAGGAATTCCGCCAATGTCAAGTGTTTTATAATTATACAAGTTAAACTGTGACGTAAACAAAATGCTGTCAAAATCCAGGTTTGTTGTTTATGACGTTCATGATTAATAGTTAATAATATTATATCAAAAGTTTTGCCATGATTAATATTTAGACGTCCATTTCTTACACTTTTGTTATTTACTATATAAATTGTCTTGACAAAACTTGACATTGGCGGAATTCCGGATTCTTCTTGTGGGATAGAGTCCATAAGAAATAATATATATAAGTTTTTCCAACGATATGAGATCTAGCACGTATACAATTTGCCCGCAAATCCATTTATTTATTTGTTTTGTTAACGATATACCTGTAGTAGAAGAAAATATTCTTAAACTTGAAACAGGAAAAACAAACAAATACTGGCAAAGTAATAAAAATATTACAGTGGCATTAAAAGGTTAACAGCTTAGACCGCGCAATTTAAGTTACTTCAGTTATCTATTCACTAATTTACTATAGATCCTTTATTGTAGAAGTTATTAATGTGGTAAAGACCTGCAAAAGTTAACGTAGTCTTTATCTTCTCTTAATTAAATGACTTCTTTCTTTATCAATGATTGTGACAGCCTTCAGTATTTTCAATCTAGCTCTGCGATTTCCTGGGACATTGTCGCTTGAGATTTGCCTGGTCTTTAAATTAAAATTATTCAATTTGTATTTAAACTTGAACGTGACAGTCATAGTGACAGTAACAAAATTGAGGTTTTGACGTTCAGTGTTTATTATTTTTATGTATAATTGCAAATGGCTTCAGACTAAGAGCAATAATTTCAGAGTTTGAGATGATATATTTTAGTGTAGTAAATAATATATATATGCCTAGAATAAAAATAGATTTCTACCAAAAAGTTTTGTTAACTATCTATACAAAGTACTATTCCTAGAGAAACACAATCGTCTATTTTACATAGACAATGAAAAAGTTTGAAGCTGAGATTAGAACATTTTTACTCTAACCTTTTTTGAAAAACGACTGTTTAGCCTTTCACTATCGGTAAATTCTGTACGGTTCATATTTAGCCTCGGAGATTATGCGCCAGTGTAATTATAATATAACAGTTTTTATGTAGGTACTGGTTTCAGTGTGTGTAGTTTTAATGTGATATTTTAATGAAACATATCGTAAAAGAAAAACTGTTTAACATACAACAACTTCCACGATTATGCGTGTTATACAATTTTACTAGCTAATAATTGATGAAATTGTTTCTTTAGTGCGCGATACATTACTTACTATAAGAACGTGTCTTTTCCTTTGTTGAAATCACGTACCTTTATTTATATACCTACACATTTGTCCGTCGTCCAGTCTCACAATATATTATATATATATTGTGAGACGGGACGACGGATTGAAATGTATAGTATGTACATATATACCTATGTCTATATACTTCAATGATTTACCTACTTCCTTGAATGATGAAAGGCAGTTCTTACAGAACTAACTAACAATTATTGAAATCGTATCCGTAGTTTGTATAAATAACTACCTATATAAGAACTTAAAATCCCACAGATCGCACCCATCGCACAGTACTTCATATGTTTCAGAAGATTTAATTTAGTATCGGAGATGTCGCATAGGACAGCACTACTAGCATAGCAAAAAAAAAAGAATTTCCCACACTACATATGATTCCTATATCGCGGGAGACTTTTTAAACATTTCAAAGAACACGTAAAACAACTTTTTGTGGTTCTCTTACAGTTTGACACTTTCACTGTTGTCAATGACGTTGGGGATCAGCTGTCCTACAGTAAAAAATATATTTGTATTAGATCCGGTTAGAAATATTTAACAACTCTCTCATAAAATAATTTGAAGTTAGTAAGTTACTACTACACCATTCATTTTTTTAAAGACTAGCGAAAAGAAAGAGGTAATACAAATATGTTAACAGATAAATTATGTAATTATGTGTATGATTTTTTTTTTCTATGGCAGCAACTTAATCGGTTTCAATTATTTGAACACTGTATTCTTTTAAGTTGCATCCCGAGGTAGTCCCTCCCATAGTTTACACATGTGAGTGAATGTCTAGACACACCTATTAAATGATAAACGTTTAATACCTATTCACTTTGAAAGTAGGTACAATACATCGCAGTTTAAAGCCTTTAATTGATTTTGACTAGCATTATTTGTACGTATATTATAAAAGAAAATGAGCGGACACTAACAATCTGACCTCAGAAATAATTATAATGTAAACCTAGTAATGGGAAAACCCTATGTGCGAGTTACTTTTTAATTCTGATGAACTTCACAATTATTATGAAAATAAGATGAACACCCTTAAGATGAAGACCGTTAACCATTATTAGAAAGTCACAAAAAATATAATCAATATATTGCATATTAAATACTCTATTAGAAACACTTAAGAAATGTTTTCTTACTTGCTCCATTTCTTAATAACCTATCTTAAATATTAGAAACAATCGGAAAAGTAGTTTTGTTATAATATACATAAAATAATTAACAGCCAAATTTCATAATTATATTAAGTAAGTATTTGTAGGAGAAAGCAACTCACATAGGGTCAAGATTCTCTCATTCATTGGAAACTTTAAGTAATCGATAATGAGGTAATTACTTTAAATTATTGATAGCCGTCAATTATAAATCTATGACCATAACATTGAATGAACTTAGACGTGAGTGAATTCTAATAAAGCCACACATTAACAAAGATTATTCGCGATAGATTGCGGTGAAGTGTTAGCTATAACAAATTTATACTTAACTCATAACGCATAGGGTATAATATAGAGTATACGTGAGAGCTGTGCCTTTGTTAAATCGTTTGTAAACGGGTAGTTGTAAACAAACTATATTTATCAATATAACCGTTGAATTTAATTATCTAAACCGACCTTTTGAAGACTAAGTCTATTGGTATTCTTGTTAAGTCAATCTTTATGAAATAATTACGAATAACGAATATAGAGCTTCCAAAAGATAATTAAGAGCAATATTTATCTTTGGAGGTCATATCTATAATTATTTATACAATCATTTATAATATCTATACAGCCTTTGCAGCACAGTTCCATAGTTTTGTGACTGGTAGGTCGATTTATACTAATTACAATCAGTAAGAATTTTTTTAAGTTAAAGTCAATTTAAGATAAGTAAGTTTTTATAAAATTGCAGATAGTCAGTCGGTGCCTGTTACTTGTAAATCCAAATGTATGAAATGTGTTTATTTATAATCGACTCTAATTTACGATTACATTGAAAGGATCAACGGACATAACGCGATGGTTTTTGCCTAATTTTTTGACCTGTAATCAGGCCAAAAAGTTAGGCGGTTAGGCCGGAAGTGGTCACAGGCTGATGAGCTGTTAACGTAATCGTTTATCATAGAAAGTGATAGTTTAAAAGTTAAAATGGTTCTCATATTATCTGATTCATCGATCGCCCTGCTAGGTTATCCCACAGTATAGCAATTACTACTAAGTTATCTTTTATGGCAATTTTTCTCGGTGAACTTTGGATGACAATAATATGTAATTTTTACGAAAGGCTAGATTGATTAACCTAATCGGCATCACTCTCACCCTGAACCCTGTTCTACACCTATACCCGAAATCTGACTATTAGATAGACTCTCACATCAAAAATTTGTCTAAGCACTTATACCAGAGTATATCACTTACTTAGTTTTATGTTATTTAATAACCTGGTAGTAGGCAAACCAAAGAAAATTTTATGTTATAAAATCTAAATTATATTTATCTAACTTGATACTGTGCTCGAAATGCATATGCATGAAGTTATTTATTAAAAGGTTCTAATAGGGTCATATTAAAAGCATCCGCAGGCTACAAAAGAGAACTCTTTTAGCCATACGAGTTTTGGCTATGGTAGTAAACGGGTGATAATTGCAATACAAATTGCGTTCAAAATTATGCCCAGCCACTCAGAAATTTTGAATTTATTTAAAACTAGCAACCCGCCCCGGCTTCGCACGGGTACAAATTATACACCAAAACCTGCCTCATAAATCACTCTGTCTATTAGTGAAAACCGCATGAAAATCCGTTCAGTGGTTTTTCAGTTTATCGCGAACAGACAGACAGACAGACAGACGCGGCGGGGGACTTTGTTTTATAATATGTAGTGATGAAGTAACATTATTTATGAGAAAAAATACAAAAGTTTCAACGTCATATTTCTGTACACATTTTATTACAAACTAAATGTAATTACATTTAGTTTGTAATAAAATGTAAAAAGGTATCGTGTCTCAATAAAAAAATGGATCTATCTCTCAAGCATTGTCGCACCATAATATTTTACGATTTCTAATGTGGCCTAAAACCGGAAAAATCGTTTGATAGACTTCAAATTGCATTTGTAGACGAAGAACTTTGGCCGATGAAGAAAGATGTGTTAGCAATTAAAAAAAACATCTTAGCGAATAGGCGAATCATTTATGAAAAAATTCAGCACTTAACGAAGACTGGTTTAGGAAGCGTTCACAAGAATTTACGGCATGAACACCTTCGCGTGAGGAGCATAGTTTCGCGCGCATAGTGGCTGCGCACTACTACCACACAATCTCACCGATGACAAGTGACGAATCTTGGATTTATCAATACGGTCTAGAAACTAAACGCCAGTCGACAGTTTGGCTGTTTTGAAATGAGCCAACTCCCACCAAAGTGAAGCGATCGAAAAACGGAGAACGAAAAAGCGAAGATTTTGATCACTAGTTTTTTTACTATGAATTTATCAAAGTAGTATTAATACCCTTCGGCATACTGTCAATTCCTTACCAGAAGGGTTTACTGCTGGCAGCAGTAAACAACCGAATATGGGACTCCACGGGCTGTTGCTTAAAACTAACTGTGCACTCGGCGGTCAGAACTAGGGACTTTCTGAACATCACACCGGTCAAACTTCTGGGTCATCCTTGTTACAGACCTGATTTGGTAGCGAGTGATTTCTTTTTATTCCCTAAAAAAAAATCAACTAAAAGGGTTTTTTTTATAGTATAGGGGCAAACGATCAGGCGGGTCACCTGATGGTAAATGACAACCGCCACCCATGGGCACCTGTAACTCAAGAGTCACAAGTGCGTTGCCGCCCTTTAAGGTGGAAATAGGGGAAGAGCGGGCAGACGGGAGAGGGGGATGAGAGGGGAGGAGAGGGGGGAGAGGGGAAGGACGGGAATAGAGGTGAGGGCAGGGTTAGGGTCTCCAGTAATCTCACTCCCGCGGCGAAAAGCAATGCAAGCATTGTTTCACGGCCGGTTTTCTGTGAGGCCGTGGTATCGAGTGGAGTCGAGCCGGCCCATACGTGCCGAAGCATGGCTCTCCTACGTAAAATATAAGATACATTAGCTGTTTTGGTGCAGGCTGTGGAGGAAGTGTCTGAGACGCATTGGGAAAAAGGTTTTGAAAATTGCGGCAAGTTATTAAAAAAAAACTTGACGCCATAGAACACTTCTTTGCTTTCGCAAAATTTACTCAGTGTCCCACGTCCTATACGTGTGACACTCGGTAAAACCTTACTGAACCTAACACACCTTTCAAGAAATACCAAATTTGCAAGAAATGATGCTATAACGTTAATTACAATTATTATAAACCTACTATCGTTTTATATTTGCTTAAAGACACATTTTTTTCTGTTCTCTACATCAAACCATTATACTACAAGTGATTTATGAAAGAAGCTGCGATAAAGGAAGAAAAGAGGATTTTTTAAGCGGTCAACAGCATATTGCAATCACAGCCAACATTCATTCAGTTCAGTCAGACTAATATTGAATGGACACGGTACTAAAAAATTTATGGGCAATACGACCTACCTATGTCGATAATACGTACACTTTCCAATGTATTTTTTTTTTTGTTTTTAATAAAGTGTTATCGAAACAATTTTAACATACGCAAAAGTGACATATTAATTACAGCACATTTACGTTTGCAATTCAGACACTAATTGTAAATAATATATTTATTCCGACTCAGCATATTTTTTAGAAGAATTTGATGCGAAGTATAATTTATTTATTTATTATTTATGTTTATTAAAAACTTGCTTTCATAAAAATATGGGAAGTAAATGAAATCAAAACAAATGCCATAAAAATGCCTTATACTTAAATATGAAACAAGTAATTGCGCTGTTTAAAGGCATTCTTATTCGTAAACAATTAAATTCTCACCACTAAGTGCATTAAAAAGTACTTTGACATCAAAATTATAATTATGTAATCATTAATGCATACTGGTATTATGACGGAAAAAGACAATGCCAGGTAGGCACATTATTTTTCGTGTGAAGATACATTCGGAAGGGTCAACTACCTACATACCTAACACCTTTTGTGTCGATAATGCACATAGTAATTATTGTGACAGAGATGTGTGGTTTATGTTTTATAAGCTTGAGAGTTATTCGAAAGTAAAATCTTCGAGAAAAGATGGCAAGAGAGTACTTTCACAACTGTTATGAAGCAAGTGGCCATTATTACTTGCAGCCTCATACCATGCGCTTGCGTACATGCACTCACCATTGACTAATAAATTATTTAAATCTCTGGTAAGAACCTTTTAAAATGAACGTATTGTGCTGGAAAAAAGGTGAGGTTATCTTTCGGAAATCTTCTAAAAACATTACAAAAACTGAAGTAGTAAGTAACTAACAACAGAATTAGAACCTACCCCTAGCTAAGTAATAAATTATGTCTAAAGGAATACAATTCACGCCAATCAATAACGAGCTGAAAGCTATGTAGTTCCTTTTGCTTTTCTTTTCGAATTTAAAATGTTAAATGTGTTAAAACTTACAATAATTGTACCCATCGCATCGATATACTTATGTTACTTGTTAATGTCACATGAGATACATAAGTGGTTTGGTTCCTTTTAAAAAGAAAGTCACTTATTTAAATTAGTACCGACTAATTTCAAAAAGGTTTACGGGTCTATTTGAGTAAGTTTTGTTCACCTTTTTTGAACTAAATTAGTATTCTTAGAAAATAGAATGTTTACATAACCCATAGTTATCTGCCTCCTCCGTTCCGATTTCGATAAACTTTACTACGTTACTTACGTACGTACTTTACGTACTTTACTTTTACTTTACAAAAAAAATATATTGTTTACTACTGAACCAGCGATCACGTTTAGCACAATTCTTCATTCGGAATACTGTTAGGACGTGCGTATTTCTAAATTGTGACTGCACTGTAAATGCACTGTAGAGTATTTTCGGCATAAGTCGTAAAACTGCTAAAAGCGTATAAATGATTTAGTTAGCAGTGCGTCCGTTAGATCTGACTGAATTACATTCCAATTACATAATTCTACTTCTAAGTATGCCCCATACTACGTGTGCTACGTACGGTTCGCTTGAAGATCACCTACTATTTGTGCTATTGCGGGACATTGTGCAAAAATAAATTTCATTCACCACCGAGGTAGATATTTCGAGAAATATGAATAAAATAAAAACCATTAAGATACACAATACAACACAATATGTTTTAATTTGTTACTTATTTAATATAGTAGTATTTAAAATATTAATACATAACGCTATCACAAATATTAATAATACAATGTTTTGTAACATTCCAAAGATTGGTAACATTCCAATAACCCCAAACGTTCCAAAGTACATATAATTTAACATATAAAGTTTTACAAAAAACCTGTTCCCAAATTGATTTTATTAAGAGAACAAGATGAAGAATAATAGAACAGCTATATTCAATGTAATTGGTAATAGCTGTTGTAAGAAAGGCAAAGGAAAACGAGTTACAAATATGCATTATTGCAATCTTTGAATTAGATAAATAGTACTAAAATACAGCAGTCTTAGCGGTAATAACCGATAGAAAATAAGCTTCAAGTTTCACTTACTACACTAATTCCTGTTTATCGATTAAATTATGTGAGAAATGGCTACACTCTCGACAAGTGTTATCATATTAGGTAACGACCTGCATCGTTGAATATCAAAACCAGTCAAGGTTTCGATTAAGACTAGCATCAAACTCATCACATTTTTCGTAACCCACATGTATTGGCCGCCAAACTTTCGAGCTCAAATTTGTTTGTTGAACGTGATAATAACGGTTGCTACCATACATTCGACGGGCTGTATACCTACTTCTTTTGCTATGTCATTGGTGAAATAATAATAATATTTGTTATTGTCTTGGAAAAAGGCGGTTTTGAGCTGGTTAACACTTACGAGCTATGATGACGATAAAAAAAGAAATCATTGCTGAAAAAAAATACATACAGAAGAAAGAACGTCCTCATGACATAAAAATAACTCCAAGGCGGACGATTTTAAACTCAAAGTAGGCAATATACCGACAGAATAAATTAAAGTTATTCTTTCCATTGTTTAGTTTCCAATAAACTTTCCAGGCAAGTAAAGTTAGCTGTTTCTAGTTCTTCATAAAACATTTTATAGCATTGTTCAAATGACCTGCTATTAATAGAGCAACATAACATAGAAAGCTACAGAGTCTTGACACAGATTTATTTTACGGCCCTAATTATGAATACACGACAACGTAATCACAATAGCTTTGCCATTTATTTTCCTACCCTGTTTTCCTTCTAAGCTAGGTAATTTTCGTCCAGAGTACGATGTTACTATTTTAGTGCATAGACTGGTAAACAGCTTGATACAACTAAGGTAGGTATTTTATTTATCGATAGAAAACCTATTGTAATAATAAAATAGCTATGTATGTAAAGTGCCTAGGAAACATTAAATGATAGAGAAAAGGAAGACACATAAAAACACTTGATGAACAAGGCGACATTCATTCCATCGCTGACCATTCCAAAATCTTGGCACATAAGCCGTAATAAATGTCTACAATGCATCGCTAACTTTTACTTCCTCTCGAAGAGAAATAAGTAATGGGAACGAAACTTGTTCTGCGCTTGACCTCGACAGAGCTAAAGTCAACAAGATTGCGTGGGGATTGACGGACACTTTCACCGGAATGACGTGGCATTCACCACTACTTGCTCGTGAAGTAAGTAGAGAGCTACCACGTGTTTATTCACCGGCCGGTGAGGAATCTATCAGTTTATTTCTTAAAATATAGCGTAACTTGAGATTAACTATGTTAGCTCCATTTTCGCTGTTATTAAGGCCTTTATTGGTGGCTTAAGCGTCAAAGCGCCTATCTCAGAGATGTGTGTGATATTGAGAAGCAACTTTATATTGAGCGTTACGCGCTTGATCGTTGTGATCAGTGAAATGAATTAACAGATAAATAAATAAAAGGTATAAATAACTGTCATCATACAGTATATTAAAGAGGCTGAACGGCGAGGAAGGCCGAGGAGGAGATGGAGGGACGATCTCGACACTTATTTAAACATGTGGCCTAGGGTGGCCAAGGACCGAGAGGAGTGGAAGCATAGGGGGAAGGCCTTTGCCCAGAAGTGGGACACGTGTGAGGCTAACTAAAAAAAATATATAAATTTTCCACGACTTCTTGGTAGCACCTTGAACGGTTTTTGAAACTTTGTATGGAACTTTGTATGAAAAAACACCGGCTAGCTTTTCTTGAACTAAAAAAAGAAAATACTCTGCTGAAAACAATTTAAAAAAATGTGCTTATTTTAATTCATTGTGTGTACAATAATTTCTTTTTTTTGTGGTTTTAACGCTAACAAGCCTATATTATTATAACGAAGATTACTTTAAAACTAAAACATTACAAATGAAGAATTTTCTCATCATAAAGTTTTGAAAATATTTTAATCAAATGTTACCAAACTTAGGAGTTTAGGGTTTCTAATCACATACTTTAAGGTTTTGTTATTAAAATATTTGAAATAGTCGTCGTTCTAATATTCGAATTATTTCGAGGACTTTGCATAACATGTTGGGAATGTAGAAAATAATATGTTTCACTCTTCACGTTTATGCTTTTGATTTTGAAAATCAATATCGCTCGGGCCTGCACCATTGCTCTTAAAAACGGTATAAATCAATACAAATAAATAAAATTGAAGTGTGTTTGTAATATCAAAATAATATGTTTTTTTTAAGCTCATACAATTATTTGCATGATACCTAGGCCTTAAAGTCAGTTTTATTTTTATTTTTGTCTCTCTGTCTGCCTTTTTGTTCCTTCTAACTTCCGGAAAGGGTGGACCGATTTCCACGGGAATTTCAGCAGATAGCTGGTGTTATAAGGAGTATCTTAGGCTACTTTTATTTTGGATAAAGAATTATCGTTCCGCGCAAAGTTTATAAATATGTATACGCGAGGATAGCCGCGCGGGAACTGCTAGTATGTAATAAAGTAATAACCCCTTAATGATGACGTGTTGTCGGTGCCGTCTTTACCGTAAGGGCACACGGGGCCCGTTCCCAGGGCCCCCATTATCACGGGGGCCCCGAAAGGCCCATTTATGGCAGTGTCTAAACAACAAGAAAGGAATCTGCTAATTCCTTGTGTGTGCCCTTCCATCTTGAACTTACAAACAGTAATAAAGTCAGACAAATTAGAAGAAATTTTTGCGAGCATTGAAGTTGCCACAAGAATATTCCCTTTCCAATGATTACCAATCGTAGTGGGGACGACTCACATCTAAAGAGAATAGGTAATACATGATTTACCAACTCAATTTTAAATGCACAACGTACTAATTTATCAATTACGTGATTTAAAATAGAATAGAAAAAATAGATTTTGAGGATGTAATAAATTTGAACTCGACAAGAAAATAATTTCTTTCAGGATTTCTGTTGTGCTAATTAATCTATATTTGTTTCAATTTTACTTTCCAACCGGGCCCCAAATTTTGCCTTGCGTGTTTCAGAACACGATGTACGAGCCATCTTTTTCGTATAAATCAAATTCTTTTTCAAATCATGTACAGAAAGTTATATTACAACCGTATTGCATATCTTATTTCATCTATAAATATCTATAAAAATAAACCGCGACTTTACGTATAAATCATTGTACACCTTGTTGTTTCGGAGGAAAGAGATCTTCTACACTATATTTATTAAAGTTCTAGATTCATTAACGGTAAATAGTACGGTTTAACTAACATCAGTGTGAATATCAAGGTCAGTATTTGCACGGTAATATCACGGTTATGTTTGTAAACATTACCGTGATAATATTTTAGATAAAATTACCGTGCTATTTGGCTGTTGATTTACACAAACTATGTTTGTAACATGTACTTGATTAAATACAAGATTTATAATTGACACTGTCACATAGGGTTACCACTCGTCTATATATTATAGAATATATAGTATCGTACTATATTTTGATCAATTGTACTATATATTATAGAACAATAATATAGTACGAAAAATACTATATTTTTATTGCTAACTCAACTGTCGCCACTTTAACTGTAACTGGAACACACTGGAACTGTTTGTAACGTCTTCACGCCTTAACTGCTCAACCGATCCTCATTAAGTTTTGGTTACACGTTGTCAATGATACAGAAAAGGACATAGGGTACCTATCATCCAGAAGAAAATTGTCCCCGAGGAATGGAAACATATTTTTTAGACAACCATCCGATTTGACAAAATCTACAATAACGAGGGAGAAGGCTCTGTTAATGCTGTAATATAAGAACGATAAATGTGAAGGTACTATTTTAATCCTGAATTTTCTAAAAGTGCTATATTTTTTGCATGTTTAAAAAAAATTATATATTTTTCCCAAAAAAAGGTGGGAACCTTGAGAAGAAATATCCAGTTTAGATAAAATAAGCAATACAAGTTAGGTACCTACTAATTTTTAAAATGTAAATCAGACTTTTGGTCTAGGGTACACTGCAAGGAACACTTATACTAATATAACTTCAAAACATTAATATTTAATATCAAATGCATGTTCTATTTCATTTAAGATTATTGATAACGACAAATATAATAATGTATAGTTAGGTTTACATTACAATTATAATAATAATATTCATATGCCTATTGTACTTAATAACTTTTTTTAGTTTGTTTGTACACAGTAGTAGTAACAGTTAGTACCTATGGTACTTCCTTAGGCCTATGTTCAAATCCATAAAATATAACACAATTATAAAGGGTAATCGCGTAATATTTTGGCAACTTGAGCATTAAAAAGATAACTCTAATATGTTTTCTAAATTTGAGCACAATAAATCTGATAATTTTCCACGAAGTCAATAAAAAAAATGATAAAGAAGATTCGTAACATAATTCAAAAACAGGAATATAAAACAAAAATAACCATCTTTGCATACCCGACATTGGGAGAATAACCTGTGTAGATAGTAAATATATAATTCAGTATCGGGTATCAAGTAATGATACTTGACTGGCCTGTTGGTCTAGTGGTTACTGATCCTGACTGATGAGCCAGAGGTCGTGGGTTCGATTCCCACCCAGGACAAATAATTGTGTGATGAGCATGATTATTTGTTCTGTGTCTGGGTGTAATTTATCTATAATGTATGTATTTAGAAATATATAAGTATATTTATGAGCAGTCTGGTTACCATAATACAGACTCTGCCTAGTTTGGGATCAAGATGTCAAGTTATTATTATTACATACTTCTTGATACCCTTATATGTATATATATAACAACGTACAAAAGCAGTGAAAGGATACAATGTAAAAAAAATAAAAGTAACTTTGATCGGTACAAATATAACTATTTTATTTCATTAAAAATATTATTGATTGGATCAAGAGTGAGTCATAGTGGTTTATAAATATCTACTTTATAAACTTCTTTTACTGCTTCCTTGAAATCTATTTGTAATAGTAGATTTTTTGTTACAACAACGCTATCCCCTAAAATCCATTACTGAGAACGCTTTATTATTGCAAGATTAAATTGCTGAAAATTTAATATATAAGCCGATGGAAGAGTGGGGCTTTTAATAAAATAATTAATTATAAGATGTGTGTTGAGACCACAAGATAAAACAAAATTCCTGTCTCGGGAAAGTATAATCCACAAAAAATATAGAAGGAAATATAGAGGACCTTCTTCAATGAATTCTCTAAAATAATATAATACTAATAATAATAAGTTAATTGCTAAGGGCCTTGATCAACACCTTCAGAGGCTCACATTAGGCAGCTGGATTAAGACCCTGATGCAGAAGGCAGGCACGCATAATGACAAGATTTCTGTGTCTGGAACCCTAACCACCGGTAGCTTGGTCCCTGTACCCAATATCGGTGGGACACTATTTTTTTATATTTTAAAATATATATTTTTATATACCGAATCTGAATGTATTTAAAAATTTAAGTGAATAACGAGAATAATACTAAAAAAACAGTCAATCGTAGGACTGCCCGTCAGAAGTGAAATCATATCTTCACAGTGGATTTGCATATACATACACACACACATCTGTATATATATAATTAGGTTAAAAATAAAAAATAGGTAATAACATATCTCAATGTATACATAGGGTACATTGGAAGTTCTGCGCTCCTGGCCGCTCATAAATGTTTGAATTTCGAATGTTATATTTTTTTAAATATAAGAAACTCGGCTCCGTCTTACGAATTTTCGATCAGGTCACGTGTCCTGACGTGAATTTAACATTTTTTACCCATCCCAAAAAGTGCACAACGCGGCTAACGAAGTTTTTACTTCAAATATTTCGAATCCGAATGGTAGTTCCAGAGATTGGCGCTAAAAACTTTTCAGTTTTTATATAGTATAGATATATGTCTATTTTACATATTTCTGTAACTATTCATTGGAATATGATTATAATTTAGTGTACACTATTATGATTATTTATGATACACTAAGATTAACATGGGCAAACCGATACGATATTATGAAAATGGGAGTGTTAAGAAAGGAACACCATAGATGAATCTCCCACTCAAGTAGAGAACAGTCCAACTAGATAAGTACATAAACCCTTGATAACCTGGCAGTTAAATAACCCTATCTGATGTTATTTCAGTCACTAAGTTTTTTCCTCACATTGAAACCTAATCTATTGATCGTTTTCATTATTTATACTAACGGCATTTCTCGAGTATTGCCGGTGTTGTAAGACACACGAAGTTTTTTTTAAATACGCAAAAACGTACGGCCCTCTTAATACTCGAAACATTAGTGGTGAATCTCGAGGCTCGCCAAGCCAGATCTCTGGCGGTTCTATTCACCATCAAAAATACAACACTACGAAGTGCGTACCGAGTAACAATCACTCTCTGTAGGATGCAGTTGAGTCCAAGAATAAAATCAGAGAAAGGTCAATGTTTAAAACAATATTTTTGTTGTATAACATGTTAATGTGACGTAGGACGTATGACGTCTGAAATTAAGAATGATATTCACAATCTGTGTTATAAATACGAACAATCCCACTGATCCCACTAATATTATAAATGTGAAAGTTTGGATGGATGTTTGTTACTTATTCACGCCAAAACTACTGAACCGATTGCGATGAAACTTAGTATGTGGATAGCTGGAGACTTGGATTAACGTATAGGCTACTTTTTATTCCGATATTCCCACGGGATCGGGACTTACGCGGGTGAAACCGCAGGGCGCTGCTAGTACCAATATAAAAGTGATTTTGACACTTATTTCCATGGTTATTTCAGGTAAAAATAACTAATAAAACGAAGGTAAAATCTGTAAAACTAAACTAAAAATATGTTATATAGTAGTGTTAAATAATTTTTTGAACGAAAGTAATGTTATTTAGAGAACCTCCTTAACAAAAGCTGATGTATGATTTTGTCACTGTTTTGATTTACCAGAAGTGGCACGGAGAGTGTACCTAAACAAACAAGATAGCAACGGTTGTATTTTCACGCGAAGTGATGAGTTTGCCTCGTCAAATAGCATGCCTTTAAAGTGACAATTACTGTACGAGACTTAACGGTGTCTTATCATTGAAGGGCAATTGTGTTACAAGTTTTTATTTATCTTGCAATGTATGTATGTGTGTTCGGCACGAATCTTGAAAGCTAAATTAGAACCACTTCCCGATGTCCGATTGGACTCAAATTTGGTGTATATACATAATATGGTACTATGGGGATGTTCTGATGATGGTGCCGAAAACGACCATAGGAACTTCTTAATTAAACAAGATAAACCCATCGAGTCTGGGCTCATTTGTTTTGTCTTGGTAAGTAGGTACTTTGGTGCTACATGATATCCAGGATATGATGATGGAGTCGGAAGGTGGCTATAGGAACTTCTGGGCTCGCTTGATTCGTCTTTAGAAGTACTTTTTTAAACATCAAATCTACACTAAAATAAAACTTGGTTTGTTTAGAGCTTCTAAACAAACCAAGTTTTATATGTTTTAAAATATATGTATTTTTTACAATTAATTTATATTAAGCTGTGATCTGTCGTACAGTAACTTAAAACAAAATAGTTAATATAAATAAATAGTAATAGTTATTGGAGTCGTAGTGTTTATTAAGATACTAGCTTTTGCCTGCGGCTTCGCTCGCGTTTCCATAGATTTTGTCAATCAATAAATTCAGGTATCCATCCATGATACCCTTTGTCTTTTTCCGTACTCCTCACGAGATAAATGTTAAATTTCATGATTTCGTGAAAAAGTAACAAACAAATGAACAAACTCACCATCCCTTTTATTATTAAACCATATTATTTCATAAATATAAAAAAATCAGTAAAATATTATTTCATGAAGTACAAATGAGTTTTAAAATATTATATGGAGTTGTATGTACGTGCAGTATGGTACAGTTTTAGTCATGTGTTTACATTGCGAATGCTAATTGGTCTACCGAGCGTAGTAATCACCACGGTTGGCAAACTAATATAATGGCAATATCCTCCCTAGTTTTATTAGCTTCATTGTACCGCTCGGTACTAGATTACATAATTTTATTATTGTGGAGGACAATTTACCTATAACGCGCTGGTATTGATTAATTACTTACATTTTTATTTTAAAATCACAGCTAATCGCGTCGTCGATGTTGTGTTGTTTAAGCAAAAGACAAATTATTTAAAATTAAAATGCACATAACGTACGTCATACATCCGTAAAAAAAATAAAAATAATATGCGAGTTCTTTTCTCATAGTGATCTAACTTGGACGGTGTATTGAGGCTCTGTTTATTAAGAAAATAGTCTTCAAATTCAAACATGGAGTGCTTCATGATTTATCAACGCAAGTTTAGAAATTATTAAAATCATTCTGTCCGCCTAAAGATCCATTCACTTGGTACAATTTATGGTTTTCGGGGGGGTCCTATAGAGCCTATAATTAGTTTTTTAATGAATAAATTGAAGACAACCTGGTCGATGGTCGATGGATGAAGCAGTACCTGTGTATCAGTGAACTTAAAATCGTTGGAAAATAGTGTCGTTAGTCGGTAAAGTATGCGTACGAAATAGCTTTATCTTTCTGAGACATCAACTAGCATTATGCGTCGACGCTTTGGGCTTTCATTGATACAAAGTCAATTAACACAAGAACTCGAGACCAATGACCATAGACAGCGTAGTGTGTTCAATATGCAAGTGAACTGTATTTCGACTGGCTTTCACTGTTATTGATATCCGATATCGAAGGCTATAACTGTATTGTGCTGTAGATTGTAGCCCAGGATTAATTATGGATCTCAGAACATATTGTTAAAGAGGACGCTGAGGACGGCGAAACTTTCCGTAGGTACCTATAACGCGTGGGGTGTTCCCCATACGTCATATTACGGAAAGTTTTAAAAGTATTAAATTCGTGGTTCACTTCACCATCATGCGCGGCTTTGACATAACCGCCGATATATATATTTTTTATTTTTATTTTTTTATTCTATAAATGTGATTTTAGGTTTATACAAGTTTTACACTTAAGATTAGTTTGTGTTACAATTATAAATTTACAATAATGTTTTGGCTGAGTGCTGTTTTCCCAGATAGGCTTTAGAATAGCCTGTTAGAGAAAAACCAGTCCCGATCCCTCAAAAAAGGTGAAATTTAGCGTATCACGTGTGTTTAATTTAAATTATTGTGGTTTTATGTGTGTGTGTGTCGGTTAATATCTAGTTTATATATGTTTGTGTGTGGTTATGTGAGTAGTGCATGTGTGTTTATAAATGAGTAATGCATGAACATAATATATGTATGTTTGTGCTGAGTGGTGCGTCTGTCTGATGTATTAGCGTATGTATATGTATGTAGCAGTATGTTAGGGTGTGAAACCTATAAGTGACGTCATATAACCAAAAGTGCCTCGGTATCGTCGTAACCTCAGCTCATAGAAACATATGATTTGAGGTCGTAACATATTTTTTGCTGAAATAGGCGAACGGTCTTTTTACAATAAAAGTAGCTTAACCTTACCCCTTAGTTTAAGCCACGTTCAGATTGCCATGCAAAAAATAAGCACATGTTTAATAACTGTATTTTTTTTTCAAGGACTGAAATTAACGATCTTTTTAGTCAGATATGGAAACAATTAGTAAACATTAAAAAAAAAAAAAAAAAAAATTGATGAAAGGGGCTATGGCCCTATTACCAAACCAAAGCATGAAGTGTGATCCTACTACGTATTTAGTTTTTGTGGCACCTATTACCGACCACTTAATGAACAGAGCAATTTAACTTAAATAAAAATGCTCGTGTAAGTTTGATTATTTATATAAATGATCCACCACAATACAGGATGTTATTATCAAAACTTATGTAACATGTTTCTGAAACAAATTTATTTACAAAGTCTAATATACGAAATCAATAATATACTAAGTGGATGCGAATAAGTGACTTTTAATATTAGTCTTTGATGAATAATGAATTGCTGTTTTAATATATATATTTTATAAATATTTAAAATTTTTATGTTTATTATGAGATCTAATCTAATGTTAATTACGTTATTTTTACTTGAAAATTAGTAAAAAAATAAAATAATAAATTATTGACACACTATTAACTTTCACATAGTCAGACAAAGACATGCCTAAACTATAAGGGTTCGTTGTCCTTTAAAACTGCAAAAGTACTAGTGGATCTGGTGTACTGCCCTTTGGGCAAAATATTTTTGGTCATATTTTACTTCCCAAAAAACTTATCGCCGTAATTTCATTTACCAAATGAATATTTAGCAAATTTTCCTTTCGCATTTTATTAATTCAGTTAAATTATTATCATTTTGCATTTTGCATTAATTTAGTTAAAAAGAGAAGGAGCTAGATATACGTGGCAACGTTTTATGAAAGAAAAGCGGGCAGTAGACAGAGAGCAGACCTATCTTTCCGACGCTTGGTAATTTCCTGGTATGGTATTCTACGATATTGGTGCAAGACCGATATTTATATAATATAACAATGTTTAACTATTTCCTATAGGATAGCATGAATGCTTTGCAGATAAAACACAAATAACTGCCACCCGAAGATCTAAGTAACTCGCGTCATTTCCGAATTTGGGTTCTATTTATGTAAAGCTGTTCTCCAAATTAGGTCTACAAGGAAATGACACCTACAGTGCAACCACGGCGATTATTCGGTCTAAATGATATAACATACAGAATATCATCAAATGAAAAAAAAAACCTAAAGTTGCACTCATCATTGTTCAATCAGGGTATTCATGTAAGTACATATAATAATATAATGTATACCTGTGCAATGTTCCAGTCACAAGTTTAGTTTGCGTGTGTCAGATTTGGTAACTATTGGTCAAACATTTACTCGTACTTGTGTATATTAGCCAACAAAATAACAAGGTACTTTTGCGTTTATATTGTTTGTTAATAACGACTGTTTATCCCGAGTGCCATATTCAAATTGAAACAGAAATTGTGACTATGTACTGTACGTTTAATATATAACATTGTTTCCAAATATTTTATAACTTGCTCGTCCTAGAAACTGCTGGTCGTAAAGTTTATTCAACCAATACAAAGAGGTCGCACCGATGCGTCGTTTAGAAACCTCACTCGCTTATACAATGCTTGGAAATACCACACGCAGGTTAGTACTCACTAATCTCACTATACATAGCTTAACACACATATATACTTATAGGTATATACACAGAAAATATCTCTCATCAAAAGAAATATATTCCCCAATTTTTAATGAGCTCCCATTCAACACTTTGTCTACAATCATTGTCTAATTTATACAGTAAACCCTGTCAAGCTTTTATGAGCATGTGGGTACTCATAAATTGCTCAAGGTACAAACAGATTGGCAGTGGTTTTCACCTTGACATAATCTATATACATTTACCACTACTTAGGATAATTTCGATTACATATGAAAATGATCAAAATGCAAAAATAATTATTTTGTCCTACGCGCCTTTTTCCCAAGTCCCAAGTTGGGGTCGGCTTTCAGTCTAACTGCGATTCGGGCGAACTTCGATATTTTACGTAAAGCGACTGCCATCAGACCTCCGCAACCCAAGTACTAGACGAGCAACACACCTCTATCCTATATCCTCGGAAAATGTAATGCTATTTTAATAAAGCAGACAGACATTTGCTCCGAAAAAATAGTAACATTTAAAAAAACAATATTTAGTTAGGTATAGTAAAATTTTGTCTAGTATAATATCGTTTTAGTTTAGTCTCTAGTCTAGCCTTAATTTTCTTGTTTAGTATATTATATATTACTAAATAATAAAATTTTAACCTTACATGTAGGTCATGTTTACACTTTAGATATAGATAATGCTGTTGCTCACCTTTAATAACATATATTTCTATGAATGTTTTCATGTTAATGCCCAGTATGTATTTTAGTTGGTAAGCCTCATGTTAAATAAATAAAAATAAATATCGCAGTTCTGTAGTTAGACCTGGTTGTCGGACTTTTTAGGGCTCCAACTATCCGTAATGCCGTATGATATTCGTATGACAACTGGGACCGACGGCTTAACGTGCTGTCCGATGCACTAAACTAAAATTAGCGAACGAGGGAAACTAAAATTAAATTAAAGAAATACGAAAAGTCTCGTTTAAATACATAATTATATTATGGAACGCGAAAGTTTAAAAGTTAGTAAATTAAAGAATTGGTTGCGTGGTATAGACTATGACTAAAATGAAATACTATTATTGTAAAAGACTAAGGAACTCACTCACCATACAAACCTGACATACCATACACATACTTACATTCCAAACACACCACAATCTCACAGCACACACCATTACCGCACTTTCATCACACACTGACATTCATCTCACTGCACTTATTTGCATAAGATTTCCGTATTCCTCATAATGGGAGAAGACACTAACTTCTGTAACACAGGTCTATGAGCCTAGCTCAGGAGTCAGGGACTTTACATAGTGGTGTACTTTTTATGTGAAAATATATTAAATAAAAAAAAAAATTGGATCCATTGACTAGTGATAAAACTAAAATGAGAATGTTATGGAGTTAAGAACAGATGCAAATCCTACTTGTAATTCTAATTAGCGCTACTTAAACTATACATAAAATACCCGAAAATAACATTTGTTACTTATTTAAACAATGTTATTAGTTTAAGAAACGACCTTGAAAATAATTTTATACTATGACGCTTGTGTCACACACGTTTTAGTATTAACCTAGCAACCTGCGGTAGCAGAGCATATTATATCTACATTTTTTCGTTATTATCTGTTGTTCGAAGATAGACATACAGCTTTCCTATATTGTAATACCTATTATTATGAGGAATAACTCCCTAATACATTGTTTTCATACAACTCTATTGGTTTACGTGGCGAACGCCAGTAAAGCTTCCAGTCGGCATGATTTTTTCCGATATCTTTAGCAATCGTCGTCATATTTCAGAAAATTTATACAAACCCCTAATAAATTATACACCTAAACCTTCTTGACGGATTCATCAGGAAGGTTTAGGTGTATAATTTAAGTGAGAGTGGAGTACGGATAGAGTGATTACTCTATCCGTACCTGAAAACTGTGTAAAAATCCATAAGGTACTTTTGTAGTTTATCGCGAACAGACAGACAGACAGACGCGGCGGGGGACTTTGTTTTATAATATGTAGTGATACTAGCTGACCGGCGCACCTTCGTCCGCGTTTTTGTAAATTTTCTCCGTTTTTGCAACATTTTTCATTGATGCTCCGCTCCTATTAGTTATAGCGTGATTTTATATAGCCTATAACATTCCTCGATAAATGGGCTTTCCAACACTAATAGAATTTTTCAATTCAAACCAAGTAGTTCCTGAGATAAGCGCGTTCAACCAAACAAACAAACTCTTCAGATTTATAATATTATAGACATATAAGTATATTATGTACGTGTAATGCACTCAAATTAATTTGAAGATTGTTATTTCTAACTAACTCACACGTAAGTAGTTCTCACGTCTACGTATGAAATTAGCTGCATGTGAAAAAAATTATTAGATATTCTGAAGAGATTATGGCTAGGCTGACAAACAGACGTAAATAGCCAATTTATTTAGGAACAACGTTAATAGGAACAACATTGTGTAAAACTTACGTCGAGTTAATTATAATCTTTTTTTTTGGTATTAACTGTACACATTCGCTGTAAGCTGTGTCTTTAAACTTAAACTAAACTGAAATCACTTATCTTAAACAAGCTTGAGAAATTTCAGTAAGTTCTTGTAAAAAGGTAAGGAGATCAAGATAATTTAAAATAGATTATGAATAACATTGACATACATATTGCTGTCTTCTCGATGTTTATAAAACCAAAACCTCAAACCTTAGCAATAAAGCGAGCCTATAGTAGCGGTTATTTTCAAAAACTATCTTGAAGTTTAGTTTATTGCACGCCGTAGTAATCACAGTTACCATTATATCTAGAGCGTGTGATTTTGATACTTATTAACCAAAAATTAATGGGATGTACATGTTAAATAATTTGATTGTTACTGTTCTTAAATTAGTAAACTGAATAGTACACTGTTAGATAGAGTTTGTACATTTTTCAATCTCTTATATTATCTACTGATATAAAAATGATTTATTTTTATGATTGCCATGCAAAATACGTTTAAAGTTAATAAATTTTAAACTACTTACTCGTATGAAAGATGTGTATATTCTTTCTTGATTGTTAATAAGCTTCATATATAAACTAATAAAATAAAACAAGATGTAACCGGCTAACACGTAACTTTAGGTGTTCACTTAAAGAACAACTGATGTCAACTAACTAACCTATAAAAATTTATATTCAATTGATGTAATTCATTAGCAGATAAAACTAATTTTCTTTACAATGAAGTAATCACTGGGCGCCAACCATTCACTTTCTATAACATATTACTTTTGATATGACTAAACAGTCATTACTAATTCGTCCATTAAATATTACATTCTAATAGCTAATTAGTAATTGGGATCGTTTACCGATCTTTAATACGGCTACATTATTTTAATCAGTACACAATGGAAAAACCTTGCACAATTCATTCTTGAATTGCTAGTTAAGTAATATTCTTCTATTAACCCTAAATTTACAACTAAGAATAATCCGACTGATTAAAATAAAAAGGGTAATAGATTGTATTATAGAAATAAGGTTCTATAACTTATTCTTACTGCTAGCTTACCGTTTCTTTAATAACTTATTCTTAACTTATGTTTACCTGTACTAACTGCACAACGGTACATGTATATGTAATTGTTAATAAATTACCAAATTAGACTCGAGCAACATTGTCATACATTTTTGAATGTAAATCTTTATAATACCAACACGTATTATTATTTAGCATATTTGTTGTAAATTATTTTTATTTTCAACTTTTCCTAATTCACAATACTTTCAGTCATAAAAAAATCAGTATTGATTTTTTATTAATGTATGTAAAATTTGTTGCTAAAGTATCAAATCAACAAATCATTGTATACAAAGGTGTAGGTTATACACTAAACGCTGCGTTTGCGGTTGAGTCGGTTTCACGTCATTAAACGTTTTCAGCTTGCAACCTTCAACACTGGTGCATTATCAGTTGTAAGTTAAACATCCTCGAATATTAGAGAGAGAAAGAGGTTATGTAATTATTTACATTTGAATTTCATATACTCTATTCTGCTCTTTTAGAACACGATAAACGACATGAATCATAAACATTTAAATCTCATCCGCTTATGTCACTTTCGAAAGTTTTACGATCCATTATTTTACAAATATACACAACATAAAGAATATAAGAATGATGCCAATATTTGCACGTAGTAGTAATCTTTGTGTCGTTCCAACAGACATTTTTATAGTAAAGCTAAAATTAAGTTAGTTATCACGCGTACGAATAAGTGTATAACGGTTAAAGATTGATGTGTAACAAAATCAAAAAAATAAAAATGTCATGCATTCGACATCATATTTTAGTTCATTTTGTAAATTGTATTGCGTTTTTATGTTACTATTGGAATATATAATTCCAATAGTAAAAGATTTTAAAACCTTTCTTTTCAAAATGTTCAGTTCAGCTTAATATAACTACCATTAAAACCCAAACATACATTGTTACCCTTTAAAATAATAGAATCGTATATATGTACTTAAAGAATTGTCTGTAGTTAACAATTAGTATAACAATATATAAATTAATTAGTAATTAATTTGAAAGAGACCGTAAACTGAAATTATGAAAGAATACATATTTGCTATTTAACCACAGTTGTATCAAAAGAAATCGCAGCATAAAAATTATAATTGATAACTGAAAAATATATATCAATAAACTTTAAATAAAATTTATGTAATATTATCACTTACCTCTTCTAAAATTAATATGATTTTAATCCAGTTGATATATTAACACACACTTTTATGAATGCAACACTGTTAGAGAGTGACTAGTAAGGGCACGCTGCGCGCAGCGCCCGTGACACTGCCTGTCAGTTGAAGCTTTGAGTAGCGCGTGCGCAACCACCTCTTACTTATAGTTTCAGCCGAGCGCCGTAACACTTTCCCCACCTATCTTCATCTCTTTATAAATGTAAGAGATATTCGAATTTCTCTTTAGTTTTCGTACGCTTAATGTTTTTTTTTGGTTTTCTTACGATAACAGTATGACCGATTTAATTATTAATTAGCGGGAAAATTTTTAGTGGTGTTATAGAGAAATAAGTTCAACTTTATAATCGTTTGGACAAAACTTAATTAATTGTATTTAAAAAATCCTCCAATGACTGGTATGAAAATAAAATATTTTAGGCTCAATTCCAATGGTTAATTTCCAAAAACAGCTAACGTAACTTGATACATGTAGTATTAATTTCATACTTAATATGAATGGTATTTATTATTGAATGAATTGTAAATAATTTATTGAACTTAGTTTTAACTATTATTTTAATGTTACCTTTATTGCAAACCACATTTTTTAAATTGAAGTACATTATAATTGTTTAATTAACAAATATTTTATTTTTATTCTTATTTTTAATTATGTCAAATTAGTCATTTATTAATCTCCTATTTCATTTTAAATTTTTATAACCGTTAATCATTGTGCATGTGGTGATAGCCTGTAAGTGATTATTGCACTCATACATGTTTAGTCTCTAAGTTACTAATCTGTAATGTTTATTGTAATAATCGTTGGATGACCAAATAAAATAAATAAAAAGACAAAAAATCTTGATGAGATTTGTAATAAAAAAGTTTGTAATATTAAAGTTTTAAGTTTTGTTTTAATGACTAAACGAAAAGATGATAACCAATAGATATTATTATTTTAAGGAAAACACAACTGAAGGTAGTAAATGCCAGGATTTGAATGACAAAGGTAGGTGCAACTAAAAGTCACATTTTAATATTTTATTATAGAAAAAGATTCGCTTTCAGTATCACAATATGAAATGTGCATCTTAGTTATTATTCTTAAATAGCTGAATATGTTATTAAGGTATTTTTAAGCCCTCTTTAGTTGCATAATAGTTGTTATTAGATATATAATAACAACTATTATAACGTGGGTGAGATGTGTGAAGTTATTATTATTATTATATCATTTTATGAGGCAAAATAAATAATAACAATAAAATAATAAAAACGTCAAACATGCTACAAGGGTTATGAAGGTGAGAAAGTATACAAACTTCAAGTTCTTCTAAGTTTTCATCAACTTTTCGCGACACTTGCACGTAAATGTTGGTCAAATCTGGGAACTGAATTTTAAACCACTTCCAGTTAACTGATTGAACTGAGTTTTAGTGCACTTTGATTTTAGCTACTATCAAAATATAATAATAATTATAGTACTAAGAAGCGGCTTTGATTAACCGTACCAGAAAGTTGCCAGCCAAACAAAGTAACTAAAAATTAAATCTAAAAACTAGCCGCATAAACATTCCATTAAATCTTTGTAGCTCCATTTTACTTTTTTTAAGGAATTGTTAATACGAACTTATTAATACTAGAAAACTGACATTAAAAACCCAAACTAAAATTACAAAACTTTCTTAATAGTAAACAATTAATTACAAATTATCGTACTTTGAAGAGGGTGGGGGTCAAGCATTAAGGCCAAGTATAAATAAATGAACGCCTTATAAAGTAAGAAGTAAATAATTAATTCAGATATATAAATGAATTCAGATTAGAAATACACCCATCTAATTCGATTCTAAAATATTCATTCAAATAATTTCTTTAATATAGCTTTGAAATACGTAGGTTTTCAAACTGCTTTTTTTTGTAGTGAATGCTTTGTAATTTTAACTTGTTTTTGAATTCGAAGTTTTGACTCTTTACTTTGATTCTAGCATTTTATAATGACAAATTTGGACTCCAACTGTTACAAAATTTACAGTCAAAGTAGACGCATATGTCTCACAGGAGCATGCATTTACACAAATACTGTCAATGTGTCATACAATGCTTAGTCTTAACTTTTCTTAGTGCATACCATATAATATTATATATAATTAATTATTAATAATTATAATTTATTTTAAATTTTTATGCTACTGACTTAAAATCGATAGATTTTCCATAAGATGGTAATGGATCGTTTTAAATTTTACCATCATAAGTGTTAATTTTCCAAAGAAAGTTTTTAACATGTTTGCTTTTATCTTTAACCAGTGAGTTAAAGAGTAATTTCCCAAAGCATTCGTTTAATGAGTTACGACGAATTTACTCAAAAAAACAAACCTCATGTTGTATGTACCTCTAAAGTTGACATTATGATATTAATTTTCTATATAATACTAGATGTACCCGACATGCGTTGCAATGCCTTTTTTTGTAATTTTACATGAAAATTTATCGTACCTACAATTATTGCATTCGATTGCCGTCTTGCAACCCTATTGCGGATCTGTGGATAGAACAGAATAATATAAAAATCGCGATTGAAAAATAAGGGTTCATCGTAGAGGGTTGAAAATTAAGGGTTGTATGTATTTTCTAATGCTGTATCATAAAAAAAATATTTTTTTTTTATGTAAAAATTAAAAAAAAAATTTAGGGTTGGACTACTCTTAACATTTAGGTTGATGAAAAATAGATGTTGTCCGATTCTCAGACCTACTCAATATGCACACAAAATTTCATGAGAATCTGTCAAGCCGTTTCGGAGGAGTTGACCATATGTTTCTGTAACACCTTATATAGTAGCAGGATTCTCACCTCAAGCAAACCGTCTACATATTTATTATTTGACACTAACTTCATCTTGTAACATTTACCTGTTGAGGAAAATGGCTTGCGAAGGGAAATACTCGTAAAATCATCCGATGATAAAATGTTCGTTTTCGCGGTTAAGGTTTGGCCCCAAAAAAAAACCGGACAAGTTCGAGTCTGACTCGCGCACCGAGGTTTCCGTAAGCAAACAAACTTGTATGTAGGTAGATAGTACATCCATCTCGGGAATCAATTCTCTTGCCCGTCTTTTTTGAAAGCTTAGCTTAGCTTTGCGGTTGCTATTTATGACAAAGTCAACAATCCAACCGCAAAATATAAGTTTGTAATCACAAAAACTATTGTTTTATGTGATAATATACACACACAACAAATTAACAAATTTCACGATTCTAGGTCAATGGGAAGTACCCTATAGGCTTTGATTTACAAATTTGTTAAAACCTAAGGCTTAATGACCGTATCTTTTGATTGCGTTGACTTAGAAGCTTGTTTTTTTATAGCTTCAAGGGACCGCTGACATAAGTTTTTGATATTAATTTCAACTTAATGCCTTCACAGGTTCCTGACGAAAAGACCCTTGACGGACAACAAAGTGATCCTATAAGGGATCCTTTTTTTCTTTTGAGGAAACCTACCCTTGTAAACCCTAAAAAGGACCAAAATCGTGACCGTGTTTTGTTCAACATCAACCCTATATTAATAAATAGTTTTTTTGTGTTTTACTTTAAGCCCACTTTACCTACTGAATGATAATTATATTTAAGACTAGAGTCATACCAAAAAAATCCATTGCAATTGGAAGAAATTTGGGTATAACCCTATTAAATAGTGTTGTGTTCTCGGTGATAAGTAGGATCACTGCAATGTGCTTTTCCTAATGGACTATGTAGTACATGATCAGTCTCCAACAACCCAGTTCAGTTTAGAAAAGTTCCCCTTTGACGCGCATTGTTGGGTGCCACTGAGAATACAAAAATCTGATTATCCATTCCATGTACTTTATACACAAATATAAAATAACCAGCTTAGATGGCAGCTTCATTTTTAAACACTACGATGACTATAAACTATATTACCCGTATCCATTTTTTTATTTAAAGAGTAGAGTAGTAAGAGAGTTCGATGCGACTGATATTAACAAACCAAGTCATCCATTGGAAAAAATCAGCTAGAATACTTTGGGGAAACAGATGCATTAGTAATATCTGAGCAATACTTGCGACTTATTATATCCAATGGATTCCTTGCCAGGCAGGCCATTTTGCTTCGTCACCCTAAAAGTACATACACTAAACTATCCGTTTACAAGTTATGACCGTTTGAATTTCCAGGTATTTTTACCTCGGTTTCTCATAAAGCACGTGGAACGTCTAGAGTTAAAGATTTTAAACCGTACGTATTTTTTAATTAACTGCATGCTAGAGTGATTTCAGTGATTTAAGTAAGTGTTCTATTTTCAAATACACCCTGTATATTACAATAAATTCAAGCCTAAGTGGTTTTGTAGAAGTGACTTTATTTTGATATCAAAGTGTAACAACTACAGAACTTTCACTTTTGGATTTAACGCTACCAACGTCTGGACCAAGTTTATTAATAATGACTGGATCTAAACTGTACTAGAGCCTAGACTATTAACACTACTAACGATAAAATTCATATATTTTTAGAAGTTGCCTCACTTGAAACTTGAACTTGATAAGTAAGTGTCCACTTCGTCAAGTTCCAATTTCATATAACGTCAGGTCCAACATTATAGTAGGCTTAGATGAAATTTTCAATAAGGAAAGCTTATTAATTAACTAAGGTTTGTAACCTTTCATGACATATTTTTCGCCATAGTAACAAAGAAAACATTGCTAAATTAGACGTATATAATAAAATAAATATAATAAAATAAATATAATTCGGTATTTAATCTCGAAATATTAATACTTTTTGTGACTGTCAAGTCCACTGTAACTAAGATTAGTGTAATCCGGTCAAAACGTGTGGCACACAAACAAGTATCGTAAATTCAATTTTGTTTATTTGCAAAAAGTTAGTAGGTGCAATGGTGCAATAGACCTTACGTCCGACTTAAACAATTAAATTATTTGAAACGGCGATAGAACGGCTACATGACTAGAGACAGACATGACAAATCGAAATGGACAATAATCATCACAGAATGGCAACAATGAGATGGCAAAAGCAGAAGAGGAAGAGAAGACAAAAGGTGAACAGACGACATAAAAAAAATGAAAGGCATAATTTGGCCAAAGGGAGCAAATAATAGAACATTATGAAAGCGACTGAAAGAGGCCTAGGTGTCAAAATTCACATTGATCTTAAAAACCGGAAAGACAATGATGTTTTTAGATGAAGTTAAGGAGTGCATTGATGTAAATTTATATCAGCCATAGGTTTAGGTACGATTCCCATCCAGAACAAACAATTGTGTGATGAGCACGATCATTTGTTCAGTGTCTAGTTGTTATTTTTTAATAACTAGCTGTGACCGCGACTTTGTCCGCGTGGAATAGTGTATTATTTATATTGAATCAACAGGCTAAAAATAAGTTTCAAGTTTCTAGCTCTAAATATGACGATACTTCCATACAACTTTTCATCCTCATCTTTCAACCCCTTACACCCCTTTTTTCGCATTAAAATGTAACCTATGTCCTTTCTCAGGCTTTAGACTATCTGTGTACCAAATTTCATTTAAATCGGTTCAGTAGTTTTGGCGTGAAAGGGCGACAGGTCTGTCTGTAAAGACAGAGTTACTTTCGCATTTATAATATTATAAGTAAGGATTAATAAGGATATGTCTGTATTTAGTAGTATATAAGTATGTATATCAGCAGTCTGGTGACAATGGTATAGGCTCTGCCTAGTTTCAAATCAGGCGGTCGTGTGTGAGTGTCTTTAGTATTTGAAGATGCTTTCTTTCAGTAAGCACGAATAAAATAATTCATGCTTTATTTTGTACATACCTACTTAGAGAGAATATTGCACTTTCACTTTTATAATAGCAGTAACTTTGACGCAAAAACTAAAGGGATTTTGATGAGTGGGTTCACGTCGGTAGTGCACTGGGTGAGATTCAAACCAGCAACCACTTGATTGGAAGTTCGACGCCTTCGCCATTACCTACTAACTACCTGTGTAACTAGTGCAAAATATATTTTGTGTGGTATAGTATACCTAAATCAGCCGTGTTTGTTTTACTTCAAACGTGCCGTAAAAATATATATTATATTGTTAAGTTGAGAGCGTCATATACTTTAGAATGACGACTTATTTTGTATGTCTTTATAGGTGTGTTCATGACCGCGAAGCGATGATAGAATTTAAAGGTATAGCGAAAAGTTTCAATTCTGTCACAGTTTCTTTTGTTATTAAAAAATTGTGTTGTTAGATCCTTAGATCCGTGGCTGGCGTGAACACATTGACATGTCGACTTCCATGATTTTTTTCAGTGGCGTATTACTGCCTACGCATTAGGAATTTATATGAAAAAACACAGTTTACGGTTTCAAATATACATACATTTTGGAGCAATCGACTTTGGAAATATGTTGACATCTCGCATTTTAACATGTCTAAGTTGACAAAACCTCATGTCATTCACATGATTTTGTGAATGACATTGATATTTTCTTATATCAACTTACACTCAGTCACATAAATAATATTCGTTATTTGAAATCTGAACTACATAGAAAACACGTTTTCTACGCTGGCGCTCAGTCACATTTCATTTTTATATTATGCGTTCGCATTGCAACTACGAGACTGCATCTTAGCGTGGTTTTGTCAATAGTTCTATAATGTCATAAATACCAAGGACTATAAATCCACGAAAAAAAAACTAATTTACGCGTCGCTAAAGACGAATTACGTCTGTTGACGTAACAATAATTTCACTTTTGTGCTTAAATAAGTTATTCAACCATCCTCGTGATTGTAAATCTATGACCGAAACTGAAAAAATGTTAAAGGCTATATAAGACTGTGACCATTCATACCTTCACTTGGGAGCAAATAAATCGAGTCATTTGTCATCTCCTGGCTATATGTATTTTAGCAGTTCGAAACTTCTGTCAAATCAAAGTAGATTAAGTTTACCTTCAAGATAAGGGTAATTTGCTATTATCATTAAAAAAAAGGTTAAAAGGGTATTTTAAAATTATCGCTGTTTACTTGTTTGTAACATTTACATTGTGCTATATTTAAAAAATCTGAAAAGGGTTTTCGTTTATCACACCTGTACCAAAGGTTGATTGTGGTCTGTATCTGTGTTTCGGCATCCTTGAATTGTGATAAAATGGATATTATACCAATAAAAGCTGCTCAAGTGTTAGCTTTACTCGAGACCGGGCACGGACAACGTGAAGTGGCCCGTAGACTACATTTAAGTCGTTCAAGGGTACCACGGGTGTACCAGCGGTACCTGGAGACTTTCATATGGCACATGTTTCTAACTGATGAGATACATGTAACCGGAAATAATAAACGGAAGATGTGAAAAGCGGGGCTGGCTTGATTTTTTGCTCCCGAGTGTAGTTGTGTACTACTATATTATTATTATTATTTAACGAGTTGTGTACTTTTCTTGCTTCTGTCCGTTAAAGTTTTCCTTACTCTATATGAATGAAGGTCTTGATTAGATCCTTATATAATCTAAATGGGGTCTCCCGCAAGGTCTATCGTATCTAGTTATAAAATCTAATAAGACTATTTATGCGAACCTGTTTAGAAATGTCGGCAATTGTGCTAAAATATCCGACACATTAATGAAACAAGCCTGAATTTATAACTACATATATTATAACTTTTCGTATAAGAATAATCATCTAATGTTTAATATAGAAGAAGTAAGTAAAGTAAACTAAGAGTATGTAGATAATGCTAATAATAAGTTAACCTAAATTTATTTTACTTTTTTTAGAAAATCTAAAGTATAATTGTTATACACACATAATACATGTTTCACATTAATTTACTTACTTCTATGCGCCAATTAAACGGTTTGGTTTTGCTGTCAGTTTTACCACAATCAAAACGGTGATTGACGAGTAACCTGTCGTCTAATGCAGTGATTGACGATTGCATGATGAGATTTTAATGTCGATATTATTTCATCAATCACCAATGAACATCCGTTAATGATCCTTTTACGTCCTTTTGGTAATGATTGACGTTTGCAAGAGCGTCTAATGGACGTCTTAGTGGTTGTGTATGCCAGCTGGTGCTCCTGTCCTAGTGGTCTCTCCAGTCACAGGAAATACAGGACTTTCGGGTACGCGACCCCGGCCTTTGCGAGCTACTGCAGTCGCAATCCGGTTCCCCATCCGAGACTTACGGTATCCCTTACCCTAGGTTCCTTTCCACACTCTCCCCCGTGGGATTTGGAGGTGCAAGTGCTCGCCAAAGTATATCGGCGAACGGCCGAGTTCCGGGCAGGAAGCGGCAGTCGGCAGCCCCCGCCCGAAGAGTTACGCGAATGGCGTGAGGCCGCTCGCCGATCCACCATGGCTCGTTGGTCGTCCCAGCTGGAGGCTCCACATGCTGGCTTTGCCGCCGTAGAGGCGCTCCAGCCGGTCATCGTCGAGTGGGCAGGGCGGCACTTCCTTCCGACTGACGCAGGTTCTTTCCGGGCACGGCTGCTTCGGGAAGTACCTGCACTCGGTCGCTAGGAGGGAACTGAGTCCCACTTGTCACCACTGCGACTGCAGTGAGGACTCGGTTCAGCACACGCTGGCGGTTTGCTCCGCCTGGGCGACGCAGCGTCGGGCCCTCACTGCAGTCATTGGAGGGGATCTCTCGCTACCGGCCGTCATACGCTCCATGGCCGGTAGCGACAGGAATTTTACCGCCGTCGTGACCTTCTGTGAGGACGTCATCTCGCAGAAAGAGGCGGCGGAAAGGGTCCGGGAGGACGATCTCCACTCGGACCCAATTCGCCACCGGTAAACCGGGCGGCGGAGGCGCGCTTACCAGCGCCTTATGCCGGCCTGAGTGTGGCCGTGGGTGAACGGGATGGGTTTTCCCCTCCGCCCGCTATAGTGGCCCCCCGCAAGGAGGTGGTGCCCGCGCTTTTGCGGGCAGGTGCTAGGAGGGTTCCGAATGTCTTAATCAAAAGCTGTTCCCGGATCCCTCCTACTTAAGGCGCAGTACGGAACACCGTGTGGTTTTAGTCGGTTCGATTCCGATACACCGCCCCACCAAAAAACCCGATGGTGCCCGAGGGGGTTTTCCACACGCACAAAAAAAAAAAGGTTCCTCTCCACACCGCTTTTTTTGTAATACAACTTTCTGTTCTTCCTTCTTTCCCGTCTTAGAACGACTACATCCCAAGGAGGTCAGGCAGGCGGCCGACCATGAAAGAAACCAGCCCAAACTCTTTGCAATGTTACACATTGCGCCAACCCTAATAAAAATTGGAAAAAGGGCAAGAAGATGATGACTCTTAGAGGTTGGGAGAAAAATAATACTTATTATGTATCCCCGAAGGAGTGGGAGAGGCGTATTTACGCCGATCATTTTTAAATCGACTTCAAAAAAAAAAGGAGGTTCTATGGTTCCACTGTCTATTTTTTTTATGTGTGTTCACCATCGAGATACAGTAATAATAACTCCGTGATGTTCACCGATTACTCAAAGACGCCAGGACTGATTTGGAAAATTCTTCTTTTGCTTGAAATGGTATACTTCCCAGGTAGTCCCAAGGTCATCAGGTTAGTATCTGATGATGGGATCCTGGAGAAATCGTGGGTACTCTTCAAATTTTATAGGCACACTTGAAGGTATTTGGGTATTTTGAGGCGCAGCGCGTCAGTGATACTTCTTTAAAAGATAATGGCTACTATAATTTAGGGCCACTAACATCTAAGCTAAGTAATAGAGGGTAAGCCTAATGCCATCAACCAGGAACTTTGGGAAGTAAATGGGGAATTATGAAATATATTGAAATGGAAAGGTAGGTAAGAAGGGAAAGAAATGGAAGGAAAGGAATGTTGCTTTTATGGATGGATCTGGGAGTGCAAGCAATAGCTCGAGCGGGGTCAGGGTTGCATACCTATAAGTCGAACTGGTAATTGTCGGAAAGTGCGAGCCCTCTAACAATTTAAAAACAACACAAGAAGAGACAGAAGACATTTTTTAGAAGAGTATTTCTGTCAAATATAAAAAAAAAAGTTTAACGGTTTTATTGCAAAAGAAACAAAATAATGATGCAGATAATGTACGCTTTAGCATTTTACAAAAAAAATAATTCGGAAATAAAATCGTGGGGCGTAGCGTAATCAGAGTAAATATGTAGTAACCCTTCAGGGTTGTAAAAAAAACGTAATCCGACATTTTTGTGGCAGTGGCCATCTTGGATTTACAATGATACTCAATACACATAATTGTATTGTCATCAGAACTAAAGATGTGTGTGATTAATTGGTCAACACACAAGACACAAGATACAAACAAGGCAAGCTAAATGTATTATAATCAGTGCTACTTTAACACTGTTTCAAATATATTCTAGGGTTCAATGAAGTTTTGAAGTGCCACTAGTATTGAAAGTAATCATCTCATTCTTTTAAATTACCATTTCATCCAAGCTTTTTTCACAATTGAAGCAAAATAAATTGATGTCGATATCCAAATTAACATTTAATTTTTTTATATAAACAAGCTCATTGTTGCTATTGAACTATACAATAAACTATAGGTCTAAAAGTAACCAAAACTTTATTTAGAAAGACGGAACAGTTAATGGAAAACTATACCGAATAAATAATAAATAAATAAACTAGTTCTTAGTGAGTTATAAATAAAAGTTAAAATAATTATAATTATGATATTATTAGTCTTGAATAATTATAGACCAATGGCAATTAGAAATATTTTTTCTTTAAATAACAAGAAGATATAATATAATAACGTAAGAAGTCATTTACATACGTGTTTAGAATAAAACTCAATGTCAAAAACATGACGCTTCCGTTACTAACTTCTACTCATTTAGAACCTTATGTCTTGTTTTTAGGTTTTGCGAACTTGTAAATATTTATGGATATATTATTCTTAGTAATTATTCATTAGGTATTTTAAAACCATTTATTATTTTGGGAAATACGCACGTCGTGCGTCATATTCCGTTGTCCATGTATATCTTAATACCACGAATTGACAAGGGAAGGTAATTCATATAGCCACGACAGGTTCAAGTGACCTCGTAAATATAGCTAACGCCAATTGGCGGAGCTAGGTACGGGGAGCCGCTCTCATAATTCTGGCCTTCCCTCAAAATATTGATTCCACCGTGTCATATTAAACAACAGTAGTAGTAGTAACTCTCCCGGAAACTGTATTTTTAATGTTTTGTTTTTACAAACTGCGTCAAGATTCCAACCTGTTTAAAACTAAATAATAACAATTAAAAACCAATTTCTCTAATGCAAAACTCGAATCCAGGTCCTCGACTTTGCATAAACCACACCGTGTTTTGACACAAAACTAAAAACTTGTTAGTCTAGTAGCAACCGTTCAAAGATGTGGATTAGTCATCATTAAAATAATTAAAATCTCCAACCATTTACTACTAAAATAATGGACAAAATAAGAGGGAATAGCCCTATGAATTCCGAAAACGCAGTAACTTAACTAACTTCTAAACTAGTTATAGTAATTTAACAAATTAGGTATCTTTAGAAGCGTATCGATCGTGCGCCGGTAATAGGCTATATCACGTCACGAAATTGAATATGACGCACAAAATCCAAGGTGTACTTTTAGATAAAGCAGTAATCGATTTAGGGAAGTCATTCTTCAGTAAGAAACAGGTCTACGTGGACCTCAGCAGAGACAGATTTTTAGAGGGTTTATATAATTGTTCCTTAGATAATAATAAATTGCTGAAAAATCGTTATGACCCCATTTTTTGGGAAATTAGAAAATTTAAGAAGTCTTACAAATTCCGAAATATAATCCTAAAAGTTCAGTATATTATATTGTCGAAAGTTTACGCGAATGTTACACATTGAAATAAAACTATTTTAACGGATTCTATCGCGATTTATTTGGTGTTATTTTAATATTTACACTGATCCCATCGTTTCAGTTGCTTTTCAGCAGCCATGGTCACGGGTAGACTAAGATGGTGGTCGTCTCATGTATCGAAGTGCAAAGTTATCTCAAAGTACCCGAGGTTTGTTGATTGTTGGTGTTACTATTTACGCAGAATGAGCTCAAAGTGTCTTGAAGCCTTGCTGTGTTTTGTATTTTCTTGGGTTTGAGTAAGTGGATAACCGGATCCCAAGCTGGTGGTACGTTCCAACCATCTTCTCTATTAAAATTAGGGTGTTTTTTAATTTCAATAGCCTCACGGAGCATCGTTGGTAGGAATCGGTGTTCTTTCGCGAGTACCTGTGGTTTAACGAAACGCAGGTAATGGTTGGTCCCTTGTTGCACGTGTTTACACACAGCAGACTTCATCGAGCGTTGGTGTTTTATGTCAGCAATGTGTTCGTTGACGCGGGTGCCAATGCTTCTTGTGGTTTGACCAATGTACGAGAGCTAACAGTCACAGTCTATTTTATAGACCCCTGCATCTTGTAGAGGTACTTGGCACTTGACAGATGGTAAAAATTGTCTTGTCTTCGTTGGCGGCTTGTAGTATGTATTGATTGAAGCTCGCTTCAAGATGTAGCCAATCTTGTCAGTAACTCCTCGTACTACGGTAGAATGGCAGGCTGGCGCTCGACAGTGGCTGGCTTTTCTTGGGATCTGTGACGGAGGCGCGGTAGTGGGAGCTTGTTGTCTTGCAGTACGTGCTTGACATGTGCCAGCTCAGCGTCCAGGTGTTTCTTGTCACAGATCCCACGGGCTCTCTGAAACAAAGACATTCCCACGGTAGCTAGCTGTTTTGGATGGTGGTGAGATTCACCGTTTAAGTACCTATCAGTATGGGTCTTTTTTCTATACACAAAAGTATTGTTAGGATTTCTTATCAAAAGTACATCTAAGAAGGCTAATGAATTATTTGCCTCTAATTCCATAGTAAATTTTATGTTGTTATTAATGGAATTAAGGTGTTCTAGGAATGCACGTCGGGATCAATGTAAATATTAAAATAACACCAAATAAATCGCGATAGAATCCGTTAAAAATAGTTTTATTTCAATTCAGTATATTACCCAAAAATTAAGTAGGTTTAATAAGTTGTATACGCTTAAAGTATTGTTAGGATTTCTGATCAAAAGTACATCTAAGAAGGCTAATGAATTATTTGCCTCTAATTCCATAGTAAATTTTATGTTGTTATTAATGGAATTAAGGTGTTCTAGGAATGCACGTCGGGATCAGTGTAAATATTAAAATAACACCAAATAAATCGCGACAGAATCCGTTAAAAATAGTTTTATTTCAATTCAGTATATTACCCAAAAATTAGGTAGGTTTAATAAGTTGTAAATTTTCGGTTTTGCACATACCTTATTCCACAATAAACCTCAAAAATAATTTAAATGACAACACATTTTATAAAATTACAATACACTATATTAAAATACATATATAACAATAGTAAGCGATCCTTAGGGCTAGGTGGCATACGACCTAAATGACTACGTTTTAATTTAAAATGTATACCTATGTATGTTGTCTACTAATTATATGATAAATATTCAATGGTTTGTAGAAGAGAATGTCAGACAAGAATATGTACTTGTTTAATACTTTTTAGATTCGGGTTTTAGTTTCTATAAGCTATCTAAAGAAAATAAACCAGATAGATCTAATAAGTGAGCCCTAAACAACACTCATTTGTTACACGATACACGAAAAGTTACAATGTGTGTATTTCGGAATACCCATGATTAGGCTTAAAATAATTAATTCATTAAATAAATGTTTTTTACCTAAATCTACAATCGGCAAAACCCCGATTAATAAGAATTGCCTACATCAAAATGTTGACTTAAGTGACACTGTTGTGGTTGATTCTAATTTTGGATTTTAAATAATTTACATACAACCATCACTTTTATGGAAACGTAGGCATAAGTACGAAGAAATATAACAAATTATTGAATCTTGCTTTGTGATTCATGTAAACAACCTACGTTCGCAGAATGAATTGTCACGCGTAAGATTTATTTTACCATTACTAGTCTGTAGTTTCTGTAATTGGCAGACTGCGGAAACCTTAGGACGAGTTGTTTTTAAATATATTTATCAGTGTACATTAGAAGTTCGAATAGAAACGAAACTGATACACATGTGTTTACATGAAATAACTTTTTAAAATCACAATAAAGGTACGAGTACTCAGGTTTAAGACAAGATAATTCACTTGTAAATTTTACACGTGAAAAAAATTCAGTAGTGGAGATCCTGTGGCGAAGGTAATGTCAAAGTAAAGTTCACTAGCTTTTTAATTCGTATCGTTTATCAAAAATCAACATTTTTTGTTATAAATGAAAATGATAATCTATTTATGTGTTTAAGTAGATCTTTTTAGGCTGTTGTATATATTAGTTTGGTATTATTCTATTTCTGAATATCTGTTAAATAGAACAAAATCAGGTAACAACTTTAAATGAATCTCAATTATTATTTAATATTAGTACAAGGGAAATCCAAGACCACTCTTTAAACGATAAAAATGTTTATTTATCTTGTATTCTAAGTATTAATAAAAATTTATTGTGTCATTATGTTTATGCTTTTTTTTCTGTCTTTCATTTCTTAGTATAGCCTCAGTTTAGTGGCTATGGTACAACATCAAGGCCTTTTAATATAATATCAACATCGTATGGCCTTTTTTACTTTGAATTTGCTAACAAAATTACGTTCTTTTATTTTTCACGGTAACCGTTTATTTTGATAAATGGTAAACAGCGACTCTATGATCTTTAGATTAAGTAAAACATTGTATATCCCCTTTCATACATTTTTCCGACGTCACCGAAAGTAGCAGTCGTGTGGTTAAGTCAGAATGGAACCAACTAATACACGGTGTTAGCTTATAAACGACGATGTGCTCACCATATACTTTTGAGCGTAAAATCGCCTACTTATCGGTTTTTTATAGGATACAATTTAATGAATATGCGAAAACTCTCTTTGTACTAATTGATCCATTACCATTCTTTTAGTGGGCCTACTAGAAACAGACAGAAGTTCCATCCTTTCATTGTCGAAACACCAAAATGTCGATCTAAACGCTTTGACAGCTCCTTTTTGGTTCGAGTCGAAAAGTCGGAAATGTAGTGCCCATGTGTATTTTTTCAGAAAATTATAATCCTGGAACGTTCAACAGTAGAGTGCATAGGTTTCTTGGATAGGCCTGTACCATCTTCGTCTTCATCGTCACTCCATCAGCCGTGTTGGAAGACAAACGCCTATTTCATTACTTCATAGAAAAGTTATCTACTCCATGAGGAGTGGGCATAGCAATGCTATGGTATTAATTAAAGACATCATTTGTTACTAGGGGAATTTATAGTACAAAAACTAACTTATTATTATAATAAAAGCATCCAACATTTGATGAATTCAATATTATATATGTATATTACGATCTAAACTTAAAGATATACCAGTGTCCCCAGGTAACTGTCTATCATAGCTAACGAGTTCCTTTTCGAATTAAGCCGGAGTTAGAATGTTTGGGTGTAGGGTGTTTTGACTACTCAAAATGATAGCGTTCATCAAGACCTTTAACTAAAACGACAATGTTAGTAGGGAACTCTCGAGGTTGACAATATGGAATGGTATATAATCGGCTTTACTTTGAATTATTAAAGTGTTAGAAAGGAACCCATTTTCCCTGCTTACAAGATAAGCACAAAAATTATTTGAGGCTTTCTTTGCCTTCTTATTTGAAATCGGCGGGGGTGCTGTAGGCTTTAGTTGAGGGTTGGGCGCTGTGAAAGGAACCGCGGGTTGCGGTGCGACTTGAACAATTGTGGCTTCAGCCACATCAGAAATCATTATTGGTCTGGCCTCCCATTCTGCAGGGCGACTTGCTTTAGCCGCTGCCGCAAATGTTATTGGTCTGGTGCTGATAGCTAGGAGAGGTCATGGAATAATTACCTCCAACCTAGAGAATCACTTTTCCTTCCCTGCCAGCATCTCAGTGACCCGAGCCAAACTTGGCCCCGCTTCCGATAAGGTTGCATCATTTTCGAATTCGTTGCATCTCTTCTAGATTATTTTCTAGATCCACTACCTGGTTTTCGAGGCGAGTAGTGTGGGTTATTAGTGCGTCCGTTGCCGTTTTTACATTTGCGGTTGCCTCCTTTAGTGAAAGCCCTTAGACACGAGTGTCCCTTGGTGTCCTTGGAGTTGATGTCCTTCCAGTTGAAAGAAATCAGAAGTTGGCCCCATTTCAATTTGTAGTAAAAATTTCAACCCTAAGGGTAGAAAAGTAGTAGTAATGTTCACCCGTTGACTTTACACCTGTGAACCGATTTTATTAAAACTATGCCCACATATGTAGTTATGATACTACAAAATTACGGAGACCGGTAGTTAATTTGATAATGCATGCGAAATCCAGTCCAGGGAACTCCTCAACGATTTACAGCATCTATTTCGTGTTTGTTCATCTTAATTGATCTTAATGAGAACTTTAAACCTAATAAAAGATTGTTGAATATCTGATAATAATAATATTTAAGCCACAAAACGATACAAAATAAAAAAAGAAAAGTTAAACCAACGAAAGAAGAAAACTCGTTTTTCGCTTTTCAATTTATTTCTTCTTTCGTCGGTTTATCTTTTTGTTAAAAAGTTTTTATAGAGGTTTTCTTTATTGCCGACCGTAAGAGCTACCGTTCCTATTAGTTCCGGGTTACGGCTTGACCGGACCGTGATTTTCGTCAAATCAATGTTGGCCGTTTCCAAATGAATTCGGAGACGATAAACCCGTCTGCCTTATACTGCCTCCGTAGTTCCTGAGAATTCCCATTTCCATCCCTTACTGGATAAATTTACGGCTAAGCTTGAAATCAATCCTTCTTGCAGACACTTTTTGAATCCTTGTCCGATTTTTAGGTATTATACACATTTACCAAGAATTCTATTTAATAATGGATTACATACCTACATATTTTCTTTATCATATATATTATATACATATCTAGTTAAGTATAAATAAAATACTTAAATACAATATTTAATAAAATATATATCCACAAGTACGCACCCATACGGACACTCATATAGATTGAAGACGGGGTTATACCTTAGATTTATTACACTAATGAGTTAAATGTACGGAATTATTTATTTAACCCTTAAGGTGTTGTCTTTTCAGATGAGGAAATGCGACTGATTTTAACAGGGATCAGTGTAACCTATTTATACAGCAAATATTTGAAGGCAAATCGTGTGCCTACACAGATACACACTAAAAATAAAAATATACATATATACCTTAAAAAAGTAAAAGTAGTCTGTGAGGCCTGGGATTTGAAATAAGACACGAAATTACTTAAACAGGTGTATTCCAAGATGGTTGATCTGGAGAGCCTCGATAAATATTAAATCTATTTCTAGTTACAATTTCACATTTTCTAATAGTATTAACTGAGCTCTGGGATTTACTGAAGTGCTAACTACTTGGCTTTTCACATTACTGTTCTTACTATCTCTTACAAATACATTCTGATTATTGACATAATCTTCCCCTTTTTCATTATATCTCCTATCATGGTAGTATTTATATTCATCTCTCTAAGAGATGGGGTCTCCGTAGGTATATAGTATTCCGATATTCCAACAAGGCAATATCTTTGTTATCATAATTTTTTTTTAAATTCTTTTTAGAGTCTGCATACGGCATTTAGCCATACTATTAGATAGCGGATAGTATGGACTTGATGTTTTGTGTTCAATACTCCACTCCCTAAGTTTTTTTTTGAATTAAATGCATACTGTAAAGCATCATCCGTATATAGCTTCTTTGGAATTCCCCATCTATCAAAACTGACTAAAAAGCTTATATGTGACAATCAGTGCTTTGATATCTTAATTCTATCATTTCTACATATTTAGTGAAATAGTCCACAATCAATTAAAATGTCTGAGTTTGAAAGAAAACATATCTGCAGCCAAAACTTGCCACGGATTATCAGGACACTTTCTTAAAATTAATGGTTCATGTATGTGTGATTTCTGAAATTACAAACATGTTACACAATTAGATACAAAACCTTTTAATTCTTAAAACATGAATGGCCAGAACAGAATAATCTCTACTCTATTTTTAGCTTGCCGAGTTTTTGGAAACTCGGTAGCGACTATGCTCGTCTGATGGCCCCGGGCAGTGCGTTTCACAAGCGTGCGGCTTATACCGTGAGGGTACCTGTCATAAAAAACTGTGGTGTGAGTTGAAATTTCCAAAGTCAAGCTTTCCGATGACCTCAAGATCTCGTATGTGTGTCATGCATGTATGAATGCGAAATGTATTTTATAATATAGTGTTTTTTGTTTGTGTGTTTGAATGGGTTCGCAGACTGAAAGTGACAATTATAAGAAAGCTCCGAAGAACGGATGATCCGTTCCTATGTGTTGTTCCCATTTTGGGTTGCAGGTAAGGAGTGCAAGTAAGGAGAGACCCGGTGGACTGCCTCCTATGGAATTCAGAGACAATAAACCCTGAGTGTAGAAACAGCCATTGTTTCTATCATATCACCTAATGTTCAATTAGACACTATTAGTAATTCTAACTTAACAGTGCCCTGCTATATATTTGACTAGTGTGGCAAACCAATAATTATTTAACTTTTATTTCATAGTAAGTACTTTGATACAATAAGTGTATCCGTTATACTTCTTATTAAGTATTTGGAGCATTCTTCTTATAATAAATATATTACTATCATACATACATACATCCACAAACGACTTTCTCCCCGAAAGGGCAGGCAGAGGCGTATTAAGCACTAACATTTTGCGAAATATAATTATATCTGATGACCACATTGCAAATTAGTCATAGGAAAAATGAGAGTAGAGAGTGGGCACTTCTTCGACTATTTATGTTCGCTCGAAGGAACTGAGCCTCTAACAAAAAGAGGTCTTAGTCAAATAAAATCCAATTTTTAAGAGTTTTAGTACAGAGATAAATGGGACCTAGGGAAAGGACATAGATTCAAACGACAAGGCTTTAAGTAGTTACTTGAAGGGGGTGAAATAGGGAAGAAAATTTTATATGCGAGAAATTAATTAAAAAATAAAATCATTTGAATATTTTTGGTACGAAGTAAAGAATGTTTCTGCGTTTTTGACCAATCAAGGTAAACTAGGTAGTACTACTCGAAGTACTAATTCTACGCAGACGAAGTCGCGGGCACCAGTTAATATATTATAATTAAATATAATAAATACACAAATAAAATATACTCGATATGCGAATAGCTTATTTTAAACATACTTACATTTAATTTAGTGTATAGCGATCTTTTACCTTTTTTGAACGATTCTAATGATTGAGCTCATCTGGTAGAAGCCGATCGTGTAAAGGATTTATTTGCGAACTTTATAGTATACACTGGAATTTAAAATTGCAAGTTGTTAGATGATCTCAACCAAGTGGTTGAGATCATCTAAAAACTTGCAAGAACCTAAGACGTTTTTCGAGGCAAGGAAGAAGGGTTGATGAATATATTATGAAGTAGAGAAATGAGTATGAAGCGGCGGTAGCGTAATGGCTAAGGCGTCGGACTTGCGATCAAGTGGTTGCGGGTTCGAACCCCACCCAGTGCACTACCGTCGTGAACCCACTCCTAACACAAGCGTTAAGCTTAGCTGGAGGGGTTAACGAGATTACTAGTAAAGTGTGAGCCACGTTACAAGTAATCTTTAAAAAAAAAAAAAAGAGAAAGGATGCGAGTATTCCGTCATAGGGAATGGGGAGCATCTTGAGCGAGTTGCGTTATTTGGATAAGGTTCATTTTGTAGTTACGTATAAAATAAGATGTCATCTTTCATATAATTCACTTTAAAGCTGTTATTTTCGCAAGAACCATTGAACAACGCGGCATTTCGTAGTATTCGAGAAATGACGCCGTCGCTAGTTGACACTCGATTAAGGACAGAAATGAATAACAAGCACAAGTTACGCCAGATACGGGCGCACGCGCCACCCCTATTTAACAAATCTCCCTTGATCTGTGGTCTCTCCCATACAGAAAAGAAAAGAGGCGATTCCATTGTCCAGGTTAGAGTTTTCCTCCCTCCAAAGGTATTCAATTAATTTCTGAACATACAAATTGTTTAATTTTTCTAATATGGCAACATACAATTATTATATCAAATGTTTTTCGCGAACTTAATTATCTTATTCATTTATGGCCTTTGTAAATACTACATTACATACATTATAGATAACCGTTTCCAAAAATGTCAATAATAATAACAATAAGGTGCGGGCCCTATAATGATTGGTCATATCAGTCCTAACCTATTCCTTTGGCAAACTTAGATGGACTCATACTGAACTTGATGCCCTGGTTAGAAGAGTCCGTACATTGCTAACCGTGTACCGAATGCATCATCCATGTTCATCGATAATGAGATTATATGTCCCGCGGAAATATGGGGGTTTTGGTTTTTTGAATGCCAGGACACTACTACCGCGAGATATTACTTCCTCTCTGTTATCGTGGAGGTGCATCGGGTTGTTCTGGCAGTTGACAACAGACTCACTCCGCTTGCTCTAGGTAGAGAGAACTGGCGCAAACCTGCAGTACTCAACATTACAGATCGCAGGGAGATATGGAACAGCAAAGAGCTGCATGGACGTTTTTATCGGGCCTTAAATGGGCCCGAAGTAGATCTATTATCATTTTTGTCCTGATTACGTTTCGGTTATCTCTTTGGAGAAACTAAAGGTTTTATCTGTGCAATTACTGATGAAGTTGTTATTACGAACAATTATCGTAGACATATCCTGAAGGACGGCACAATTGACATTTGTCGGGTGTGTCATCGTCCCGGAGAAAGCCTCAGGCATATAATTTATAGTTGTTCTCGTCTTGCCAACGGCGAGTACTTGCATAGACATAACCAAGTGGCCAGGATAGTCCATCAGCAACTTACTCTTAAATATAATCTTATGACTATGGAATTCCCGTACTACAGATGTGCCCGACGCAATTCTTGAAAATAGTCGTGTAACATTGTACTGGGATCGGTCTATTATCACTGATAGGACTATTGTTGCCAATAACCAGCATTCCCCATGACGAAAATCTCTAAGGGCTAAAAAAGAAAAACAAATGAAATATTTGGATTTGGCCCACGAGGTGTGGTCGACATGACATGTGGGATGTGGATTAAGCAATCATTGTCCCGATAGTAATATCAGCCCATGGGTTGATTGCGAAGAGCTTCGACCACAGATCAAATAAATGACTAGATTTGTTAAGTAGGCGTGGCGCGTGCGCCCGTATCTGGCATAAAAATTGCTTGTTATTCGTTTCTGTTTTCAGTCGAGTTCAACCAAAAACCGTGTCATTCCTCTTACATTTTGTAAAATATTAGGAAATGCCGTGTTGTTCGGTGGTTGTATGCGGAAATAACAGCTGTAAAGTGAATTATATGAAGGATGGCATCTCATTTCATATGTAATTACAAGAATTGTATTATAGTTTACATAATAATCAAAAAAGAAATATATTAGTCTGATATTTACTTGATGAAATAATAAACACCAGTGCTGGCATAGTAGGGCTTAAATAATAACTATACTATACTTTTGACAACGCAATGGTTTGGGTTTTTTTGACAATTCTCTCACTAGCGTGATAAGTTCGTAATGCGGCCGCAGCCGGGTCGAGTAAACTAGGGATGCACACGATACGTCCTGTTATCTTTTGTTTTACACGATTCGACCAAATAATTATTTGTTATTCCTGAAAGTTGAGTAAAGAACATATTTTAGCTTATTCTTATCTATGAATTTTAAAATACATGATATAGATGAACAAATTATTCAGATATACTTTTAGTTTTAAGTGTTACTTTTATTTTAGATTTCCAAAAGATCCAAAATTAAAAGAAAAGTGGATAGATGCTACAGGCTGGGGCCCAAACTGGTTTCTCACCGAAAATAGCTCAATATGCTTCTCTCATTTATTGTTTTTTTAGTGGGCATAGAAAGCCTCAAAGCATTGTACAGTCAACTTATTGAAAAAGAGCAACAATTGAAATACATTCCCGTATATAAAATCAGTCAAGACCATTTGGAGCTTATGTTTGGACATATAAGGTGTCATGGTGGGTGCAACACTAACCCAACAGCGCGCCATACACACATACTTCTAGAAGGTTTTACAGAGTTTAGTAGCCAGGTAGTATGTTACATCACCGGATTCATAGTGCATCGTTTAATAAAGTTATTGAAATGTGATACATGCTGGAGCGGTTTGATTGCTGATACAGTTGAAGACAAGCATCTTAGATTTATAAAAGTTAAGGATAAAGGTGGCCTCATATACCCTTCTCACGATGTAGTAAGCATTTACAGACGTATGGAAGTGATAATAAAATCTTATATTCTTTATGATGGTCAAATAAAGTTTTCTTCAAAAAACATAAAAAATGAAATAATATCAAAATCCTTGCCGCATTTCATCGGAATGAACCTTTTCAAAACAATCACTTTTCACCAGTATGAGCAATGTCCAATGAAACTGTCCAAAAGGTATGTGTTGAACAAGTATTTACACTTCACTGGTCATTTAAAATCATTTGCGAACTGGTAAACAGAAATGCCCCGATTTTCCAAATATATTTGTTTTTTCACTAAATGTGTCGTTTAATTTTTTCGTTTTTTATCTTAACTAACAAACAAGCACAACTAAAACATTCACATTAAAACAATTGGGATATAAAGAATCAAAAAGTTCCATGCCATTCATAAGATAGAAAATCGATAACTTTACACTTTATTTTTGTAATTGAAATCACTAGCGTATATGTAATTTAATTTGCTTTTGCGCAGTACAACGATAATTATTGATATCCATGGGTGTATTTCTTCGTTAGTAATTGTCCTAAAATACTATGTTATTTCAATCAAGCACATGACGTAATGGCAAGTATTTGATTAGTTACAGTTTATTTTAAGAGATTAGATATATATTTATAGATTTTTGTGTTGCTAACAATGACCCTGAAGTAAAAAGAACGAAGAATCATCCGGGTGGAGGCGGACTGTAAATCTAAATAAACGCTATTATTTACACGTTAAGGTGTGTGACTTGTTGATATCGTATACACTCAAGCGTGTGTGAGTCTGCGCGTCTATTGGCTTTGTTGAACTGCATTATGTAGTTGTAAGCTATTGGAAGGGACAATTTGGAGACAGCGGTTTTCATACATTTCGAACTAAAAGGCAAATCTCCTCGTTTCTTTGATCTGAGGCTTCGACCAACACCTTCAGAGGCTCACGTTAGGCAGCTGGATTAAGGGCCTGATGTAGAAGGCGGTCCTTCTTGATACGGCACGTATTGTGAGGAGGTTTCTGTCTCTGAAACCCTAATCACCTGTAGCTTGGTCTCTGTACCCGATACCGGTGGGACACTATTTTATATATTTTTAAATATATTTTTTTAAATAGTAATGTATTTAAAAATGTAATTTATATGTTTTATAGATGTTAATAAAGAGAATAATAATAATAATATATTTCAACAGTACAGGGTTATCAATACTAATATTATAAAGCTGAAGAGTCGTTTGGTTAAACGCGCTAATCTCAGGAACTACTGGTTCGAATTGAATTTTTTTTTTGTGTTAGACAGCCTATTTATTACGATTAATAGGAGCGGAGCAGTGACCATAAACACAGGTGAAACTGCGGGTATGACTAGTAAATAAATATTAAGTCTTTACCTATAAAGTTGCCGTTTTATATGAAAAAAATTAAACAATATTTTTTTAATATTTTTTATTTCTATTAATATAAGTGATCACTCATGCAATCGATGCATCTTTGCCAACGCAGTAGCAGTTTGTTGATGCTCTTCTTGAAGAAATCAGCTGGACGGGAGGCAACAAATTCTTCAAAGGCATTTTGTACTGCCTCTCGGGTATTGAATTTTTTTCTGTGAATCCAAATTCTGGAAAAAGTAGAAGTCTGTAAGCGCAAGGACTGGTGAGTACGGCGGATGACAGAGAGCTTCCAACCTTGCTTGCAACTTGGAGACCGTCTGTTGTGCAGTATGAGTTAGCGCGCTGTTGTGCAGGAGCAGCTGAGTTCTTCACAGTACACATCTGCAGTAATGCTCGTCCCGTTTGGTAGAAAGCTGTAATGAATCACACCGGCGCTAGACCACCAACAGTGACCATCACTTTTCTAGGGGTAAGTTTTCTTTTAAGGCATTGTTTAGGTACTGAACCAGGATTCAACCAACTTGCTGAGCGCTTGCGATGGTCAAACAGAATCGATTTTTCATCGCAGGTAACAATGCGGTTCAAAATTCCTTCGCTTGTGTACCTGGTGAGCAGTGCAAGGCACGTCTCGATGCGTACTTCACGCGGACGATCATTGAGTTCGTGGGGCACCCATTTGTCAAGCTTTTTTACCTTGCCAATTTGACGCAAATGGACCTAGATTGTTTTGATGCTAACGTCGAAAGCTGGTGCTAATTCAGGCGTAGATTGAGTATCATCAGCTTTCACAATCGCCTTTAATTCGTCATTGTCGACCAAAGTTTTCGAATGACATTTCCAGACTGAAAGCGGGCAAACCAATAACAGGTGGTGCGTTGGTTTTTAGTGTTAGCTCCGTAAACGTCGTTGATGTTGCCTGCCGCTTATGCCTCGTTACTATCGCGACGGCGACGGTACTCATATTCCATAATTACTCGAATTTTGAACGTATCGATGATGACGAAAAAGAATCAAATGCGATGAAAACATAACACTAATCAATAAACCAATGACTACTTTTGGAAAAAGAAATTCATGTTTTTAAAATTAAATTAATTTGAAATTAGAATTCTTAGCCAAAAAAGAAATATTTTGAGTTGAAATAGCCAGTACTGCAGAACGGCAATTTATAGGTAAATAGCGGTATTACAACATCTAAACTTTCCTTAAATTCTGTAAATTCATTAATTATGATTCCAGTACAAATGCACCATTTAATAACTATCAGAATAATTATCCTTAATGGTCTCTCTAAACTCTTAATTGACTCATTAAATTTGAGTTTAATGATATTGGTTTTGCAATATTGCATTTTTTTAATATACAAGAGATTTTTCTTCATTAGCTATAACAATAGTAGGTAGTTTAAATGTGTCATTAGTTTTTGTTGAAAATTTTATAAAATCTTGGCTTTATTTACGACTGACTTGACAAAACAAGTAACTAAAAACACTTGCAAAACCAGACCTTATTTGTGTCCATTGGAAATCGCCTGGGGGTCCAATTTCAACCATAATTAATGAAGTTTTAATTTTTTAAGTTTTCTTTTATTTCAATGACAACATATCATTTATATGCAGAAGAAAGAGGGTGGGTGATAAGACGGGCCCCTGACGCCAGCATTAACCTGCAGAAATTCCGACGCCTGACCGTTATAAAGGACTCGAAAGCGGCGCTCTTGCAGAAAGTTGGCAACCCAGTTGCACATTCGAGAGGGCAGACCGTATTCTGGAAGTTTGGAAATAAGCGATTTTTGTCAAACTCTATCGAAAGCTTTTGTTATGGCTAAACTAATAGCCAGTGACTCACCGTGCTTGGCCTCACCCCAAATGTGAGTGACCCGTTGATCATTTTGGTCTACAGCCATATTGTCGATCGTTAAGTAAGAAGTGATCCTCTAGATAGCGCATGACGGTTTATTAGGTGCTCAAACACCTTGCAGGGTACTGAAGTGATGGCTATGGGTCGATAGTTGCTCGGATCCGAGCGATCCCCTTTCTAGGGGATTGATTGTTCGCCTCTTTCCAAACCTCCGGCAGCGAACCGCACGTATATGGCAGGTTGTGTAAATGTTGGGGCCAAATGGCCGAATGATCCTAAAGCGACTCTTACCGAGACACTGTACTGGGCTGCGTGACTCGTCAGCAGAAGATCAAGCAGAGAAGGCACTTGATTTGCTATGTCTGGTATCCTGGTGGGCTGGCGTACCATTTGGGTCAAGCATGGGCGGCTCGACCCGCATGGTCTGTTTTAGAGGAGCCCCACTAAGCCCATGGTAGGCGTTGAAATCCCCCAAAAACACCAATTCGGCGTTGGGAAGCCGAGTTTCCTCGGCATTTCCTGTATGTAGAGGCACACGAAAATTCAGCTAGAAAAGCCATGTTCAACGTGAAGCCAAAGTATGGAAAAGCATGGGTCCTCCAGGCAGCGCAAGCGATATCAGCAAACATCTGCCCTAACAAACACGCACACCCCGTCTTTTGCGATAAAACTTTCACGGCATGGCTGGCCTTTCCGTCTCAAGGTGGTAGTGTACGGCATTGAGAGTTGGATGGAGTCCACGGATGTTTATGAATTCCACTTCAAATATCGAATTAGTGGGGAAAGAATTTACCGCTGTGAGGTCAGTATTACTAACTTGCGCTGCCATGGCACATTAAAGAAAAAGAAAAGGCGTGAAAAAAAATGAGGTGACAGTGCACACAGTGGCGCATGACACGGTGCAGGTACTAGATTCATCAATAGATGTGTAGCATGGCGGTAGCCGACCCACCGCCGAACCCCCCGTACCCCCCCAAGTGGTCGCTGGGTCCCACCATCTGGTCACCAACCGGCACAACGAGCCACATTGGGATTATGCGTGACCTGGTGGGGCAGCCTCCCAAGGTGGTTAGCTCCAGTTTGGCCCCTGTACTATGCCGCGGGCGGCCAGCGGTACCACCTTTTCTACGGGTCTTCCTGTCCGACGGGTCGACCCACGCCATACACACTTGATTCCACCAGGACCCACTGGTCCCATGCTTGCTTCGACCAATGCCACTTCAACCTCAACCCCGGCTGTGCAGTTCCTGAACCCTGATTGCAATCCAACCAAAATCGAATTACTTGGAAGGTTTATGCGCAACTGCATGGTGGTACCCACCCGGTCCAATAATTGTCCCACCGATTAGAATTTGGGCTGTATGTTTAGTTTTATATGTTAAACAGCCATATCCCTTAGTCGCCTTTTACGACTCCCACGGGAGGAAATGGGGTGGTTCTATTCTGCTCCGCCGAAACCACACGGATTTCGGAGTCCTGCATCCACGAAGTTGACCTTTTCGTCTGAATGATTTGGGGTGGGATTAGCTTTCATAGTAAAACTGAGCTCATTATGATCCATTAGGTTTAATTTCATTTTGCACCATTACATTTAAGTCATGCTTCAGAAACTTTAGGGTGTGGAGAAGACGCGGCGAGTGGTTTTCGGAGTCCTGCATCCACGAAGTTGACCTCTTCAGCTAAATGTTTTGGGGTGAGATTAGCTTACAATGTAAAACTGAGCTCATCAAGATCCATTAGGTTTAAACTCACCTTGCACGATTACATTAAGTCATCCTTCAGAAACTTTGGCTTGAAAAACTGTCCTGGGATAATAAAGTTCCATCTCACATTGAACAGCAGTGGAATAAAATGATAAAGTTCTTGCCTAGTTAAATGAAATACGTATTCCACGCCGTGTAATGTGTGACTACGTCTATCCTATTGAATTACATGTGTGAGTCATGTGGACGTGTAAAGAGTGTGGATGAATAAGGTACTATCTTAACTAGATTATTGACTGCTAAGTGTAGGGTAGCTCCTATTAATCCAACCACCATTCCACGCCTCGATTATGCGGTGCTGTATTAGGAGCACCCGAGTACGAAAAGGTCGTTAAGTCGTTTAGGCTCACCCTTGGACGAGTAATATTCTGGTCAGACTCCACTATTGTTTTGGGCTGGCTAAAAATGCACCCAAACAAATTACATACTTTGTTAGGAACCGGGTTAGTCCGGGTTGGTTAAATATTAGACAAGTGCGACAATTGGGAATGTTAACACGATACGTAACACTGAATCAGTGTTACGTATCTCAGGGAGAGCTAGTTATCCTTTCGAGAATGTTGGCGTTGACTACGCGGGTTCGTTACTAGCCGTGAATCGCCAAGGTCGTGAATGTAGGCACGTTAAGGTTTATATTATTATTTTTGTCTGTTTTCCCACTATCACTATACTACTACATCATTTAGAGTTAATGAGCTTCATGTAATGCCTGCGCAGATTTATATCTAGACGGGGCAAACCTAAAAATATATTTTATTCCTCCCATTTCGGTGGTATTTAGGAAGCTGGGGTTAAATCTACAAAGTTCAATTTACAGAGAGTGTTGAGAATTTGTTTTTTAACTTACGAGGAATTAAACAATGTACTTGTTCAAATTGAGGCAGTTCTCAATTCCCTCCTTTAACGCCTCTATCACCGTGTCATGATGATTTGCAACCCTTAACACCTGGACAATTTTTGATTGGTCGTCCTCTGACAGTTTTACCTACAGATAAACTGAAGGATTCTTCGCCTAACCATCTATACCGCTACCAACGCATCGAGCAGCCTCGACAGTATTTTTTGGCCAAAGAGTATAATTTCTGTAACTGGCATTATCCTGATAACTTCTTGCATATAAGACGAATGGTCATACTGAAGGAGGACAATACCCCCAGTCAAATGGAAGCTTGGACGGATAATAGCTGTAGTATCCATGCCAGGATGGCATTAATACAGTAGCTGACGTCAGAACTGCTTCAGGAGTTGTTCCCCGAGCGCATAGCAAGATTTCTGTGTTGCCAGTACAAGAAAAAGCAGATTAAAAGCAACAGCTTCCAACGACCGGAGGAATGTTGGAAACTAATTGTAATTGTTTCATTCCAGGCAACTTAGGTATTAGTAAAAAAACGTTGGCTATTTATATTTATCTGCTTTACAATTGTTAACGAACTTCACTTTTAAATTGTTTTTTTTTATTGAACTCACTGCGCTCACACACTCGCACTCACACTGCGCTTTTCAAGTATTAACTATTTTTTTGTTATTAGAAATTTAAGAGATTTCAATTCCAACCAGTATACATATACTCTACACATTTAATTTAAGAAAATTATATTATATCCGGTCAGTTAATTTTTACCATTGCGGTTTTTGAGGGTTGACAATTTGTATTTTGTTATTTGGTCTACCTTGTATACTGCATGTGCACATTCATATTTAAAACTTGTCAAGTACGTACGTACTAAGTTCGTAATTACGGTTCATTAAAAATCACTTATTACTGGTTTTCGGATAAAGTGAGAAATAACTGGTGACAGAAAATTTGGCAGTATCAGTTTTATCACAGAATTTCCAAAGGTAAATAAATCATAATCATTTACTAAATAGAGACGCCTCTAATCAGTAAATTATTTACATTTTTTTTAAAGTAATTTATATGGGAGAGTTACCTTAACAACTCACAAAATACCGTGATAATACATAACCCCGCACTTTGATACGTTAAAATACAACTTATGGGTTGTTCGTCCAAGCACTATCTGGCCAGCTCGCAATGGCTCTTCGTTTGAAGCGTTTTCTATCGAAAAATAAACATTAAATCTACATCTGAAAAGAGCAGGCATGGTATGGAGGACGAGTACTGGCAGGTTATGAATTATTAGCATGAATTTCAATGGCCCGAAGTTGGATCCCTCATCTAGAATCGTAACCTGCAAGATTTACATACTGTAGGGACTCGTCATGACTCATGTGCCGTCAAAGGTCCACCCAGTGCTACGTTGACGGATGACGGATGACGAAAATGTAAATACTTTACTTCTTTTTATTTCAGAAGTGTTAAGCAAGATTTTTTGAGATGACTGATATAAAAAATAGCAAGTTTTTGAACGAAAACAATGAAAAATCAACAATAAAGTCAAGAGAATGGCGTGTTGCATTTGACAATGTGGTATTTTTCACCTTGTTGCACATAGGGTCAGCTTACGGAATTTATTTATTAATTACGAAAGCTAAATGGCAGACTTGGGTGTTTGGTGAGTATTTATTTTTAAGTGCAGATGAAAACACTTTCTTTACAGTTTGTGTTCGATACTTTATGATTTTTGTCATATTTGCTCTCACGGTCTCTCTTCGCTCTCTTTTAAAGTGTTTTTAACCGACGAGAAAAAAGAAGGTTCAACATTATTTATGAACCGATTTTGATGATTTTTTGCTAGATAGGGTATACCATGTCATCAAGGGTAGTGCCATGTCAAGGAAGTCAGGATCTGATGATGGGATCCAGATAAAATAGAGGGAAACCTTCGAAAATTATAGGCACGAATAGTGTTTCTGTTTACTTTCCATAACTTAATCAGGTATTTGCGTTTAGGAATCATCACATCATGAAGCTGCTGATGCTGAACTGATGATGGAAACCATACCCTTCCTAAACAATTAGAAGTTAGATATAAAAACTAAGGTCACAGAAACAGAAATCACTTCATATGCTTTGAAGAAAAGACATTTGACATTTTCAAAAAATTAAACAGACGAAAAGGAACTAAAAAGCAAAAAATAAATAAACTTTTTAAGTCTTGAGTATTGAGCTCATTTACATAAATTATCAAATATTATATTAACTAATTTTTAGTAGGCGCCACATAATAAAAAAATTAATTGCCAACGTAAAGCCTTCTCTATTTCTATGAACCTACATATAAAATTTTGATAATTATTCAGTTTGTTGTTCGGCACCGACTCGAAAATAGTTTATATAATATTTGATAATGTATGTAAAAGGTTTACTTATTTATTGCTTTTTAGTTCCTTTTCGTCCGTTTAATTTATTGTTAAAAAGATTTTTATTACTTCTTTTATTCAATAATAAATATCTTTCTTTCTTCTTTCATTGCAGGATACTTTCTATACAAAATATCAACTGTGGGTGTAACAGCTGGTGCGCACAGGTTATGGTCGCATAGGTCATACAAGGCGAAGCTGCCCCTGAAGATTATTCTTCTAGTGTTCTACACAATATCTTTTATGGGATGTATCTAAATATCTATTTTAATATTATTTGGTATCTATTAACTATATATACTTTATACATAAACTAGCAGTTACCTGCTTCGTACACTTAAAATACATACTAACGTAATACTCTTCATTTAAGAACATGTTTTAATAGAAATTTGGAATTTTAATGCCATTCGTAAATTGGTAAATTGACAGCCAACCTCCTGTTCGTCAAGTAAGTGTCTGCCAAATACCTGTATTTTGGTTAAAAAAAAAACACCTTAACCTTCTTGGTTTTTCCGTTCCGTTTTTTATAAAATTTTGCGAGGGCTCTTAGACCCCCTAAATCCGGCCTGTCGCAAAATCTGTTCTTAGCTCACGTCTCCTACTCATAAATTACCTCTTCCAAACTTCATCTTTATAGGTCAAGTAGTTAAAATATATAAGAAACCATTAAACCTCTTCTCCTGCGATAGAAAAAAAACTGCTCTTATAATTTTGAAAGGCGCTAGCTGTTAATAAAAATCGATTACTTGGAAAATATTTCAGATTCACTGTTCTGATTTTTTCCTTTGTATACACACAACTACCCAGCTGGACGCTAAATTTCAACTTTCTAAGTCATCTGGAAGTGGATTAGGTTTTGATCTATATGTCAGTCAGTCGTGATAAAAATGCTGATTTTTAGATGTTAATATCTCAATTACCTGCTGTATTTATGAAATTTTGGGTTCAAATTTCATGTGTTTAAATTAAATATATCTTGAGTTATTAAGGCGTCAAAAGTGGCTTCAAATTGTTAGTGTAATATAACAAACGGCTGCTGTGTCGCCAGTTCCTTTTTCTTGAACTTGGCTTGACACGCTGCCGCGGGTCTAGATTAACGATACATCTAAAAACTACGTCAAGAATTTATGTATGGAGTGTAAATAAAATGATTTATGTTAACTAAATTATTTATAAGGGAATAAATTGCAGAGGAGTAATAATAATAATGAATGTATATTGCATATCCATGTTCGTAAGAACAATTTTGTACTGACAATCATAAACAAGAACGCCATTTACCTACCTTAAAACTATATTTTGAAAAGCAAGAACTTTTAAGCGTTATTTTTTATTTAGAATCTAATAAAAATACGTAAATAATACCTATTTATTTTTACCAAAAACTAAGTAAGTATAATAAAATAATATAAAATTCTCAAACATTTTAATTATTTATCATAAGGCCATCTATATAGTTTGACATTGTCTCACTTGTTTTTATAATTTAATAACCTTTGCAACTTTGTATAAGAATAAATATTACTTCTTTTTTCGTTTATTATGTTGTAAATATTAAAATATTTATTATACTATAAAAGGATGGGTTTAATTATTACTTTTGAGTATCTAAATTTTTTTTTTCAAAATTCTGAATTGTACAGACTCGTGAAATTTATATTTTTATAATACGTTTAGTTCATTAGGACTCCATCTATTATCATAGTCTTGTATTTTAAACCCATGCACCTAACTTGTATTCAAACTAAGACTAATTTGCTCTTAGTATTCAAATGTTCTATTTTCGTTTATTGTGGCATGATTGACGTCTTGACTTTTATTGTCAACTTGACACTCAACATTGCCTCCCATTGCTCAGGCCATGCAAATACGTATTCCCATACAAACTTTGCCACAACTCTTCAACCATTTGGGGGTAGAATTTTCTAAAATCTTTTCTTATCGGATGCCTACATCCTATAAGGAACACGTCCTGCAAAGTGTGCGACGATCAGGACAAAGAATTTTATATATATAGCTCTGATTATATATATATGTCATAGAGGAGCCGTATTTATGACACTAGTCCCAATGTGACACGGTAACTAGACATAAATATAATCAAAGAAATATAGATTAGTACCTAATCTATAACACCGTTTTACCACTAAATATAATTCCAATGTTTCTATTATATAATTATAAGCGCTTTTCTTTTGTAAGGTTTCGTATCACGTTGTTTGTTCGTTATGAACTCCTAAACTAATGAACCGATTTAATAAGATTTTGAAAAATGTGCAAAATTTGTGTTTGCATACCACTCGACAGAAAGATATGAAAATGTATCGCTTCCGACTCACGCCCGTCTTCATTTCACACGTCTATTAATTTTAAAAAAATTATCGTCAAGAAGTATATCTTTATATATCTTTCAGGGCTCAGTATTCAGATGGGTACGAGAGCATCGCGTTCACCATAAATATACCGACACTGACGCTGACCCTCACAATTCTGCAAGAGGTTTTTTCTTCTCACATATCGGCTGGCTGCTACTTAAGAAACATCCAGAAGTCGCGGCTAAGGGACGCAACATTGATTTAAGTGACATTAATGATGACAAGTTATTAAACTTTCAAAAAAAGTAAGTTTTATCAACTCGTTCAAACCGTTTTTTTTTCATGACCCGAACGAGTTTGTTACGTCTGTAATACGGGTACACTACATAAATACGAAAAACTTTATTCCGAAAGTCAAAAACACGAATTTCAAAATACCGATATTCATAATTCCGAATGGTTCAAAATTCCGAATATAAGAACTCCGACTTATCATTACTCCTATTTTTATAAATCCTACATTTTAATATTCCTAACGTTTATAATTACTATTTTAAAAATACCGAATTTCAATAGATCGAATAATAAAAAGTCCGACTTAATGATAATTCGAAACATCAAAAATACGAATGCAGCAAGCATTGTTTCTGTCACGGCTCCGGCGTTGCGGGGTTTGGGCGGCCCCACGCGAGCTTATCGTCGCAGATGGTTTCAAGGCTCACCACCGCACCTTCGGCTTACTGGCCGGCTTCGCCGGCCAGCCTCAGCCGCGGCGGCGGGCCTTGAAACCACCTGCTCCTCAGCTCGCGGGCCGCCCCACCCCTCCGCGCCTACGCGGGCTTAAATTACACTCTAGGGTAGGGCAGACAAGACTGCGTGAAGTCGGTTTTGCAGCGATTCGTTTCTGTTACTAAATTTTTTGGCACAACATGTTGACGGTTTAGTTTATTCGAAGTATTGAAAATCGGAATGTAGTTTTTCGGACCGAGAACCTTCCGAGAATTTGATTCTTCGAACGTATGAAAATCGGAAAACTAACAAATCGCAATATCGACTTTCGGTAAAATAAAATTCGTGATTTTTAATAATAGACATTATGATTCTTAGGTGTTATGAAATTCGGACATTTGAAAATCGGAACATCGAAATTCGGAATTAAATATTTCGGAGTATTTGGGTGTTCCCCTGTAATACATGTGTCCCAAGAGTAAGAAAGATTAATTAAAATAAGAATTTGTCAATTCCCAATTTATTCATATTTTCATTAGGGCAAATTTATTGAAAATAAAACAAATGAGCAAATGGTTTAACCTTGTACTCGTAAATCTGATACACGGAGATAGTAAATGAAGTGAAATGCAGCTTGCATAGAATTCAATTCCCATAGAACTTTATTTGGTTCGGTTACATTTAAATTTGTCATTGCGCAGCACAATATAAACTTTTTCTGCTTTATTTCAGTCACTACTTCTTGCTTGTTTTGTTGTTATGCTTCATTACACCAACTTCCGCGCCTGTCCTGTGGGGTGAAGAAAAATGGACAGCGTTTTTCGTTGCTGGAATATTACGTTATACATTCTCTCTACATGCTATTTTCTTAATAAACTCTGCTGCACATAGTTGGGGGGTAAAGCCATATGACAAAGAAATTCGACCCGTGGAAACAAAACTTGTATCAGTCCTTGCGAGCGGAGAAGGATTTCACAATTATCATCATACTTTCCCATGGGACTATAAAGCTGCTGAATTGGGTGGTTATACCTTTAATACTTCTCGGTTATTTATTGATATTATGGCACAAATTGGTTGGGCGTATGACTTGAGGACTGTGCCTGAAGAGATGATAGAGAAACGTGTAAAGAGAACTGGCGACGGCACTCATCCAGCGTATCAGAAGTAGCAGAAGCAGTATTAGAGAAGACAGATTAATGACTTAAGTACATTATGTATTTTTTATTTGTTCCTAAATTAATAAAATGATGTGTGTTACTGTAAAAGCCTGTAAATTGGTAATTGCAAGGATTAAAAAAAAATATGATATTTCAGGATTTTAAAAATTCGGTTTGGCACATGCTAGGTTTTACCAATGACGGTTGATAAATAAATGTGTTCTTGGGAATAAATAAAACTTTCAAATAAAAAATTAAATTTCCGTTTTTTTTAATCGGTTCACAATTGGCGAAAATTTCGATGAACATACACAAAAAAAATACATACAGACGAACGTAGAACCTCCTCCTTTTTAGAAGTCGCTTAAAAAGAAACAAGGTTAATATTTTAAAATCAAATGGTTTATTATGTAAACATACCTCATATTATTATTCTATGCAGCAATAGAGGTTATGTATGTTAAATTTTTAGAATATAATAAGTTTTTAAGGAAATTTGCATAACTCATGTTTTTTCTTCTTTTTTGACAAAGTGACCGAAATTAGAAGCAGTTACCATATTTTTTCTTAGCTCTAGCCAATCACTACAATAACTTTATAAACGAGTCTCTTTTTGAATGCGGTCTTTGTCCGTAGTTAGGATATTTAGATTGAGTAAAAAGTCATTCTTTGCCGTCTCCAAATCATTTTCCGTCATATCAGGAGCAGCACAATAAAATTGACTCCGTAATCTTCGTCAACTTCATGTGGTTCAATTTTGTTAAGGAATCTGTTTTTTTTTAGTAGTAGGGTTGATGGGATTCCATAATCTTTTGTCTTCACGCCTTTTTTCCATTTTCTTTAAATAACATCTTGGGCTTTTCCCTAAGAGCCTCTTATGTATAGTGTATCTGGGTAGTTTATTATTAAATGTCACAATAGTTGCAGCACATCTTTCTTGGTAAGCTCGTCTCATGGAAAAATGTATTCGTTTCCCGCCAACAATCTTTGCAATTACACTATTAAAATTGCAATAATAACTCTTACATTGAAGGTAAAGGTGTAAAATTGAATTTTATATCACTGACTTTACGATTCTTCGAACTTAAAATAGACATACTACGGTTGTAGACTGTCAAGTCAAATCAATTACTCTTCATTAAACGTCAAAACGATACATTGTGTAGAAATATGTATGAAATAAGGGACCATGACGTCATACCCCCTGTTGTCAAATCACTTACTTTAAATGTTTGGTTTTACAAAAAAAATCATAACTAATTTGTGAACAATAATAAATCTAATTTTTCGAAGTCATATGTACAATACTTAATTTCCTGAGGAGTCTTTTATGACCATGACCACGATTCATTATTAATTTTTTTACGAATTTTTATTTATCGTAAATAGTTTGTCTTTGTTACATACACCATGGCAACGCGTCTCGTTGCGACATATTTGTTTCTTGATGCTATATTGTTTGTCGTACTCATGAGCGTCCGGGACCAACCTTCTTTGTCGGGTGCTGCCCGACACAGGGGTATGTCACTGTAGAACAACCTGATTTTTAGTTACTGATAGCGCCATGTCTCGCTAAGTCTGAAAACGAATGAACATTACTGTGCCGATTATGTCAATAGATGGCACTTTTTTGAAACAAGTCATTTCAAAAATATATTTCACTGATTATTTATTACCGAAAAATCCACTTAAATGCAAATAATTATAATGCGACGTATTTGTTAATTTTATTATAAATATTAAAATGTAAAGATATATTTTTTAAGTTGCATCACTGAAGAATTTGTATTTCCTGTTTCCGGAAAAAAATGACAGTTTGCCCTTCAAACTTTTCTGTGCGGTTTCTGGATTTTTTAAATATTTCTTAATCTTGGCTTCCATTCGGACTTGTTTGATATCTTCTCTATTTGACTTTGGCTTTCGTTAACCGGTTCTCGATAAATCTTAAACTTTGACTTGGCTGTATCCTATTGGACTGTGATTTTTCGAATCTACATTATGTCTGATTATAGAAAATGTTACTTTGGATGTAAAAAGCAAGGTAAGTTTGAGAAACGATATCACTGGTATTTATTTATTAAGGAGCATCTACAATATACATATACAACATAGTTCATTACATTGGTTAAATACATCATCATCATTAATACAAATAAATAAAATTGTGGTGTCTGTTTGTAATGTCAAAATAATAGTTTTATTTTAAGCTTATACAGTTATTTGCACAATACCTATGCCTAAAAATCAGTTTTTTTAATTTTTGTCTGTCTGTCTCTCTGTCTGTTTGTTTTTGTTTTTGTGTTTGCTAATCTCCCGAACGGTAGACCGATTTCTACGGTACTTTCACTGGCAGATAGCTAGTGTTATAAGGCGTAACTTAGGCTACTTTTATTTTGGAAAAAGAATACTAGCGAAGCCGCGCAGGAACTGCTAGTCTCTCATAAGTACATATAGACGCCCGCAACATTCATTAAACATAAAATTTACATTGAATAACTAACAATATACAAAATTGATTACTAAGCACTAATAACAAAATTTTAAGAATAAGATAATGCTATGATAATGTCACACCTAATTAAAATAAACAATAACGAATGTCTCAAATTGTTTTCAGGTGTTTTGCATCGTTTCCCTAATCCGCTGAATTTTGTGAATCAGCATTTGTGATTTAATTCGTGGATTAAGGTACTGGACTCTGAAACGCAAAATCGAAATGTTGAGTTCATTTTTAATTTAAGATTATGTGACCAACATTTTGAAATGTGCTATCCCACGAAAATCAAGAGGCTCACGAGAAATGCTATCCTAACTTTGCATATTGGTAAGTATCTATATAGTATGTATATAATTAACATTGGTGAGTTGTAGAAAAGTTTTGAAAATGAAACTTTTAGCACTTAATCGACCTACCCATCCTTACCCCATTTTCATCATAGATATAATGTCTACACACATATAATTATATAGTCTCTAAATGTGTAACATAAAATAAAACAACTATAAAAATTACATATGTCTTTTAAGTTGTCAAGTGGCAAGAATATAGTTTATGGATTTATAGATTAGTATTTAAGTTTGCTGTCCAAACAGGGTTTCATGTTGAAACCATAAATTATTATGTACATACACTTGAATCTAAATAGAGTTTTGAGATAGTTTATTATTAGTATGTATTGCTGTTTTACCTTTCAAAATAAGGTGTCAATATATTTATGTATGCAAGGTAGCAAATAAGCATATGGCGAACAAGAAAAAAAATTAAGTAGGAAAAAAAATTTAAATGAGAAATTAATAGTGACAAATGGGAATAGAAAAAAGAAGGGAATGAAAGAGGAAAAAACTGTACACTATTCTCAATCACTAAATAATAATCTAATAAGAGACACTTGTTGACCTATAATACATTTCATGTTACTTAATCTTTTAATTTCAGGTCCACCTAAGTTGACAGCACCATTTCCTGAGCAGAGACAGCTGTCTGATATTTCTGGAGATATATATAATAAATTCTTATATATTATTACCTGTTTCAGTTATAGTAAATCTTATATAAACAGATACACACCTATACCTCCATTATATCGACAACAATACATATATGTCTAGATAGGTACGTATTGTTATACGGCCGCAACGTTTCGCCATCGTTCAACGCGACAAAATTTTCATCCCCATCACCTGGATGATTGGCAATCCACCACTGTGCGGTTCTCCAGAATTTTTTTGCCTCGCACAACCAAACTCTGGAACAAATTGTCGCCTGCGGTATTTCCGGACCGATACGACCTTCAAACCTTCAAGAAAAGAGCGCACTCCTATCTCAAAGGCCGGCAACGCACTTGTAACTTTTGAGTTGCAGGTGTCCATGGGCGATGGTAGTCACTTACCATCAGGTGACCCGTCTGCTCGTTTGCCCCCTATAATATAAAAAAAAAACATAGAGATAGCGCCATCTAGTGGGTCCCTAGATTACTTAAAACGAAGAGCTACCGCCATCTGTTGTTCGATCGACACAACTGACACTTTTTGTCCCCCTCTAATGATTGAGAGTGGCTTATCTATTCCCTATAGATAATATACTATATATTATCTATGGCCCGACAACTGAATTAAAAGTACATAATCCACTATTGCATTTGGTGACATTCAAATAGGATTCGAAATTGTAAATCATATTTGAATCAGCAAAACGGCGGGGTTACGCAGAGAGTTAATTTACAGGGATTTTTTTAAATTATTCGAAATACACGGTTTAAATTAAAAAAGTAACTGGTTAACATTTTATTTTAACTATATACCTAGGTATTTCTAAAAAAAATGTAGTTATCGCTGAAAATACCGAGAATCTCGACGCCAAAGTTTATTTTAATGGTAAAATTAACGATGGCTTTCTAGAGAAACTAAACTTTTAATCAAATGTTTGCTCGGTTAACATTTTTCATGTATCTTTCATCTACATGCAGTATCTTTTTCAATAGTATCTTTTGTGCGGTTTAGTCACACTCGAGTGCCGAAGATTCGACGTTTGGCTGATTATGTGGTAACACCTCGCCTTAAGTCGGGGATTTTAAATTATTTTGTCCTTTTTCGATTACGTTTTAACCGTCGTCGTGGGATTTTACAAAATTTTTAATATTGTTTTTTATTTTAGACTTTTTAGAGAGCATGTACGTATTATGTACATATCTTTTTTTTTAATAATAATATTGTTTATTAAGCCAAAAATAAATAGTTACATTTACATGGGGTAATTGCTTATAGCTAGTACATCATACATGTAAAATATTCCATACAATCAGCGGCCATAGGAGTACAAAATCGGTTTGCCTCTGACTCTCAAACTAGCTAATACCTGTGTTTTGAGTCATCAGGGTGAATCGATTCGGTCCCATACAGGAGACAAATCATCTGACAATATTCATTCATATATGAGAATTCTTGGCAAGGCATGTTGAATGTTGTAAATGTATGTATTTGTGTATGTGTTTGATTGTGTGTGTATACTGCGTGCTTGTATATTTATGTTGTTGGAAAAAGTAGGATTTTATTCGGACGGGAGGGGAGGAGAGGGGGGAATGGGTTTTGTTTTGCAAGTGTTTTATTTAATAAATGTTTCTGTTGTCTCATAATCTTGATTTTGAAGCCATTCGTGGAGTTTCTTTTTTGCGTCATGCTTGGACATTGGGTAAATACTAAGTACTCTATCTACTTTATTATATAGGTGGCTGTACAGGAAATAGGAGTGTTGCTTTGCCAGGGCTGTTGTACAACATAGGATTGTGCAGACTCGGTCGTATCTTCTTTTCCGTTTGCAAAGTGTTGGGTCATATTTTAGTGTGGAGTGTATCTTTAGAACGGTTTGTAATATAAACAGTTGTCTTACAGTAAGAACGGGGACGTCCTTGTATAGTTGGGTTGTCGGGTAACGGAATGATTTTCTGGTCATAGCTTTAAGAACTGCTCGCTGGGACCTTTCCAATTTCATTAGGTAACATTTTGCTGCTCCTCCCCATGCCCCGTTGCAGTAGGTCAGAAGAGATTCGCAAAGGGCGGCATATAGTATTAAGAGGTGTTGTTTATCGGCTACGTGAGCTAGGTTTTTAAACACAAAAATGAGTTTTCTCACTTTGGAGGAAAGTACATTTATGTGTTGGTCCCATCTGAGAAACTGATCAATGATTATCCCTAAGTATTTGACATGTGGGACTCTTACAATTTGAAGGCAGGTGCAGTGACTGGAGGGCATCAGACACGGGTGAGCCCTGACAACAAATGTGTCATTGCGTGGTAGGTTTGTGGTTTTCAAACCAAAGGGAACTAAAACCGTTTTCTCGAGGTTAATCGTCAATAGGTTCTCCGAGAGCCACGACATGACCTGGGTTATCGCGTTTTCTGCATTTATTCGTGCACTCTCCCAATTATGGCCGTGTATAATTAGTGCGGTGTCGTCAGCGTAGGTGAAGATCCTACAGTTCGTTAATTGCATTTGACATAGATCATTTATGTAGATGGACAAGAGGGTTGTAGAGAGTTGGGGGAGTTCCAGTATCTACCTCTTGGCCTCCTCATTCCAGATCAGTTTAAAGTTGCCAATTTATAGTATTGACATGTAAACCACATATAACTGCAAAGTTTCAAACTGACAGGATGATCCAACTTGGCAACCAACAAAAACTCAATTTTTGGAGATAAATGGCAACATTGGTTTGCACAAACAAATGCTTACTGCAGCGCCCCCTAGTGAGTTACCACTGTATCACCCATCTAAGCACCAATCAACCACGTACCCATTACTGAAAACCGCATCAAAATCGGACTATTGGTTTTGGAGATAAATGGCAACATTGGTTTGCACAAACTAATATTTACTGCAGCGCCCCCTAGTGAGTTACCACCGTAACACCCATCTAAGAACCAGCACCAATCAACCAAGAACCCATTACTGAAGATCGCATCAAAATCGGACTATTAGTTTTAGAGATAAATGACAACATTGGTTTGCACAAACAAACCAACATCTCTCACCCTAAACGCATATACCTTCTCCGTGCCGTCATGGGTAAACACAAGTGAATAGAAGCACTTGCAAAACCAGACCTTATTTATGTCCACTAGAGATCTCCTGGGGGTCGAATTTCGACCATAATTAATTAAGTTTTAAATGTTTTCTTTTATTTCAGTGACCAGTATAAATTCAACTGTCATTGTATAGACTTCCTTGTAGCTTGATATAGCCGTTTTCCAATAATTTTAAAATTTATAATTTATATTGATAAAAAAATAGTTTTCTGCACTTCTTCTCCATTTAAACTTTTGCGCGAACTATGCTTAAAAAGAAAACACAAAGAAAACAAAGAATTATCTGCACGTATTAATATATTGTTGATTGCCATTTGCCAAGCGTATATCACCACCAGAAAGAAATTAAAGCGCTAGTCTTGCTGTTTAACCTCGGACTCTGTAACGCGTAGCTTTCCAGTCGAACAGTTTTAGTGCAACAAAGTTTGTTGTGCCCTATTTCCTATTAGCAACTCGAGCTACCTACTCCTTTGTAAAAATAAATACAAGTTTTGCGACAACATTTTATATTCGAGTCTACAAATAATAGAGTATAATAGATGTAGAGGAAGATAAAACACATCCCGCAGACTGGACCACGGTAGGCATGGCTTGCAAGGTATACCGCGCAGAGCTGACAGCTCGTCAAAAATATACAAAGGGCTCTTATTCTTATATTAAAATATAAAAATTAGTCGGTATTTTCAGTAAAATAAACATTGTTTCCAACTTGTTATGTCTCGTCATTTATTTTAGGTTTTCAAAACCCAAGTGAAAATTAAAGGAAAGGTTAGGTTCAACTTTAAAAAATTGCTTCAATGAAAATATTTGTATTGAAGCAATTTTATTAGAAGAATATTTATATTTCAAGGGTTTTCCTTTTGTGATTTGACCTTTTTTTCGTGGGTCGTTAATAAAATCGGTGTGCACGTAGTTAGTCATTTTAACTGTGGAGTTGTCTTGTGCTGGGACGTATAAAAAATAGGGTCTGTAACGTTTGAAATAATAACAAAAGTTCTAATGATCATAGGACCTAATTTCATTTAATATACTTTTTTTAATATAATGATGAAATGATATTATGAATTATTGATATAATTTCATTTTACCTAATTTTGTATGGTTTAATAAACATTTTCTATATTGCACATTTAAAGTAATATTCAATTAATATAATATTCAGTTACCATAATATTAAAAAAATCTATAAGTAACGTTTCATATAATTTAGAAGCGTCAGATACCATCCACTATTGTTGAATCATTGAGGTTAGGTTACAACAGCGACTATTGACGCCACATCCCCTCTATTGTTGGTAAATGATTTGGATTAGATGAGGTTATAACAGTATGATGTTTCCTTTTACTTATTCATTACAGAATTTTGGCTGAAAATTAGTAAATTAAATATGAAAATTAGGTCAAATGAACGTTATATAAAAAGAGCATTATACAAATTGAAAATGATATGCAATAAACGTTATACTAAATGTTATTAGTGCAAATGAAATATAATATTAGATCACATGAAATTAGGTTATTTGTTTTTATAACATGAAAATTATATCAAGTGATATTATACTATCTGTTATACATATATTACACACCCTAAAAAATAGCACTTTAATTAAATTCGCCCCTTTTACGAAATATTTACAAAAGTAGATACTAACTTACATATATGCCTACATATACATATACTCGTGCCTGTATCTTCGAAAGGGAAGGATCACCCATGTAATAGGGGACATGCCCTGCTGTCTACTGCCCACGTTAGTATTTCAGGGCCCTTGACATCGACGCGAACGATCGTTTCACTCCTTGATAATAGGCCCCGAAACTAGGCGGATATGCCTAAACTACTTACGTGAATAAAACTGCATATCTATACTAATATTATTAAGCTGAAGAGTTTGTTTGTTTGCTTGAACGCGCTAATCTCAGGAACTACTTGTTCGAATTGAAAAATACTTTTAGTGTTGGATACCTCATTTATCGAGGAAGGTTATAGGCTATATAACATTACGCTACAACCAATATGAGCGGAGCAGTGATCATAAACGCAGGTGATACTGCGGGAACGGCTAGTCTTTAATAAATATGATTACCACTCACGAAAGTCTACTGCTGTTAACCATTCACTTAAAAAAGGAAGGCAATAGCTGAATACGGATGGATAGAGGAGCTTCAGCAAGTCAGGGTTGCGTACCTGTAACTCGAACTGGCTATTGTAGGGAAGTCCGACCCTTTAACTTGTGACGGATGTATAAAAAAAAAACACAAATTTTTGGACTGAACACTTATAGAAAAGTGTAAAGAAGCTGTGTCTATACATTTAGATTTTTCAAAAACTCTAACTGAGATAAATTACTTCAGGCTTTGTAGAGCCGGAACTAGCCATACTCTATTTTGACTGAGCGTAAAAAAGGAGGATAAAGTATATATCCGTTCAATTGTTTTATCCTTAGAAAACAATTTATTGCTAAAAAAAATGAAATCGAAACATACAATTTTGCTAAAATTGTAGCAAGACTTCTGCAAAACCAATGGCCTGAGTACAAGCCTCCGTGCCTCGGGGTCCCGGTGGCCAAACGAACGTCTGTGGCATTCGTTACTGGTAGTTGGAGCCCTAAAAAGTCAGTCAACCTGGTCTAACAACAGAACTTCGATATCGTCTAGTTCGTGGGTTGTGGAGGTCTGATGGCAGTCGCTTCACGTAAAATATCAAAGCTCGACCGTATCGTAGTTAGACTGAAAGCCGACCCCAACTTAGTAGGGAAAAGGCGTGGAGGATGATGATAAGATATAGAACTCTGGGACATATTATACAGAAGTATCTAGACCTGAACTGAGCATAGCTTGTACTTGTGGGTTCTAGAAGTTCTAGACAAATATACTTAGATATTTTTTTTTCTTAATATTCATATACTCATTATACATCACAAAGTTTTAAGAGGTCTGATAGTTAATTTTTCTCAGTTTATCACGTTAAAATAGTCATGCACTGTTTTGTATGCATTTCATTTATAAAATTAAGAAAATAATACGGAATCTAGAGTCGAGCAGTTTACTATTCATCCAATTTTAAGCTTATTTTTTTTGGCACGTAGTATTTGGTCGTGTATTACCATTAGTATACTATTGTTTTACTTGTGTAGTAAGACCTTATTATTGCACGTCGTTCTCAATAATTGTTTATTTTCTGCGGATCCCTAATTCTTTTTCGCAAATCAAAGTAGCCTAAGTTACTCCTTATAACACCAGCTATCTGCCTGTGAAAGTCGCGTGGAAATCGGTCTACCCGTTCCAGAGATTAGCCAAAACAAACAAACAGACAGACAGACAAAAATTGAAAAAACTAATTTTTACTCGTAGGTATCGTGCAAATAACCTATTATTTTGACATTACAAACAGACACTTCAATTTTATTTATTTGTGTGGATGAATGAAACACTTGTCAGAATACCGATTGACGTCACAATGGTTACCTATTCGTTCGTTCGCGTTGGATTCTACGACCCATGACCATACTTATTATGTTCTTAATTCTCCCAATGTTCCTACTTATCACACTTCTCATCTTTCCAGTCTAGTTATTTGTTGTTTATTTTTTTCATTCTCACCAATCTAGTCCTGTTTATTCTTTATTCTATATCTAAACTACTTACTTACACCTCTCTGCAGTTTACTCAAAATTGAAGTCTGTTTTTTTGTTATGTCTACCAACTGTAACACTTTTTTAAGCGTAAGATGCTTAAATTCTACAGTAAAAAATTGGGTGAATCACTATCAGTATTAAGTGTATATCCTCATTAATCGTATAGGTACGATGTAAGTAGTGTAATAAATAAAATTTTATGTAAAAATCATAAACTACTGTGTTCAAATAAGAATATATCTATACAATGGCGAAATTAACGATAGGTGCTCCGCCATGGTACAGTTATTTTGTACAAATTGTTTAAAGTAATTATATTAACAAAGTTGTAATTGATACGGCTAATTGCATCGCCAAACTAATTAAAAATAATAATAACTCGACACATCTCACACACGGCCGTCTGATCCCAAACTAGGCAGAGCCTGTACTATGGCAACCAGACTATTGATAAACATACTTATATATTTCTAAATACATACATATTACAGCAGATAAATAACACCCAGACACAGAACAAATGATCGTGCTCATCACACAATTATTTGTCCTGAGTGGGAATCGAGCCCTCGACTTCTGGCTTAGCAGTCAGGATCATTAATCACTAGACCAACATATTAGTATTAATGGAACCTGCAAATAAGTAAAAGTTTTACCTATATACATAATATACGTTATGAGTAAATATAGATAATAAGAAAAGAAAGACTGAAAATGCTCATTTTATTATCATTGCCTGTTGGCCTGGCATCGACTGGCCTGTTCGTCAAGTGGTTAGTGACCCTGACTGCAGAGTCAGAGGTCGTGGGTTCTATTCCCACCCAGGACAATAATTTTATGATGAGCATGATCATTTGTTCTGTGTCTGGGTGTGAGTTATCTATAACATGTATGTATTTAGAAATATATAAGTATGTTTATCAGTAGTCTGGTTCCCACGGGCTCTGCCTAGTTTGAAGTTATTATTATTATTGCAATCCGTTTTTCGCAAGTCGTAAAAAGATTAAGCTGAATAATGTTTTATCTTCCTGTGCTGTGCATTTTTTTCTATTAGTAGTCATTACATAAGTCTAAATCCAGCCATTTCCTGATTTTCTAATTTTAGTCAGGGTTCCCGCTGCTTGGATCCTGGCTTCCATGTGCCTCTTGTTAGAATATAGGTAACAAAATTGAAAACCAAACATTCTTGTTATAAGAAATTAAATATACTTATCGTGGGTAATTAGTGTGGTTACATTAGAAGTCACATCATGTCACATGCTGTTTCTAATAGGTATTTGATTTTACTCTGTAGCGTGTGGTCTGAACATGTGAGCAAATAGACCGATCAAAGGTAAAGGTGAGAGCATAATACATACATATAAACGAAACAACACACTTGATTTTCTGCTTTTAGTCAGGGCTCCCCCTGCTTGGATCCTGGCTTCCGTGTGTTATTCCTATTGTTAGAATATAGATCACAAGCAGCAACAACAGCATAACTATATTTTCTACTCTATGTAACATAAAAATAAAGGCAGTCGATTACGAAAAGCTTACGTGTTTTAATACCTATGTATATGCCGAAGTTCCGCAGTTTGGCCGTACTTGTATCAGTCAGTGTACAATTGGCCGCCAGTTTAAGTTAAGATCAAATTGATATGCAGAAATTAAGTACATGTTCAATTACTAGCGTCGCTGTGTTATTTTTAGTCTTTTAAACAACAACTAAAAAAAAAATACTAAAAGTTTATAAAAATAATTAAAAATCAAACAATGGGCTACATCCCTATTACTAACCCATTGGACGGGTCTTGTTCGTATGACCGATTTTGTGGCAGCATTAAAAAAACATTTCTAGTTAAATAAAAATGTTTATTTGAGTTTATTTGTTCATTTAAAGCATTTTAATAGTATTTTAATTTATTTTTTAATTCATCCAAATGACTATCTTTGTATCACTCACCAGTCAGATCGAACTGTTCTTAAATACTTTTTTGAGTCTGATTCTGATCTAACAATACCTATATCTCGGCCAAATCTTGCTTTCAGAAGGATAGTTTATTTTACATTCGTCGCTTTGCGTTTCGCTTTTACCTACTTTCCATTGATGTTCAAAGGTAGGTACTAATTTCATTTGTGTAAGATTTTTGCATAGACTTGATTTATTTAGGTAATCCAGCAATTCATTCACCATAAAAAATATAGTTATACATATATTAACATAGTCTATCAATCTAGACATATTGAGCTTCACATGTTAGCAAGATTAACGACGGTTTAGAAACGAGATTTCCATTTCCACCTACTTCAAATTAGAAACGTATCCAAGGTTGTTACATCGCCAATATTGTTCAATCTGCAGATCGGAAATAAGTAAAAGAAATTGTATAGGTATCTAATTAACGACTCACCTTAAAGAGAGACCTGAGATAATAATCAATTCTGTATCACTGTGTAGGGGCAGTCACTATAAATATTAATGATATTTTAACAATAAAAGTACAATATTTAAGAAATTGTAATTCCAATATTAATAAAAATACTTAATAAAAAGCAGTTGATTTTCACAGTTATTCGTACTCTAAAATTAAGATGTACCAGAAACCCTCATCCTATTTGTCGCTCGCACGACGCACTATGGAAAATCGAGGTCTGTTTCAGATCAAAATACGATAACTTTTTTATTTGTCGATAAAGACGATTGAAATTTTGCACAAATATAGAATAGTATATAAATAAGGCTTCAGGTGTTATACTTTTGTCGGGATTTATTTTAGTAGTAAGTATCTGTTCTAAAAATTAACGGAAACAAAATGTTTTGAAAAAATTAACTTTATTTTATTTCCTTAGTGAAAATGCTATTTACATTGTACATAATTATCTCTTTTTTTTCAAATAACTGCTTTTTATTATGTTATTAAATATGTTAGATATTAAAAGCGATTATTTGAAAAATTAAAAAAAAAGATATATAGTTTTAATACGACGCGTGAAAAAAGGTATACCTACCTCAAAACATCGTTTTAAAATCGGTTAAAATCGATATTTCTTAAAAATTCCAACGGGCTCATAAACTTAAATGATTTTTTGAATTTCCTAAGCTGCTCCGACTAGTTTTAGTAGTTTAGAAAAAAAAGGCGCATTTTACAATTAAGGCTAAAAACATAAAATGATCATTAATAATTTAAAAAGTTTAAAACCGATCTCATTGAAATTTATAGCACTTTAGTATCATCACAAGCTACAATTTCAGAAAGTTTCAGACTTCTACATACGTTCCTTTTAAAGTGATTAAATGTTGATAAAAACACTCTTTTCTTAACTTTTACCTTCATTTGCTGTTAAACAAAATCATTTAGTGATTTTGAACAGGTCTCATTTTGTAGTTAATTTAATGGAAAACAAAAATGCTTTATGCATAAATGACGAATAACGTACTGGAAACGAGATATCACATGAAATGTAAAAAAGTGTTCTTTTCCATTAAATTGTTAAAAAAAAATGACGCCCCACTTGTCCACACTGCGGGTATCGAAATTCTTAATCAGCGCATTTTTTACTATTTATCCAAAAATAAAAATGCGTGGTAGTCAAAAATTTTGGTATTTTGGTTTTTTGTTTGTTTTCACCGGGAGACATCGGTACACATACTCATACTGCACAGTATAAGTATTATATAGTATTGTGACTCGGCCCTTTCCTTGATATAATTACCTACAGCCGGACGCGCGGACGGTACGTAAACACGACAGACGACGACGACGATATGTGATAGGGCTGCCCATAATTTCATCTATCTACTTCAGTTTCTTTCTAGTTTTGTGATTGTAAATATTATAATTAATTTTTATAAATATAAATAGATTTCCCTTTATTCTGGGTGTTAAAAAAAACTGCTGTCGCCGAAGGTTACCAAACTCCAATCCTTACAAACTTCAACACCAACCTACTCAATCAAAATACAAAAACCAGCTGACGAGTAGATAACCGTCCGTAAAGTTAACGACCCCATTATCTACAGCACAGAGCAAATCAAAAAACATTTTTTTGGTCACCCATCCGATGTTGAACCTAAAGCAATCAAAACTTCTAACTAGCTACTACAAAATCTTATTTATAAAGTGAATTAAAAATAAGTAAATTAAAACGTGGGAGAGCCATGCTTCAGCACGTATAGGCCGGCTCGACTCCGCTCGATACCACGGCCTCATAGAAAACCGGCTTGCATTGCATTTCGCCACGTGAGTGAGGTTACCGGAGGCCCTAACCCTTCCCTCTCCCTTATTCCCGTCCTTCCCCTCTTCCCCCCTCCCACTCTCCCCTCCTTTCCACTCTCCCCCCTCTTCCCACTCTTCCCCCCTATCCCCCTCTTCCCCCACCCCCTCTTCCCACTCTTCCGAACCTCTTCCCACTCTTCCCACTCTTCCCCCTCTTCCCACTCTTCCCCCCTCCCCCTTTTCCCACTCTTCCCCCTCACCCCTTCTTCTCCTACTCTACTCCCACCTTAAAGGGAGGCAACGCAGTTGTGACTCTCGAGTTACAGGTGCCCATGGGCGGCGGTAGTCATTTACCATCAGGTGACCCATCTGCTCGTTTGCCCCCTATACCGTAAAAAAAAGTGTAAATCTTGCTAGGTAGGTACCTAACATTTTTGACTTTCATAATCATTTCATAATGATATTTCGTCTAATTCAATAATATATGTTATGTAGCTAAATACATAAGTAAATAGATAGCTTAGCCTAGGAACTACCTACTAGTTTTTTTTAACGCGAGCGTGGGTAAGTCACTCGTGTGTCACTTTTGTCACCCTATCTACTTTTTTATTTATTAATCCAGTTATTTTACTCGGTAGAAAAAGCGAAATACCTACCTATTAAAAAAGAAACTACTAGTAGGTACATAAAAATTATTTTATGGTCTTACCTTTCAGAGTTCCCAGGTAATTTAAAAAATGTTATCTCTGGGTGCGTTTTTGAAGAATTCAAGCAACCAAAAACAGCACAATATACTCTATAATTTCTAATTGTCATATTAAATACTTAAGTATTTGTATTTATTTCAATGAAATACACAAATCGCACCCTTACTGCTTAAAAAATGATCACACCGTTTGTTCGTCACCGCGGAGCAATCGCAACTGTTTGTGAACTGAGTGTTAACCGAACACAAGGCGTGTAGGCATATCTCGCGATCGGACCATTTGTATGAAGATACATTACTGTATGGATAGTATTACCGTGGTAACTGTCAAAAGTCGGTGAAGTTAAAAAACTGCCTTTTTCCCTTATTTTATTGATATTTTTTTACATGGAAATAACTGTGGAACTTACAACCTTAGAGTTGTTTTAAAATCTAAATACAATGAGCTATTCAGAAATGTATAATACATTATATCCATTCCCAAAAAAAATTACAAGAAATTAGTTTGAATGTCCATTAGAGTAAGTCCAATTCAGGTATTTGAAATTCATAAGAACTGTAAACTTTGTGGTATTAAAAAAAATATTTTAAATGTAATTTATGTAAAATTACTACATTATAGCAAAGTTAAACTCATAACTATTTAATAAACTTAAAAAAGTGTGCGAGTAACAACATTAGCAAAACGATTTTTGATATGACATTGTTCTACCATTTTCCATAGTGCAAAGTATTCGCGTAGAATTTCTAATACTTGGTTGAAACTACACCTATTGCGTATTCACTTAGAAACCTTGCTGCTGTAAGTCAACATTGGAGACGTATCGGAGTAGCATTTACGCGTGTCTATCATCTGGCGATACTAATTCAATTAGTCTCAGCCCGCGGGGACGTACTGAAGTAGGATTCCTGTAAACGGTACCGGGGCCGGGTCCAGGGACTACGGCAATAAAACCCTGCGACCGAACTTTATGTTATTTTACACGGTTCGATTCTGACATACCATCTCACCCCATAGTTACGGCGAGGTGACGATCCGGTGGCTTTTCAGGCGTTAAAAATAATATTATATAATAAATGAAGTGTTTATCCATTGTTCATAAATCTTAACATGCGAGTACTGAAGACATGTGAGCATTTTCTTTGCAAAAACGTGCTGGCTATTAATAACTTACAGCCAATTAAACCTCATTATAATTGTTGCATTTGCTTATACATATTATGTGGGGGTAATTATCGTGCCTATTAGGTTTTCGATACTTCCATAAAGTTCGCAGCACTTCAGATCGCAAATATTGTTACGAAACTAAATTGAGACACATCTATTGACGATTAGAGGAAGTCATAAAAGGTTACGATTATCTAAATTGAGATGCACTCCATCTTTTGATAATCAACGGAACTAATAGTTTATTTATAGAATTTCCTATATTATATTATTATTTGAAAATTCCAGAGCGGTTTCGAGTTTTCGGGAAATATCATACTAAATAACGTTCCGAGTATATAATAATGCGGTGCATTGTGGTAAAATGGAGTTCTAGTGGAGCGATCAATGAGTAAGCACTTTAATAGAGAAGTGTAAATAGTGATAATTAAAATAGTGAGGATAAAAGTGCGAAGTACAAGTGATACGTGATAAATGACTGGCCTGTTGGTCTAGTGGTTAGTGACCCTGACTGCTAAGCCAGAGGTCGTGGGTTCGATTCCCACCCAGGACAAATAATTGTGTGATGAGCACGATAATTTGTTCTGTGTCTGGGTGTAATTTATATATAATATGTATGTATTTAGAAATTTATAAGTATTTATCAGCAGTCTGGTTATCATAGTACAGGCTCTGCCTAGTTTGGGATCAGACAGCCGTGTTTGACATGTGTCAAGTTATTATTATTATTACTATAATTTAAATAGTGAAAATTAATTACAATTGTGTTATTTGTAAATTATCAAAATAAATTGTGTTAACATTGGTAATAAACTGCTGTAACTTTCTAATCCCAAACCTCATCTCGTAACAATATCTTTAACATTTTCTTATATTCAAAATTATTTGTACAGATACCGAAAAGCCAAATTGAATTACCAATCAGGCTTGTCAAATTTAAAATAATAAGAATTTCTATAAAACACAACACAATATAAGACTATTAACAATACAGTTAGTTGTGTCTTAGCTTTAATTGGTCAATATGCCTATGTTCCTCGGTTCCACTGATAGATCTGACTTTATAATCAGTCTTACCCGTCCTTTGCACTACTGTTCCTACCGCCCATTTATCATTACCCCGGTAGTCTCTAAACCAAACATTATCTCCCGGTCTAAACTGCCTACTCGCCCCCTCAGCTATCACTTCCATCTGCACCTGACGGGCCTTAACTAGTTTTTTCTGGTCCGGTTTTAAGCAGTCTAAACGCATGCGCAAGTTGCGCCCTATACACATCTTTGCTGGACTTTCACCGGTTGTATAGTGTGGTGTATTTCTATAAGCTAGTAGGAATCGACACAAAGAAGCATGTATGTCAGTTTTAGATTTAATTGTTTTTTTTATATTACGTTTACATATTTTAACGGCATTTTCCGCCGCCCCATTCGAAGCTGGATGATACGGGGCTGAGATAATATGTTCGATTCCGTTGGTATTTAAGAAATGTTTGAACTCAGTACTGAAAAATGGGGGGCCGTTATCACTTACTACTTGCTTCGGCAACCCAAATCTTGCCCACATTTCCCGTAATTCCTTTATGACGGCCTTCGCCGTAGTACCATTCATTTTAATAGCCTCTATCCATTTGGAATGAGCATCTACTACAATAAGGTAAGTTTGCCCCACTATCGGCCCTAGAAAGTCTACATGTATTCTGGCCCATGGACGGTCGGGCCAAGGCCAAGCGCATGGCGCGTGCGCAGGTGGGGCGTCGGCCACCGAGGCGCAAACGGGGCAAGCCAGGCACGCCACCACCAGTGCCTCATCCAAACCGGGCCACCATACATAGCTCCGGGCCAGCGACTTAGTTTTAACTACACCCATGTAACCCTCATGAAGCTCCGTAATTACCTTATCCCTACAAGAACCTGGAATTATGACCCGATGTCCCCACATTACATAACCTAATTCTACATATAACTCGTTTTTTCTATTGAAGTATGGCTTTAATTCTCTCATGTCAACATCATCCGGCCAACCGTCATTAATATATCTAACTACTCTGCTTAAAATATTGTCCGAAGCCGGTTCTTTTTTTAATTTACGCGAGTCTAACAGCAACGCTTCGGAAGCGAAATGTAAGTATGTTTGTTCCGGTGTGTCTAACTCCTCCTTATTAGTTACTTCCTTATACCTACTAATTAACCTAGATAAAATATCTGCTGAGTTCTTACTTGTGCGATTATACTCTATTTTAAAATCGTACGCGCGACGCGTACGCCACCACTCGCTCGACACTCGCGCCGCCGGGAGCGCGCTGCGCCAGCACCGCGCAGAGCCCGCGCGAGCTCGCGTCGCATGTTACGATACTCTCCAACGACATAGAATCGAAGAATCGAAGTGTGTCAACACTTCCGCACTACACAATAGCTTTTTAATTTTATTAAAAGCGTATGTATTTGATACTGTCCATTTCCAATGTTTGTTTTTTTTAAGTAGACTATAAAGAGGTGTAATGTGGGTACTTAAATTTTTTATAAACTTCCCGTAGAAATTTAACATTCCCAGAAACAATTTTAATTCTGAAACGTTGGTCGGGTGAGGCATTCCTAAAATTGGTTTTAATTTATCTGGGTTAACCCGGACCCCCTTTTTATCTATTATAAACCCTAAATACTCGACTTGTCGTGCCATAAATTCACACTTTTATTTTTTTATTTTTAAGCCGTTTGTGCCTAAAATGTTAAATACTTGTTCTACGCTGTTTAAATGGGACTGCCATGAATTACTCTTAATTAAAATGTCGTCGTAAAATACCACTACGTCTTGAATATTTTTAAAAAGATTCGACATTAATTTCTGAAAAATCCCCGGACTAAAAGAGAGACCGTACACTAAGCGGTTGGTTATATTTAAACAGTCCTCTATGCGTATTAATGACCGTGTAATTCCTAGAAGTCTCATCCAAAATCAACTGATTGTAAGCTTGTGGTAAATCTAGTTTCGTGAAATAATAATTACCACTCAAGCCACTAAATAAATCCTCTACCTTTGGAACCGGGTACCTATCAACCAATAAAACCTTGTTTAGTGTCACCTTATAATCCGCGCACAGACGTATTCCGCCGTCCGCCTTCCTCGCTATAACCAGCGGCGTGGCCCAGTCGGACCGGTCGACGGGCTCGATGACACCGCCGCGCAGCATGGCATCCAACTCGGTATCGACTCGCGAGAGTAGCGCGTACGGTACCGGGCGCGCGCAACAGAAAATCGGCTGCGCCCCGTCCCGCACATACAGCTTGAACTCTTCCCCGGTGTATTTTCCCAAAGTTCCGTCAAATAGGTCCTTATGTCTGGAGATAACATCATTAAACAATTTACTTTTGCATGATATTATATTATGTATTTCCGTATGCTTACTTAGCCTAGGTATTTCTATAGACAATTCGGATAACCACTTTCTACCTAATAAACTAGTGCTACCCTTATTAATTACATATAAATCTAACTTTTTAACATTATTTTCGTATTGAACCTTTGTCTCTAAGTACCCTATCGGATGAATTGCTGAGGCGTCATAAAATTTCAACTTCAATTGACAAATTTTTAACGGTAATTTTTTAAATAATTTCAAGTATGTTGAGTAACTTATACAAGATAACGCCGATCCTGTATCCACTTCCATAATTAATGGTTTATTATTTACAATAATGTTCATACACACCGGTCTATATTTCTCTAAAGACATCTGGTTCATAGCCTCCTCGTCATCCTCATGTACGTTGTGCTCCGACCCGGAACTGTCGCTTGCGGGCGGCTCACGTAGCCAATGCGCCGCCGCACCGCCTGCGTCTCTGGTGCTGCCGCGCACCCCGCGTACTGCCGCTGAAGCTCCCTTGCGCCGCCTCACGCTCTCATCGCTCGGTCCGAGCGCACGACCTCCGCGTGACCTTGCCCGTGTGCTACCGCCGTTGGTATTATTCGATGTCATACGGCGATCGAATTCCCTCTTCAAACAAACTCTTCGCAAGTGGCCCATTTTTCCACAGTAACTGCATTCGAAATCCTTGTACCTGCAGTTCTGTGACCAATGTTTGCTGTCCCCACACGATGAACAATTTTTAAACCCTAATTGTCTGGGCCTTGTTCCCGCGAACCCTCGACGGCCCCGGCGTCCCGCTCGGCTGCCTCCAGGGTTTTTGCTAACATAGGGCTTTGTTGTAGTCTATATTATCTTCTGCGAATATTCTTTGACGAATAAAGTCGCTCCGCAGCCCACACACAAACTGATCTCATAGGTTTTCATCTAAGTTAGATGTGAACTCACAATACCTAGACATCTTTTTCAAGTCTGCAACGTAGTCCGCTATTGTCTCGCCTGCTACTTGCCGTCTTTATCGGAATCTATATCTCTCGGCAAGGATTGATGGTTTCGGTTGCAGATGTTTATGCAGTAGATCCACCGCGACTTCATAGGATAAGCTTGATGGCTTCTTGGGACTCGCTAATGTCGACAACAGCTCATATGCCTGTTCACCGATGAGCGCGATTAAAGTAGGTAGCTTTATTTCGTCCGCTATTTTGTTTGCTACATTTCTAGTCGATCGACATATGCTGACCAATTCCCGTTTTTTACATCAAACTCTTTGATTTTGCCCACCGACATTTTGCAATACCACACGATTACAAACACAATGCGTTACGAACAAATATTCTGCTCCAAATTTACTACTTTTTATCCTCGTCGCCACTGTTAAATAAAAGGCGCGTATTCCACCCGAACGTACATTGATACTCAACTCAACTTATAATTCTAGCGGCGTTTTATACAAAACATTGAGACGGTTTCTTACATCGCTAAACGAATCTACCCACTAATATCTAATATGTAACAGTTGTCTCACAGTAGAACTCTACTTAAATCTACGAAGTTTTAAGTAGAGTTCCGCTGTAAGAACGCGTGCTGTTTGAAATGTAGTCAAAACTAGGAAATTTAAGAATACAAATATGGGGCATGGATCATAGTGTTTAAGTCTTCCATAAACACAATTTCTTAATCTTAATTAAGAAGAATACTATGCAATAACTCGTACACATTGACTTTGGCCAATTTTGAATATCGATACTTAGTTTCGCGTGCGAAACAATACTTTGACTTGCAGACGCCTGCAAGTGCTTGTTCGTATATCAGACAGATAGGTCGAAGAATACACTACAGCTATAAAATACCGTCACATTATTAAGTCTACGATCACAGAGAATTTGCTGGAGTCAGGACCAAACTACTGGATTAAAAGAAGCACGTCCTTTAAACTGACCTTCAGTATTACTCCAGTAGTAGTAATAGTAGTACAATAGTAGGTATGTACTTGAAATAGCTACAATTAAATCTGTCGCGATCGGAATTACCCACGTTTTCATTATGTCTCGATTTACAATATGTGAATTGGCGATCATCGCTATTACACACAACTGGCTGTAGCCGAGGTGCCCGTGCGCAGTAGGGACGCGGGGTATTTGCTTGAGGCGTCAACCGTTGAGTGACTAGACTGCGGTAAGCTCGCTTTGCACTATTGGCAATTACATGCTATCATTGTAAAATTTATTTGTTCATTGTTTTACCGTATGGGAGCCCTGTCGTATAAGTCAGCTACAGCCTTAACTACACACTTAAGTTAGCTTACTAAGGTAATTTACGAAGGATACGGACGTTGTAAGTGTGGTGTTTCTTAGTATGGCAATGCGTACAAACATAATTACCAAGTAGTTGTCAAAGAAACCCGTAGCTCACGAAGGTATCGCTGAGTTGTTATCAGTCCATCCGCGACGCGATGTATGAAATTCAATCGAAATGTAAGGTAAAAATAATACAAATAGTCCAGATTTTTAGATGTAAAGTATTAGGTTAACATTTAATCTTACTTTAAAATTATTAAAAGTTCTAAGGTTTTCTATCAAAAAGATTTGATTGAATGAAACTCAATCATTCTCAAAAACCTTTTTTTTTTGTTTATTGAATAATAATTTTTGACATAATTGGAAGAATCTAATTGCGTTGCATACAAAAAAAACAGTCTGTTTATCAGGTTGAAGACGAAAATGAAATTATTAGCAAATTTAAGTTTTATTAGGGTAAGCACTTATTGTACTACTAACAATATATAGGTTGACAGCCTGAAATAAATGACTATTATTATTATTATTATTTCTCTTTATTAAACTTAAAACTTACAAATTACATTTTTAAATATGTATAAAACAGATATATATTTAAAAATATAAAAAATAGTAGGCCACCGACATCGGGTACAGGGACCAAGACACCGGTGGTTAGGGCTCCAAAGACAGGAACTTCCTCGCCATACGGGCCGTGTCGGGGACAACTGCTTTCTGCATCAGTCCCTTGATCCAGCCGTCTAACGCGAGCCTCTTAAGTTGTTGATCGAGGCTCTTGGCTTGAGCAGATATGACAATCGGAACAATGATCGCCGAATCGACATCCCACATATCGACAACCTCGTGAAACAAATTCACATATTTTAATTGTTTTTCTTTTTCAACTTTCACGAGGTTCTCGTCATGAGGAACAGCGATATCGATGATCATTGCGCGGCGCTCTAATCGGTCTATCAGCACTATATCAGGCTTATTGACAACAATAGCTCTGTCAGTGGTGATAGATCGATCCCAATACAATGTGGCACGACCATTTTCGAGAACTGGGTCGGGCACATACCTGTAATATGGCACCTCTGAATTAACAAGATTGTATTTAAGGGCAAGTTGTTGATGTACAATCCTGGCCACTTGATTGTGTCTATGCAAATATTCCCCGTTGGCAAGACGAGAACATCCAGAAATAATATGCCTGATAGATTCACCGGGACAGTGGCATGCCCGACAGATGTCCACCGTACCGTCTTTCAGAATATAATTCCGATAGTTATTCGTCATAACATTATTATTATTATTATTAAGTCTTCAGTATAATTCAAAGAATTTGAAACGAGCTTTAATTATATTCTTCTTAAACATTTGCTTCTAGTAGAGCTTGAAGGCTTAGTATTGTCAAGTCTCAAAATCTTGATAAAGACAAGAGTCCTTATTAAGAGCAAAGCTTTTAATTAAAATAATCTATTGTAAAGATAACAGATTCTTTAAGACACCTTTGATTAATTCAAGGGTGTCTTGGGCTAACTTAAGTTTTATAATAATAGTAAGTAGCTACTACTTACTATTATTATAAAACTTAAGTTAGTTTTTAGATATCAGGGAGTATGGACACAGATCCGGAGTCAGGAAAAGGCCTTAATAAATCGTGTCTCTAGAACAGTAGGTTATACCTAGACAAGTGGTACTTAGTCAAGTATAAAAAGATTTTTTAAAATGCGAATTAATATTATGAGAACATACCTACTCACTGACATTCGTCCGCAGAGGAAGTCGGTTAAAAAGAATGAGTTTCTATTTTCGGCTGTAGGTATTTTTTTTAATGTATGTTCGCCGATATTTCCGTCATATATGGTTTTGTTTGAAAGGGTATGCCCCCACGATGGTCCCATTATCACCAAGTCCGAATCTGACGTTGGTATTTGATGGAAACCCTCGGAAATTAAGGACAGTTGTAGTGTGTTCGTTGATTTTTCTTGTAATTAAGCAACATTGACGTTTAAAGTGATGAATGTCATTGTTATTAGACGACTTAAAAAAAAGGGAGGTTCTACGTCCGGCTGTTTGTATCTTTTTTATAACTTAGTCAATGAAGTGCAGCAAGTTGCTATACAAACTACAAATCATAACACCTTATCTAAATTTATATATATTTTTAATACTTTTCAGTGACCATTGAAATTCAACTTCAATACCTTTATTTCACAAAATTGATCATCAATTTTTCGAAATCGTCAATTTATAAAAATATAATTAGAAAAAAATATCAACACACACAGTGTCACCAAAAAAAAACTGGGCAAGTGCGAATCTCACTCGCGCACCGAGGGTTCCGTAAAAAAACAAACTTGTATGTAGATTGTACGTCCGTCTCGGGAATCAATTCTCGACGATTTTTGCCCGACTTTTCCGAAAGACAAACTTAACTTTGCGGTTCTAAAAATACTCTCCCATACATCGATGCACGACAAAGTCAACTTTTGGATTTTTTCCTTTATTTTATTTATTTAACACTTTATGCACAAAAAAAATTTACAATGGCGGACTTAATGCCGTAGGCATTTTCTACCAGTCTACCTTAGGGTAGTACAGAAATAAGTGCACTAGATTTAAGTAGAAAAGAAGAAAAGAAACTAGGAAAGATCACAGGAGAACATATATTATGTATATACCTATACATACATACATACACATACATATAAACATAGATACGTGCTAAATTACATACATACATATATAAATAAATATAATGTATTACTGTTGTGATGATGATTCCTTTACTTGTGCTGTCAAACCTTCTGCTGCTTCTTACCAAATCTCGTGATTATAAGTCAATGTAAAGTACTCTATAGGTTTTGATTTACCTGCGAAATGTTCAAATTTGTTAAAATCGCAGGCTTAATTGTCGTATCTTTTGATTGCGTTCACTTAGAAGCTTGATTTACTTACAATTTCAAGGGAATGCAGACATAAGTATTTAGTATTAATTTAAACTTCATGCGTCTACGGGTTCCTGAGCAAACAGTCTTAACAGGCAGACAGACGGACAAATTTCCTTTTGAGGAACGGAACCAAAAAATGACCAAAAACTACCTATAATTTCTTCTATTTACTGTCGTCTTTGTCCATCCACAGCTTGCCTGTAAAAAAAAGTGATCTTATGGTTCATTTTCCTTGGAAGAAGCCAAGCTACTTAACACTTGGTCACATGGAAAGGCACACTTATTAATCCAATGCCAACTGCCAAACGTAAGTTCCTCAAGGGCTAATTAATGTACTAGCATCTCAGGCTGATGAATCGAAACAATGAGGTTTTAATTGTCTTGACAACGAGTACAGAACGTACTTATGTAACGACGTTCTGTACTTGGCAGAGGATGCAAGCCATCTCGGCTACCTTCCTCTTCCATTCCCTTATATAACATTTTATTATAGGATTCCAAGTAAAAGTGTTATGTCAAAGTACTTTTGCGACGCAATCTATTTATCAAGTGTAAGGTTTTAGTAGTGCGACGTAAATACTAATGTAAGGCCAAATTAATAAAAAATATAATTAAACATTCACATTATTTATTAATTATGTCATGAACATTATGTATTTTATTTTACAATTTTTTTTCGTTTATAAAAATTGCACTCGAATTAAATAATATGGCGTTTCCATAGTCAGACCGACTTAACCTGCAGCCCAGAGACTAATCTTTTAATCCCTGACAGGCTACTCGATTGTTAGAGAGCAAACCTTCCTTTTTTTCTCAAGAAGCATAAATGAAGACACTGATAACATTTTGACCCACTTATCGGGTTGATCATCCGGTCACCTTCGCTCGTAGAGTTATTTTTAGATAGATAGTGTTCGCCTCTCTTGAACTGAAATAAGAATTACCTTCTAATTATGCACATTGAAAAAAATATTACTTTATGTATATTTATCCTTACCTAAAGGTTTATGTTTAACTTTACTCGTTTGTGTGTTCAGGAAATAGCCTCTTCTCGGCCTTGCTGTATTTACATATTATATACCAGGAACAAATAACAGATAGTGTCATTCGTTCCTACGAATGTACATCAGTTTGCAGAAAATGTTATTTATGTTTATACATTTCAATGACACAAGTTTAAAAGGTTTAACGGAATCACAGTTTGTCTCTATGTATTATTCTCTTGCAGAATATTACACTTCACATACAATATTACACAAGTTACATTGAAATTTAACATAATTTGTTACTAACAACTGTTCAGTACACCGTAGTAGGGCTAGATTAATATAGCTTCCATAGTTGTCAGTTTCTTTGCTTCAACTATACTTGCATTAAAGCCTTAGGGGTCAGGGTGCGTAATGAGCTGAGAAATCATTTCCGAGACACACAAATAGTGAAAAACAACAGAGGCCGACCAGCGTCCTTACCTCTCTCTCTCTCTCTCTACCCAACGCTTCAATTCAAGGGAAAAATCAGTAGTGCAAACAAGGGTTTGCACTACTGATTTTTTCATCTTTGTTTATAAAGAATGTCTTTGACAATTTATTATTTTTGTTCCTAGCATATTTTGTGTTATAGTTTTCACATTCTAGCCACCAATATTTTTCAACGATTCTTAACTTAAAGGAGTGTCTACCTTAAACGAAACATCAAAAATACTTATACCTTTGAAGCTTCGTCCTTTCTTTGTAATTTTAATGTTCGTACAGTGTAATTCCTAGGCATACCACACTACGTGTTTTATCTTTTTATTTTTTTTTTAATGTGTGGAAACCCCCACGGGTCAAACGACGAGGTGGTATGTCGGATACGAACCGACTAAAACCACACAGTGTTCCGTCGCCGGATCTTATAGCCGGGGCCTCAGGTGTACCCTAGAAAGGAAATCCCTGTAAACCCCGGCAGATTTGGCCGCCTGTTAAACCAGGCGACTCCACTATAAGGTACAGATGGTTCTATCCCCTCTAGTTTAGAGAGGCGCGCGCGGAACACATCGCGCCACCGTCTCGGGCCTGCTTCTGTTCGGGCGACAGATAGCTCCTTCTGTCGCCCTCAAGCAAACGTTCATGGAGGCTGGAGATCGTTTTGCACTCTCCGACGCCTGGTGCATCTTCTGTGGGACGCAAAAGTACTTGTTCTCTCCCGTTCCCTTCTTCTTTCCGCCGCTTCTTTGGCGTCCATCATTACCTCACAGAATGAGGCGGCAAATTAGTGACTTACGGATTTATTATTTTGATTTGTGCTGTGAGATCTTGTTTTTCGGAAAATCATGATTCTAGGTCAATGGGAGGTACCCTATAGTTTTTTATATAGCTGCGAAGTGCTATTTTTTTTTAATTTAAGGCTTAAATGGCCTCTTTTGATTGCGTTGACTTAGAAGCTTGATTTTTTTACAACTTCATGGGATCCCAGACATAAGTATTCTTTAATTAGTTTCAACTGTACCTCTACACGTTCCTGAGTAAAAAGCTCTTGACAAACAGACTGACAGTAAAGTGATCCCATAAGGGTTCCTCGTTACCTTTTGAGGTACAGAACCTTAATAAACGCCGAGCGGTCGCCCAGGTAACTGTTACTAAATTAAAAATGCGAATTGCAAAATGTTTTCTGACAAAATACACACACAAGTACAACCTTTGTTGATTAAGTAGTACTCACGAAACATTTAATTTCTATTGCTATTCTAGAAGCCCGTTAGAAACATCCCCTCCCTAATCAGTTCGTCTAGTGAACTCTAAAAAGCTTTTAAACTAGAGGTTGTTTTAATATTACTTTACTTGAGGATAAAATGAATTCATTAGTAGGCTTATATTTTTTGAAAAGCGCAGGGCCAGACATTTATTTTGTTGTTGTAACTTCAAAGTTTATTACTCCGACTAAAGCATTAGTTTACGTCTTTTTATTTCAATGTCAGCCTTATCTTTCTCTAATTATGTTGAAAGTATAATTTTCTTAGGTAGGCTTATGTACCTGCTGGTTTTGAAAATTATTGCATTAGAAAGAGATTACTAGCATTAAATCTCTCTGACACGATTATCCGTTGCCCGGAAACAAAATAAAATTATGATACTACTTTAAAATCATTAAAATTGTCTGAAAACCAGCATCAATTAAAATTTTAAAATCAACCCAATAAAATCCCCAACTCAAAAATCCCTTCAACGATTTCAGAACAGGTTTTCTTGAATTATAGCTAGAAACATTCTCGATCAAGTCAGCTTTCAAACAAAAAAAAACTAAATCAAAATAGGTCCATCCGTTTAGGAACTATGATGCGACACACAAGCACACAAATACACATTTTAAACCGTCTTTTTACACGCTTTATATTAGCTTCACTTGTATGTCTGTTTGTTTGTATGTTTGTAACCGACTCCTTTGGGCACGATTTTGACCCACTTTAAACGGCCAGATTTCATTCAAATTTTGTACACCTGTCAAAGACCGATGACAATGCAATAATTCGATTATTTTTTTTATTTTTTTAGTTGAATTTTCTATAAAAGCGTGTTTTTTAAACTATAATTATATTATTGCGTCAAGGGTTAAAAAGGCTGTAACAGACCTATTATTCAGTAACCGCTTTCTACGATTGTACATTTAATTGCTCGTATGAATTCATCAGGCACTGTTACTTTTAATGATGCATACATTATACAAGGTTTAGTAATTATATTAATATTATTATTCCTAGTGTTTTGAATCAGCCGATTTCATGGAAATATGACGTCACTTCCCTTACTTCAACACGCGATATTGCGATTATAAAAGAAATGTAATCTCCATGGAAATAGCTCTTTGACCTTTCCTCCGTACGCCGTAGGTACTGTGTGGGTTTACGTTTGTAATAGAACGAAAAATAGATATATGTCGCATATTATTTTACACAATGTTATAAAGTTTTGTCATCGTTTTGCTTACATGATAAACATTCAAAGAAACTAAACATCAGCAAATAATAGGTATCCTTAAATAAACAGATATAATATTGACCCATAAAAGGTCATATATAGATACTTGTACTCGCTGCACCCGGACTGGAGAATAGATCACACTGATAATTACATTTATATAATAAATGTACCAACCATTTAAAAGATAAAATTAAATATAACCATTCATCAGTCATTTTCAAGTACTGCACTTACCAACCGTCATATCTGTATTTATAGGATGTATAACTATTGGAATTATGAGACTGTCAGATGATGTGTTTCAGCACTCTTTATAAAAATAATTGACGACGTATGTAATTGTATCAATTGCTACTTACATTGAACCCCTTATTGACCTCAGTAGAGAATTCATTGAAGTGATTCAATAGCATCACTTGCATTGCGTATGATGCAATATTGGCTGCAAACGAACGAATATTCGTGTTTCTCATTCCATTATGGTGATAAAGCCCCCTGGCATACATAGATTGCAGTTGCTTGGAATACATTTTATTAATTTCGTATGAAGACTATTTAGGAAATGTTTCCAATTTACCCTTATTATTTAGGAAATGTTCTATACTTCTGAATATTTTAAGATATATACAGAATGAGGATATAGATGGTTAACTTGGAGTAGTAAGCAGGACAAATATTCAAATATTCAAAATACATTTTCGAATAAATACGTTTGCCGATCTAATCTAACCTCAGCAGCAATAGTAGCAGTAAGTACTAGTAAAGAAGATGAAGACTTATTTGTTTTTGTGTACATAGACTGTTATTAACCCCAGATAAAATTTGAGTTAGTCACTTTCTTAAATGAGAAAAGTAAAGAGCCTAACTACTCTTGAAAGTTATTTATTTATTTATTAAAGTTAGGAAAACCAACAGCTACAAAAACAACAGTGGGCAGTTTCATGTACAACATTAAGCCAATTACAGGTTTTCACGAATTGCTGCATTGTAATTTAACAGAGTTTTGGAACCCCAATAACTACATGAAACTATACCTATACACCGCGATAAGTAATACAGAAGATAGAAAAATAAAAATACATCACTACCTGTTTGAAAAGAAACCGAGATTCATCAATCTCCTGACATTGTTGCCATTCACTGTGTATGGATCGAACAAAAGTTCTTTGCACAATTCATTAAAGTCTTTACTTGCTTGCAAAATAAATGTATTCATTCTATAATAATTCGAGTGCGTTAAATGTACAAAGATAGGTGGATTGAACCTGATGCTTTTTGTCGGAACATTAAACTCAAGTTTGTGTAGGAGGTCAGGGCAATCCACTTCATTATACAAGATTTTAGAAAAAATGTGCAATGTGCAGTCTGCTAGTCGGCGGCGATAACTTAAAGGCTGAATATGAAATTTTCTACAGAGATCTAAATACCTTTCAGACTGGTATGGTATATGAAGGCGAAAGCATAGGAACCTAATGAATCGCTTTTGGACACCCTCAATACGGTTTATGGATTTGCTATACTGTGGACTCCATATTTGCGATGCGTACTCTAGATGGCTCCTAACATACGTACAGTATAAAAATTTTAACGTTTTTGCTTTTTTGAAGCACCCAGAAAACCTCATCACAAAACTCTCGAGACTATTTTCTCAAGATGAGCATCAAAAAGAAGCTTTGAGTCATGATAAACTCCCAAGTCGCGTATGACTCACACTTTTGCAAATCTTGGCCCATTAGGGTATAGGAAGAAGGAATAACATTACGTTTTCTAGTGTAAGACTATAGAGACAGACATTTAAGTGGATTTAGGTCTAATTTGTTTATCCCATAGTAGTCATTCAAACGTGTTAGATCTTCTTGAAGTGAGATCACATTATTGGACGATTTTATAGACAAAAATATTTTCATGTCGTCAGCAAAACAAAGCAGGTTCGATGTTTCAAAGCAAGATTCGATATCGTTTACACATGTAATAAAAAGTAGCGGACCAATCAAAGAGCCTGCGGAACACCGCTGGGCACTTGTACCCAACTAGAAATGTAATTGCTTACAATTACTGCTTGTGACCTATTTCCAAGATAAGAGGAAAACCACCGGAATAGATCTCCTCTTATTCCAATGTTAAGAAGCCTTATTTTAAGCAAAAAATGATCGATACGGCCAATGCTTTGCTATAGCTTTGCTATTCTAAGTTATGTACTGAAAAATTTTATGATTTGTTATATAAAAATGCTTATGATTTTGAATGTCCCGCAATTGGCAAATGTACTGATTGTCATCACTGTACTATTATTGATAATTTTCATTCACAGATTGTTTACATTTTGCAATCTTCTGCATGTCAGAGTGCCAACTTACGTAAACGTAAATATAAGTTAGTAGGATGGAATTTTCATGTAAAAGAGATTCACCAACATGCTAGACAAGATTTTCTGCAGTGGGTCTCATTTGGGAAGCCTCGTTCAGGGTATTATTATGATAATATGTCCGCCTCACGGAGAAAGTTTAAAGCAGCTGTTAAATATGTGCAGAACAATCAACAAAAAATAAAAATGGATATGCTGGCTCGACATCATAAAGAGGGTAACTTTGTGCAATTCTGGAAAGAGACGAAAAAATTAGATAGTAAAATTAGCATGCCAGTTAATATTGAAGGTGAAGTAAATAAAAAGTTTATAGCTAACATGTTTAAACAGCATTTTAATACGGGTAGTAATGATAAATTAGACGGTAGTAGTACGGTAGGGTGTAGACTACCAGATAGATCGAATAACATAGAACAAAGTCAATTATTGGTAACACCTAATGACATCGGAGATATATTACGAAACATGAGACGCGGTAAGAGTCCAGGGCACGATGGTCTGATAATAGATCATTTACTGAATGCGGGTCAGCATATATGTGAAGTTCTAGCAAAATTGTATAATGGTTGTTTGAGACATTGCTACCTTCCTGAGGAAATGATTAAAACGCTTGTTGTGCCTATCCCTAAAAATAAAACGGGTAATGTATCAAGCATGGACAACTACCGACCAATCTCACTTGCAACAATATTGGCCAAGGTGCTAGAGCGATTTATTCATAAAAACTTAGCGCCTTTTTTACACCTGGACGATGGGCAATTCGGTTTTAGATCACAAGTCTCAACAGATATGGCTGTTTTTGGCTTGAAACAAGTTGTTAACTACTATAAGTGCGGTCAGACGAGCGTATACGCCTGTTTTTTAGACTTAAGTCGTGCTTTTGACACTCTGAATCATAACTTGTTATGGCAAAAGCTACAACGTACATCTGCTCCGCATGAGGTCGTTGGTTTGCTTACTTACTGGTATCGTAATCAAACCAATAACGTCAAGTGGGGACAGGAGCTGTCGGACAGCTACAGATTGGCATGCGGAGTAAGACAAGGAGGGTTAACATCTCCGGACCTATTTAATACGTACGTAAATGATCTCATCGTTGAGCTGAGCGGCACCCCAGTTGGGCTCAGATTGGATGGCAGATATGTCAACAATTTCAGCTACGCTGATGATATGGTGCTTCTCAGCCCGACGATAAGAGGTTTGAGACATTTAATTTCGATTTGTGAAAAGTTTGCAAGAGGCCATAACTTAATATACAATGTTAAAAAGACAAAGATGGTAATATTTAGGTCCGGAAAGGGGCCCGATAACGTTCCCAGCTTGTATCTTGACGAACAGCCAGTCGATGTAGTGGAAAGCTTTAGGTACCTTGGACATATTGTGACATCAAACCTGAAGGATGATAGCGATATTGAGCGTCAACGAAGAGCCTTATGTGTTGTGGGCAATATGATTAGTAGAAAATTCTGTAAGTCTTCCCCAGACGTTAAGGTAGCACTGTTTCGCTCCTTTTGTCAGACATTCTACACTTGTCAACTCTGGACTGATTATACTAAGAAAGCAATTAATAGCATTCGAGTTGCCTACAATAACATCTTTAGGCAACTCATGGGACTACCACGCTGCTGTAGCGCTTCCGGTATGTTCTTCGAGGCGCGAGTTAATTCCTTTGAAGCCATCCAGAGAAATCGGATCGTACAATTCATGTCCAGAGTTGACCGATGTAAGAATGTTATTATAATGAGTCTGTCGGAAAGAATACTAACGTCATGCATGTACAAGCATTGGGTCAAAACGACAGCCTAATTGTTAGTTCTATTTTTTCTTCTTTTTTTTTTTTTTGGTTTGTGCATTTTTGTTGTTTCGATTGTCTTTTATGTTATGAATCTTGTGTTCGAAATAAAGATTATTATTATTATTATTATTATTATTATTTATTATAGTCTGTGTAAATGACATCAACTTGTGCTCCCCGGTCCATGCTGCTTGTTATGTAGTCATTGAGGACGGTTAAATTGGTGATAGTGGACCTGCCTTTGAGAAAACCATGTTGTGTGTGGCTGAATAAGTTCCGAAGCGCTCCATATACCTGATCATATACTATTCGCTCAAATACTTTTGCTATGATACACAACTTAGATATAGGTCTGTAACTAACCAATTCGGTTTTAGGGCCTTTCTTGTGAACGGGTGTTATGAAGGCAGATTTCCAGACTGGTGGGACAGTGAAAAAAGAAAGTGACTTTTTGTATAATATAGAAATGAGTAAAGCTATAGTCTCGGCACATCTTACTAGAATCTGGGGTGATATGTGATCAGGTCCAGCTGATTTGGACGTATTTAATTTAAGCAATAATTTGTGTGCTGATTCGACGCTAATGTCGATATTGTTAATATCTATTGTAGGTAGCTGAGAAGTTTCCGAATCAGAAGATTGTATGTCGTTGCTGGGCTCTGCAAAAGTTGAATAAAAGTATGAAGAAAACGCTTCAGAGATGCCTTCGGGAGTAGATACATTAAAATTGTCGTAATTGAGATAAAGTAGGAATCGTGTTTGATTTGTATCTATGTTTTACAAAGCTCCAGAACTTTTTTGGGTTAGTTTCGATAACTGCTTCAGTGGTACCTAAGTAAAAGTTATAGCATTCAGTTTTAAGTTTTTTAATCCTATCTCGCAATAGCTTAAACGTTTCTTTATCTGAGATTCTATTGTATAATTTAAATTTACGAAGGTATTTACTCTTTTCTTTTATTAATGATTTCAGCGATGATGAATACCATACCGGATAGGAACTTACTGCTACCTTTTTTGTGGGAATATATTTCTTTTGTATGTTGGCAATAGCAGCACAGAAATAAGTAACAGCATCAGTGATTGATTTATTACTCAATGCATTAGTGCAATCGATAGTCAATATCTCTCTATTAATAGCAGGAAAGTCCCCTTTGTTGTAGACAAAACGTGTACATGGCGCGGGATCCAAACACAGATGACAGGTTGGCAAAGTCAGCGACTACAGTGAGTGCCGGATGATAGTCTGTTGTCTATAGGAACAAATGGAGCCAAACATTCATTCACAGTTACCACGCTATTACTCAATACTAGGTCTAACAACTTATTATTTCGATTAAATGAATTGCTTAAGATCTAATATTCTTAATTCGTCCGTTAACATGTAATCGTCACTACTACGCATATTGCTGGGAGTGTAATGCACGTTATTATCAATTAACTGCCACAATATACTACTCATTTTGAAATCACCTATAATTAAAAATTTGTCAGATGAATTATTCAAAACAGCGCTACTTAAACTTTGAAGAATGTTTGTCAATTGCATGGAGAAGAAGGCGCCGCAATTTTGTTTATTGGTCACGGGATTGCCGTAGATTTAAAGTCAATCATTAGTCTTCCGCAGTGGAATGAAAATATGGCTGTGGGGTAGCTGAAATTTGTTTACGAACGGCAATCAACACGCCTCCTCCGCGACTTTGACCGGTAAATTGGAAATCACGGTCGCGGCGCCACACAAATTATATTGGTCACTAAATAACTCTGAGTCCGAAACACTGTTTGTTGACCAAGTTTCACACAATAAAACTAAGTCATATGAGTTAAGTCACAGTTGACGGTAACAATCTATCGTTTTAGTACGAAGTCCACACACATTCTGGTAATAAATGCTAAGAGCAGTATTAGTCATTGATTTTATACATAAGGACAATCATTATAACAGCAAAATAAAGATATGGGAAGCAATCTAGCGCAAACAGTTCCAAAATGCATAACAAATAATAAATGCAATAACTGCGGTAACAGATAATAAATGAATTAGCAGGTGAGCGACAGGTAAGTGAGCGAGAGCGCAAGCGAATAACAGGAGTAGATTTAAGTATGGGAGCGAGCAAGATAGCTATACGGTGACATCGGTGATCGTAGTTGCTAGCCATAAGAGCGGCAGGGGGTAATCAATCTTTTATATCCAGTTAAAAAGCAACAATGTACAGGAGTTAACATAATTATGAAGTTGAATAAAGTAAACATATGTATAACTATAACGACACATATCGACAATATTTTATGTTTAGTTATCAAAACATTAGAAATAGAATATCGAGGTTTTAAGTTAACGCATTTGATTATACAAATTTGTTTAAATCATTTTCTTTTGTTAAAATAAATACATGCGAGCCGTCTTCTTTACGCATATTTATTCATTTATTTAAAACTTTATGCACATAGAGTACAGAGGCGGACTTAATGCCATAGGCATTCTCTGCCAGTCAACCTTCGGGTGATGCAGAGAAAACAGGAAGTAGGTGCATTAAAAATATTATAGTTTATTGGGTGAATTTGCAAACTAAATATAAGACAAGGCATATGTATCTTGCCGTAACGTAATCAACAACGGCTCAGAACCAACATTCGTTACATCGAGAGCCCAAACAATTATAGATCTAACACTAGCCAGTGAGAACGCGTCATCATATATTTTGGATTGGCATGTTTCGGATGAGGTGTCGTGCTCGGACCACCGTTGGATCAAATTTGACCCAAAGATGACTTTCACACCGCCCGAACCCCGACGAAATCCTCGCAAGATGGATATACGTAAGTATGAGCAAGTTACTACGGATTGCTTGAAAAACATCGATCTGCCAAATACTCACGGGACCACAGCGGATATTGATAACCATGTAGACAACCTTACTACTAAGTTGATCACTTGCTTTGAACAAACATGCCCACTTTCGAACCCCAGAACTGGACCACGTAGTAAACACTACTGGTGGGGACCGGAACTGGAGAAACTACGCCGCAAGGTTAGGAAGTTGTTTAATAAAGCAAAGAACTCTCGACTTGACCAACATTGGGAAGCGTATAAGCAGGCCCGACATCACTACAAGAAGCGGATCAGAACCAGGAAAACTGAATGCTGGAGAAGCTTCTGTACAAACATAGATAACAACAATCAGGCTAACAGAGTTAAACACATTATGAGCTGTGAAAGAGGTCACAGCCTTGGCTTCTTGAAAAAACCTGATGGTACTTATACAAAAACAGATTCAGAGACCTCAGAACAGTTAATGACAACCCACTTCCCAGGATGTCGAATATCAAATGAGAGGGATACATGGGAAGACAGAGGAGGAAATATACCAGGTGACTCAGACTGGACCACCGCCCGAAAAATCGTAAATCACGAAAAATTTAACTCGGCAATCAACAGCTTCCTTCCATACAAAGCGGCAGGATTGGACGGTATTTTCCCAGGCCTGCTAAGATGGTGTGATGGGTCTTTAATAGATCATCTCCAGATCATATACGTAAGCTGCTTGGCTCAACGCTACATCCCCTTGAAATGGAGAGAAGTCAGAGTAATCTTCATCCCTAAACCCGGCAAAGGAGATTACACACAACCGAAATCATTTAGGCCCATCAGTCTCACTTCATTCTTACTTAAAGTGCTGGAGAGACTCATTGACAGGGAAATAAGGAGCACTGCATTAGTCAGCTACCCTTTAAACCCCAACCAACATGCTTATTCGGTAGGCAAATCAACAGAATCTGCCCTACATCGAGTCGTCTCATATAAAGAGGGCAATCTAAACAGCAAAATATCAACCCTAGGAACTTTCATCGACATCGAAGGTGCCTTTGACAAAACCAGCTTCACCAGCATAAGCCAGGCTCTATCAAGACATGGGGTTGACTCCACAATTGCTGGGTGGATCGACAGCATGCTTAGATACAGAGCCATACAATTTACTATGAATAACACATCGAGAGGGGTGGTGGCCAGAGGATATCCGCAAGGCGGAGTCCTCTCACCTCTCCTATGGAACATTGTGGTCGTTGAGCTCATTACCCAGCTCAATGATCGCAAGTTCTTCACATTGGGCTATGCGGACGACCTGACCATCCTCATCAGTGGCCGCTTTGAGAGTGTGGTATGCGACCAAATGAGGTCCGCATTGAAGGTCGTAGAACAGTGGTGCGAAAAACACAACTTAACAGTGAACCCGACAAAGACGGAGTTAATTATGTTCACAAATAAACGAAGTTTAGGTGAACTGAGACTACCTAAACTATTCGACACCCGTCTAGCCCTTACCAAGGAGGTCAAGTATCTAGGAGTGATACTGGACTGTAAACTCCTCTGGAACAGGCACCTGGACGCAAAACTAAATAAGGCCTACATTATTTTCTGCCAATGCAAGCGACTCCTTAGCAGAAGCTGGGGACTATCACCGAAAATCACACTATAACTGTACAAAACGGCTATAAGGCCAATCGTCACATACGGTGCTATTGCCTGGTGGCAAAGAACGGAGCTAAGCACTGTCAGGAACAAACTGCAGCAATTCCAGAGACTAGCATGTACTGCCGTCACTAGTTGCGTGCGCACAACTCCCACAACTGCCCTTGAGGTGGCTCTTAATTTAGCCCCACTAGACCTGTATATATATAACAGGAGGCAGCTGTGGCAGCCATCAGACTTAAACTTTTAGGTCTGTGGGATAATCGAGAGGGTCCCCGTATCAAATTATGGAATCAACTAGTGGAATATCAACCACTAATTGCTGCCCCATGCGACAGGATCCCGAAACAACACATCTTCGAGAGGAAGTATCAAATAAAACTATTTGAAAACGACCGAGATCAATCTGGTATATATGAAGTGCGAATCTATACGGACGGTTCCAAGATGGGGTCAGGGACTGGAGCCGGAGTTTTCTCACAAGATCTAAATATCAAAATATCACTGGCGCTTGGTCAACACAGCTCCATATTTCAATGCGAGTGTGTTGCAATAACTTACGCCGCGACTGCGGTCATGTCAAAAGGCATAAAGGAGTGCAACATCCGAATACTGTCAGACAGTATGGCCGTCTTAAAGGCTCTGGAGGGCAACACCATGAACTCCGGTCTCATTTATGAATGCCACCAGACGCTAGAGTGGTTAGCCTCTACCAATGGGGTAATTCTGCAATGGATCAAAGGGCATAGTAATTCACTCGGGAACGACGCCGCCGATGAGCTGGCAAAGAAGGGATCTGTAACGTCAGTAGCAGGTCCAACTATACTACTGCCACTTCCCTTTAATCAACTTCGCTCATGGGTAAGGCAACGGACTCGTGAAGCGCACAACGGTCGTTGGGCCGACACACCGGGCTGTAGACAGTCTAAACTGGTGCTGACGGAGGTCTCACCACGTTTAACTTGCAGACTGCTCAGTCTCAACCGACTCGACATCAGAATAGTTGTAGGAACAATTACGGGCCACTTAGCCCTGAACCGGCACCTATTCACCATCAGTGCGACAGACAGCCCTCTATGCAGAGGATATCTCAATGCGGAGAAAACGGCCGCGAACGTTATCCTGGAGTGCGAGGGAGTGGCCACACAACGGGCAAATATTCTCGCGAGTGCGAGATCGCTCCTAGAAGCCTGCGAACGCCCCAGGAGGCTTCTGTGCTTCTGGAAGGAGCTAGGCTGGCTCAAATAGGCAGCCTATCTAAACGCATAATGGACCGTCTAAGAGTCTAAATGCGGAAACAGAGTCCTACACTAATACCAATACCAATACCAATGTATCTTGCCGTACTTAACCCACATGTAGCGAAAGCCCTTCTCCTTGACTAGCAATCTAGTCTTGTTCAGTAGCTGTTTGAAATCAGAGGTCAAGTGGTCATTAATGTAAACACGATGTTGTGGTCCTTCTATGCCAGACGCCCTTCTATAAAAATATAAAAAAAAAACAGATTTTATCCATTACCCAACAAGAGGTTGTTTGTCTGATGCAACATTTCCAACGACGTCCAGTTTCGCAGTCCCTACCATACTAAAACCATTCTCCGAGAAACTATTTGACATTCTGCCCACGGCACCATTCTACCACCGCCAGAGCGTTGCACGGTGCGTTTCCAGAGGACTTTCTTCCCCCAAACGCCCTGGCTGTGAAATAAGTTTCCAAATACACGACTTTAAAATAGTTTTGTAAGTCGTATTTTAAAGAATTTTATGAAATAAAGATATTTGACATTGACTTTCACATTGTTTTTCATTTAACCAAATGTGTGGCAATTGCATAAAGGCAACTTCGTTAGGAATCGTTAGGGTATTTTTAATACCCATCTGCCTTTTCAAGATTATTCCTTTCTTGTAGTTTTATGTAAATTATACAATTATTTAATGTCTCACCAAAATACATGCTTTGCTTCAATTAAAATATAAATAACAAAATACTTTTTTAACCGACGATAAAAAGAAGGTTCTTCTCAATTCGACCTTATCTATATTTTTTTTATGTTTGTTCAGCCCTCACTCCGTTATTTATGAACCGATTTCGATGATTCTTTTTTTGTTACATAGGGTATACCTCAAGGGTCGCCCCATGTCAAGGAAGTCAGGATCTGATGACGGGATCCTGATAAAATTGAGAGAAACCCTCGAAAATTGTAAGATCGAATAGTATTTCTGTTTATTTTTCATAACTTAATCAAGTATTAGCGTTTACGAATCATCACATCATGAAGCTGACCTGATGATGGAAAAATAATATTAAATAAAAATCTTTTTAACAAAAAAATAACCGACGAAAAGAACTAAAAAGCCAAAAATAAATAAACCTTTTAAGTCTCGAGTATTGAGCTTATTTAGATAAACTATCAAGTTTTTATAAACTTATTTTGAGTCGGCGCCAAACAACTGATTAATTATCTAAATTTTATATGTACTTACGTAGAAATGAAAATGGCTCTACGTAGGTAATTACACAATAATACCGGAAACAATAGTCTGAAAAAGCACACAGTGGTTTGCAACGTAGTACTTTCAACTTGAAAATTCATTGTATCACAGGTTTCAGCGCTTTCCATGGTCGGAGAACAAAATCACTATTACAATTTACTACTAACTGACCCGACAGACGTTGTCCTGTCTTAACTATGAATATTGAATTCGCATTGGTATAATTTGAAGCGCGCATTCTGTCAATGGATGTTTTTTACTATTCAATTTAACAACAAAGCTTTCCGTACGTCTCAGTCGAGGCGTAAATATTTTTCAGTCTTAAAATATGGGTGGTTTTTATTAAATCTACTAATCAAAAAACACAACATGTATTTTTATTGAACACTTCCTATTTCATTTAAATAAATTTAAAATTTTTAAATAACAAATGTACTTATTATAATATTTACAATCACAAAACTAGAAGAAACTTTTGAATCTACTAATAAAAAACACAACATGTATTTTTGTTGAACGCTTCCTATTTCATTCACAACAAATATTTTTTTTTTAAGGCTCAAGTAGATAGATGAAATTAAAATACTGGAGGCGGGCATGGGGCAGCCCTTTCGCGTGTTTACGTACCGCGCGGTTGTAGGTAATTATTTCAAGGACAGCGACGAGTCACAATACTGGATAGATAATATTACCGTGGAAGGGTATTTCGTTAGAAAACCTCGTGATGCATGGACGCGGTAATGCCTTTGAGGGGTCAATGTTTTTTTGGGAAATTGGGCTTTCTTCTAATGTTTTTATTCTAATTTTGGGCTGCTCTATTGCTCCTCGTGTTCCTCTAATAGCCATAAGGTACAGTGCAGAAATGGCAAGGTGAACACGTCAACAAAATGCGCGGCAGTTCAATAGTATCAATGTTATTAAAATTATATATAACGCCCTGGCCCGAAGAAAGTTGGAGACCAGCGCCCCGTTTGGTACCCACACGAAAAAGCTTACTCCCTCCTACTTAAAGAGTACAGAAAGCTTTCCTCAGGTTTCTTTATAGACGTGTGTACGGATATTACCCCTTTCTTTATCCCACTAACTTTTTGCTGGGATGGCTTGTGTATAACTGTGGACTAGGAGAACTTGCGACCAAATGGTGACAGCGTGTAAAATTATCACGGGTAGAATAGATTCACCTGATCTCCTTATCGAATTGTCTCGACTTTTAACCCCAATAACTACTGTTGCATGTAGAAAGTACAAGTTGTTTGTTGTGCCATTTTATCGTACCGTTGTTAAAGCCAATTCGCTAGTACCACGAACGCTCATTGCGCTTAACGGGCTCCTGGATTCGGACTCTACTATTGATTTGTTTGCGTTTTTTGCGTAAAGAATAAATTCCATTATCTATTGTACAAATAGCAATTACTTTTAAATTGTCACGTGGGTATTTAACAAGTTTTAATTCCCGACGCAAAAGAGGGGTGTTATAAGTTTGACGTGTCTGTGTGTCTGTGTATCGGTGTATCTGTATATCTGTGTGTCGGGATGATCATATATTAAATCGTTGCCACTAGCTGACACTGGTTTCCGACTGAACCGATCGATCTATTATTCGCTGCAGATATATTCGTGGATTCTGTGCTTAATCAACATATCAAGGAAGGTATGAACCAACCTACCGCTTTTAATACAATATTCGGTTGGCTTCTCTTAGGTAAAACTTGCTTAGCGTCTAATACTTATCTTATATATTCTAATATTGCATTCGTTACCAGACATCGATAATTAATTGAATTCATTAGTGCAACGTTTTAGGGAACTCGAATAGTAACCATCTTCATCGTCGTTGATTCCAGAGGAATCACTGTGCAAACAAAGTTTTAACCGATCCTAACCGCGACTCATCTGGACGACACAGAGTTCGAATTCCGTCCAAGGACGAATCAGTACCGATTTTGAAGATGTAGCATTGTGAAGATTCAATGCCATGGAATCTAGACTGCCACGTGATCCGGAGTTACGAGCACAACACGTAGCCTTCATGTTCGACTACATCAAAAGTGGTCATATGTCACTAGTTCCCGCAAACGAGATGGGTACAAGAGAATATTACATTCCCAATCACTGTGTTTTATGCCCAGATTCTTCGACAACGCGACTTCGTGTCTTCTTCGCTTAACGATACTAGATTCATTCATTCTAAATTACAGCCTAATATTTTAAGTATTCTTTTATGCTTCCGTGAATATCACGTAGTTTTTACGACAGATGCAACAAAAATCATGAACGCACTATCGTACATTTTTTGTTTTATTTATCGTGATCGGAGTCCCGTGAACACTGTCAAGATTCTTACTGATGTGGAAAGTCGTAGCACACTGATACTGATACTTTTGAAATCCGTACAACGCACCGTATTATTGAATGGAATTCATAGTGTAAAATTAAGCGACGTTTTTCACAGGCCCTTTCCTGGGCTCAATCCATTTCTAGATCAATCGGTATGCTCAGGATGAGCAGGAAACATCCTGCTTTTCTGCCATGTGACCATCCACTAGCGTTTATGATTATCGACTTTATTTTTCGATATTGTTTGCATCCAGGAATCAATACAACGTAGTTTTTGCTCCTGTAGCAATTCTCGATTGTATCTGTTAAACGTAATACTCGTCGTCAACTCGTGAAATGCATAAAGTGCTATCGCAATGACCAATAAAGTTTCTAAATGCTGTTCCCGATGAAGATATCTCAAATGTAAACATAAATCGGTTTAGTCGATGGCAGTTGGTACACACTGCTGCTGTTCCATCATACCACATGAGTTTTTGGTCCAGATGGAAACACAAATATCTAAACGCTAAGCAGCAGGCCAAATGGACCAGAGGACCAGGTTCTAAACCCCTACAAATTGGTTCGATGGTGACAATCAAAGATGATAACCGTGCGCCTTTGCAATGGCCATTAGCCAGAGTAGTTGATCTTATTCTCCGTGCTGATGGAATTTCTCGTTTTCGTTTGACCTGAAAATACCATAGGCATTTTGGTGGGCGGGATATTTCGTTACCATTCACTATCTGTGCCGTAAATGTTCATAAACATGAACATTTACGGCACGTGAACAAATGAAGTCATTCCAAAACGGCGCAATCGGGCTCACTTCGTTAAATACAGGTGCGTCACTCCGGTCCCTCCTTTTTCCATCAAAAACCGTCCGAGGCTACAGATGCCGAATCAAGTATCTACCCTGCTAACCGTCGGAATAGATAAGTGAACTCCCTTCGCTATCCGAAATCGAGAGCATGCTGCGTGACAACATGTGAACTGAAGGTGGAATCTCCGGTGAGAAGACGAAGACCTAGGTGAGCCTGCTTTGTTATTTCATTGGCCTGCATCTAGTTTAAGAACACCGTTATTTTCGACCAGCTTCATCGCTATTTCAGCCTTAAGGTGTCTGCTACACCTTGCGTATCATATTTAAGTACTAAGTAAATTGGAACTATGAGAGCACGCAAAAAACAGCATTGCTTACAGGAATATTGCCTAAAATTTTGCACAAAAATATTTGGTACTAGACACCATAACTTTTGTGAAACAAACCATATTCAACAACCTGCTTTTTAGAGAAAGGTTGAATAGAATTGGCATTCGCTAAATCAAAGTACACTTGTCTACCAATCTGTTATCGTTTTCGTAAGGGCGTCACCGTTTTTAGAAATGAAAAGGCTAAGAATCGTTTGACACTTATCTAAGCCTGCTGATAGCATTTTAAAAACATATTCTAAGTTCTATGTATGTGTATTGTATGGGATTTATATATGTACCTATGTTTATTTTATAGTATCTGTATGACCGAGATTCGCTTGGCGTTTTTTTTGTGAAATTCCGATTTTTTGTCAAGAAAGATTAAAGGAAATAAACTTAAAAAGCAAAATCTTATGTTCATTTAAATTTGATTGAAATCGTTAAAGTTGTTCCAAAAATAAAATAACTAGTTATTTTTTTAGTCTAAGTGATTATTATTAAGTGGTATTTTTACATTTTCATCAAGGCCGTTTCACCAAGCTGTCAATATTTAATAGTGGTTTAGTTACGCTCTAGTTCCAGACAAGGTTTTTTATGTCAGCCTAGATTATTAGAACTCAACAGTCGTATTATAACGTAGGATACTTTCCTTAACCCAATCGTTTAAGAATCGGAGAAACCCAATCGTTATAAAATTATATATGTTTAGATTTCCCCGTGTGCGAGATAACATGTTTATTATTTCCTTATTTTACTAATAGTACTAGAGACTAACACATAAGCAGTTGCAAAGCACAGGCAGAAAAGAAGGAAAGTTACGGGGGTCACACTGAAAGTTTTTAGAAAATAAAAAACGGATTAATATAGAAGCCTGTTAATATTTTTATTGCTTTTTGAAGTAATCTCCGTTTCTTTCTAAGCTCCTTCGCATGCGATGGAACCATTGACATGGCATGGTATGAGTTAAATACCAATGCCTAATGACCGAAATCTGTTGATATGTCACCCTTCTATCACACATACACAGCACATGCACATCACTTACGTTATCTTCAGTAGTAACATTGTTGTTGAGTAAGGCTGCAACGAAAGTATACAAATTATTATTGAGCGAAAATTTTAGAAAAATGTATGCACCACAGACACTTTTTAAATTGTTGCCAATTTGGAAAAACAAATGACATATGAAATCATTAAAAATTTGCAGATTTCCAAGGAGTTCCTAATTCGAAATTAAATAAATTTTTATCGGTTGCTTTTCTTACTAGCCTATTCTAAAAACTATTAGTGTGACCCACGTAGTTAAGTAAAACGCCTATTGCTTATACGGATGCCAAACGACTGTTAGCTTACCCTCCCCAAGTGAGCTAAAACTTCATACATTGAAAATAGCCAAAAATTGCAATAAAATTTTAATATAAATCTTGGTGTTCTTTTTTCCTTAATTGTATATAATTAAAGTTTTTCCGCCATTTTCTAACTTCTGGTATGTGGTTGGATGGCTGAAAGGTTGTACATGTTTCATAAATGTTCAACTAGTATAAGTACATCATGGTTTTTTGCAGAAATTGACCATTTAAGTCAAAAATCCTGTTTAAAATTTGAACATTGTAGAGTTTTGTGTCTCTGATTTAAAAAGTATTGCAAATTATTTTCATTTAATGGTGTTAGTGGTGGCAAATGATAATGTTGTCAACGCGTTCTCTCATTCGACATATTGTATCGTATCGTATTGATCATGAAATTTGTTAATATATATTGATAATATAAGTTTTAAAAACGTTTATATTTATTCAAAAAACTTTACAGCAACCCAAGTATGTTTATGTCAACAATAGATAATTTAACCAGAATTGTTACATATATTCAAATTGGTTTTTCCAACAAATTGCCTACAGTAGCATGTTTTATTGATGTAGGTAATGCTTATAACAATGTTTTAATTGATAACTTGATACGCATTTTGGACAAGTTAGGAGTAGGAACTTATATTTGTAAATATCTTTGGTCATTTTTATCTTCAAGGTGTCTTACTATTAGGAATCGCTCGAACAATCAGGTGATTGATGCTAGATGGTCTGGTACTGGCTTAGCACAAGGTGATCCTCTTTCACCTTTGTTGTTCAATATAGCTACCCATAATATATGTCAACTTGCTTCTGACAGAGGTTTTATGGTTTCTCAATATGCAGATGACTTTGTTTTTTATCAAAGACATAGTAGTTTAAATATTTGCCAAGCTAATTTACAGTCTTTATTAAATTTGTTAGTTGAAAATTTAAATATAATTGGACTTGAGGTAGCTCCTACTAAATCTAAAATTTGTATTTTTAGCAAAGGTCGTAAGAAACTTGATGTCAATGTAACTATCAATAATAATATTATTTCATGTGTTGATAATTTTAAATATTTAGGATTTTGGCTAGATAGAGCTTTGTTGTGGGGAAAACATATAAATGAAATTTCTTCAAAGAGTATGAAACATTTGAATTTACTTAAAATCCTCACAGGCCCCATCTTGGGGCGTCCACACTAAACACCTTCGCACACTTTTCATTTCTTTAATAAGAAGCAGAATTGACTATGGCAGCTTTTTATATAATAATAGTGCTAAGACACACTTGTTTAAATTAGATAAAATCCAGAACCAAGCGTTGAGCATAGTTGGTGGATTTATTAAAAGTACACCCATACACGTGATGGAGGCAGAACTTTGCATACCACCTTTGTTTATTAGAAGAATGTACCTTGCCTATAAGTATTGTATTAAGAGTATGTCGTGGACAGATAATGTCACAATAAAGCTTGTAGAAGATCTCAGACCACTATGTAATAATTCATATTGGCGATATAAAAACATTCCTTTGTTGGTTTCCGTGTTTGACGTGTGCAAATTGTATGACGTGTATTCATCCAGTCCTTTAGAAATGTTCTCTTTAAATGTATGGATTTCCTATATAGATGTAAGTGATATTGTCAAATTAGAATTAGATTCAATCAAAACAGCTAAAAGGTACCTAAATATGGCAATTTTGAAATATGAAGTAATCAGAGAATTACAAGGAAAATATTATGGATGGCATTTCCTTTTTACTGATGGTTCAAAAAATGATACTGCATACGGGGCTGCTTATTTTGATGCATGTCATAGAACATCTGCTATGTTTAAAATTGACTGTTGTGTATCCATTATGACATTGGAACTTATTGCAATCTCAAAGGCTATGAGCGAAGCTATTTCGCTAAATAGTGACCGGGTCGTTATTTTAACTGATAGCAAAAGTGCTTTACAGCATATAGCTCGGTGCGCCTCTGGTTTCAGAGGTGCACCGATAGCTTATGTAGTGCTAAAGCAAATTCATGAATTGAATTCATCTGGTAAGTCTTTGAGATTGCAATGGGTTCCTTCTCATATTGGACTCCAGGGTAACGAGCAAGCTGATACGTTGGCCAAGTTAGCGTGTACAAATGGAATGAATTACGCCATTAAAATGTCTTACTCTGAATACTTAGGCAACATTAAAAAACTATGTTATAAACACTATAAAGAATATTTTGATGAGAGGAGTAAGGAAAAGGGCATTTGGTATAAAACCATTCAACATCAGCCTGCTAGGATGCCCTGGTTTCTTAATAGTAATTTAAATAGAAATATGATTGTTATAGCGCATAGGCTGCGCTCAGGACACTGTCCATCTAGAAAGTTTGGACATCTCATGAAAAAAGTTGATACGCCCGATTGTGATACTTGCGGAGTTCTTGACGATGTCCAACACTTACTGATAGACTGTGTCAAATACCGGCGCCAAAGGAACTCGTTGATGTTGAAATATAATCTTAATGTGTACGATGTAGGACTTTTCATTAATATTCTGAGTAACCCTACTACAGATGCAGCGTTAGATCTATTTGAGATATATGCACAACAACGACTTCCTTTGTCTCCTATCATAAAATAGTATCATCTTAGAATAAGCCACGATGGGGCTAACATATTACTATGTAATAAAAGCCTCTAAATAAATAAAGATTAAAAAAAAAAAAAAAAAAGTATGTTTATTTGGACAGAGTTTTGCATCGGGTTCCAAGTATTTCACTTCAGAAATGTCAGGGAAATAAGGACGTATTGAGTGTTCCGGATGCAAAATTTAACTCTTTGATTATATTTGACGATCAAAGCTTATGAAAATCAAAGTAACATTCGAAATTACTTTGCCATGGGTTGACACAAATACATCTATTGTTTTTATCTAAAACTAACGTGTAGTAAAATTCCTAAACAGTTGGTAAGAGATAATGCAAATTTAATAATACTTTATAAACAAGATGAAATTCATTTGAAACATGTTTACGAAAAGCATGTCAACACACGTGGCTTGAATTTCGTGAAATATGTTAAAAAGTTTGGAGTGAGCCTTTTAATTACGTTGTAATTAATAAAGAATGTTCTAAAAACAATGGAAGTTACAGAAAGAAAGTTGACACTTTTGTAGTGTTTGATTGAGAACACTTATATTTAAGACCACATGCCATTGCGATGTTATAATTCTTTGCACGACTCTTATTCGATAACGAAACGTTTTATCATTATGGATAAATCATTAAAAAGACAAATGATTGAAGCTGCAGAAGCTGTAAAGAAAAAAGTACGTGAGGGATATTGAGATTGACAATAAGGAAGCACTGGAAACAGTTTTTAAGCTTGTGACAGAATCGCTCAACGTACTAACCAACACTAGCAATCAAACTGCTCTTTCGCGTAGCACAGTAAATGAGGAAACTGACGTTCCGTTTTCAAATCAAACATTGCAGAAAGAGTAGTCAATGCAAGCTAACTATGATAATAGTGACGAATCTAATATTGATAGTGACACTTAACAATCAAGATACATATACGTATTATCGAGAGATACATGGTCTTGATCATTATCTTCAGAACTGACTGAGGTACCGTATGGCGTGCGGAGAGACCGCGGAAAATTAATGTTAGGTTCTACTGTCATAGCGATCGGTGATGAATACATCACTGTAGGTGAACGCAAATTCCGCAATACGCCTGGTTTGAAGCATTTGTTGCTTAACAAGGACATCGATTTAAATTTGGTTACAAACAGTGACATGGAAGCATTACGTCGAGACTTTAACCCAAGTAAACCAATTAAAAGTAATAAAGGTCAAAAATATTTGCAAGTTATTAAACCTCTTTTCAAACTACAAAGTCAGAGCTGCAGCCAATCGAAGGGAAAAGGTTTACCCTTGACTAAATTGTGAAAAAAGAACGTAGATTTCACATATTGGGACGATCCAAATGAACTGGTGGATAGGTTAAAGTTATTAATTGCATTTCGAGATGCTGGTTGATGCTGGCTGGACAATGAAATAATATCTGCAATTGAAGAGTTACGTGAAAGTAAAATCATTATTAAATAAATAATATGTTATCAAGTTTCCACGTTTCATTTTACTTTAGACCTTTCAGTACATTACACCTTAAACCTGAATATGGACAAAATCGGACATTATATTCATAAGAGAATGCGTTTATCGGAATTCCTTGAGATTAATAATAATGCATTGCAATTGCTAAAATCGGAAAATGATGCTTTTGATTTAAAACAGTAAGACTTAGAGAAATCAAATCTCCACTAGAAGCAGGCGATGTAGTAAATAAGGAATATCTAGATGAAATAATAACGAAAATGAAACGGAATTTATATGAGGATTTATGTAAAATGATGAGTACAATACGTGCTCAAATCATAATAGATGTCCAAAACTCTGCCTAAAATACTTTAAAAGCAAAGTTGTCTGAGGCTTTTACTCATTTAGATGACAAGTAGAAAAATTACTAGCGCCTAAAAAGTCTTTATAATGTCAAAACTACAAATTGTTAATGCACAAAGCGGCACGAAAAAATTTTCTCAGGCGTTCTGTAATTTGTGTGTATCAAGATCGCGGGTGTATTGCTCAGATTGGGCTAAATTTATTGTAGTTATTTGGTACCTTCTGTGTAGTTTTACGTAACTATCCTGAAATCTGTGTACCTATGCCCATACAATGATACTAAAAAAATTAGGTACACCCGCCAACCTGATATCAGAACCACGGGTGTACTGTTAACCAATTTAATTATGAAGCTTAGTACACTGTTTAAATAGATTTGGTGCCTCTTGTGTACCTGCAGGAACAAGTATTAAAATAAATAAAATACGGTAACCTTTTTGAGAAAATAGAAAAAAAAACGATTTTCTTTGTTTGACATCGTCACTATTTAAAAAAAAAACAATCTTCGGTAATAGAACCCAGAACCTCCACATTAAACATGTACTATTGTGGCCATATCAGGAATCGAATCCAGCTGAATGCGGAGGGCATTAAACATGGACATAGGCACTATTGTGGCTATAAATTCGCGGGTAGGTGTTGAAAAGTTTACAAGCATTCTTAAAAGCTCTTATTTGTTTTTAATTAATTACTTTTGAAGTTTCAATAAATAGAGTGAAATATACTTAGTACTTACAGTTATTATACTGTTTACATGAATTGAGAAAAGTGTTTAAACCACCTGCCAGCACAATCTCATAACTACTACTACACAACAAACTTTTTAACTGCCACTGCAATCCATAACTATAATGTCTCAACTGGCGGATATTCAACTGGCTCAAAGTAGTCTAGAAGAAAGCTTTTCCAAGAGGATGTCTGAGTTGGAGTCACAGCTGCATTCTGGAGGGAACACCAAGGAGACTGTTGCATGGGTTTCAGAGAAGTTTAGAACATTCTGCGAGCTGATGTTCAGCATGTTGAGTCTTCTTCAAAATCAATGAGTGCGTAAAGATGGTTGATGTTAGGGAGACCCGGCATCGACACAAGGCACTTATCTTCCTAGGAGTGCCTGAAGCAGTCAAGGAGGATTGTAGGAAGACCTTGCTTGATATCATCCACCAGAAGATGGGTCTCAAGGATGTCACATCACTTAACATTAAGCTCTGTCACCGTATAGGGGCTACGTCCAAGGAACATCGTCGCCCAATATTGGTTCGATTCTCTACGTCGGAGGTTAGAGTTGCTGTCTGGAAGGCAAAGACAGCTTTGAAGGGGTCAAGCTATTCGGTAAGAGAGTTTTTGACTAGAATCCGACAGACAGCTTTCAGCATGGCCCGACAGCATTTTGGCATGTCAGCCTGCTGGACACAAGATGGCACTATAGTAGTCAAGACCTCCGATAACAGTCGCCATAAAATAACATCCCCGGGCGAGTTAAAGCCTTTGATGACAAAATATTCTTGTGCAGCATCAACGTACAGGAGCGACTCCGGGAATCGACTTCGGTCATAACCACAAAAACTTCGCGGAGACAGTAATTATTCGTCACTCCACTACTTACTTGTTTGTGCAAGAGTTAGATAATCTGCTCATACATGTTTTCATCTCATGATCAGTTTGTAATGATGAATATGTTAATTGTTTTTCTAATTATTTTGTTATACCTTACATTACAATTATCGGGACAATGACAACTTTTGACAACTAAAACAACTGTCAAGTCGACGTTTCGTTCATCCGAAATCATATTTGGTGCGTTCGGAAAGTTGTAACTATTTGTAATGTTTGGTTATAATTTTCGTTAAATACTTTTAAATTTGTTTATTTTCACTTCATTCATTAATAGTTATCTACTTACTGTTAATTGTTATAATGTTTTTTTATCTCACAACTTGTTTTACATTTATATTAGTTATTTTTGTGCGCCGGCCTTCGGGTGGTATAGAAATACGCTCCACTTAATTCGGCTTTCTTATCATATAGTATACATGTTCATATATAATTTTAAATACATTTTTAGTAGAATTTATTTTATTGGAATAGAATATATATTTAATAGGCTTACATTTTTACACTAATGATCGATGATGATAATGATGTCTATTTTTCTGCGAATGACTCTTCGGAGGATGATAGTTTTAGTTCCCTGCCAGAGACACTGGGTGATAGTTTACGGCAAACATTTTCAGATCAATCCCGTCCTCTATTAAATGTGTGCCATATAAACGCTCAGAGTGTCCCTAGTCACTTTAGCGATTTAACTGAGACTTTCACGGACAATTACGTTCATGCCATCTCATCATCTATAAAATCCTTGCCTCTTCCTCTTCCGACCTTTCCACGTCCGCGGAATATCTCATTCTAGAGGTTTGTGTCAAGGGAGTTAATGTTATTCTAGGTATAGTCTATTGCCCCCCCGCTGTCAACTACTTCTCCAGTCTGGAAACAGTTCTAGAATCTTTAGGGTCGGAATACACACATCACATCATCATGGGTGATTTTAACACAGACCTCCTTGCCCTAAACTCTCCTCGTACTCGCAATCTCCTTCAGATCATCCAGTCAATCAGTTTCCATGTCCTTCCTCTTCAAGCCATTCATCATAATATCGAACACCATGATACCTGGCTTGATTTAATGCTCACCTCTGCTCCAAACCTTATCTCTTCCCACGGTCAACTCCCTGCCCCTGGATTTTCCCATTACGACTTGATCTTCCTTTCCTATATCCTGAAACCTCCCAAATCTCTTCCCAAAATTCGCCAAATTCGCAGTTTCAGACGTATGAATGTCAATAAACTGCTGATGCTTCTGAGTTAGACTGGGAGAATGTGGCAGCTGCTACGGACGTAAATGACAAAATAAATATTTTTAACGATACCATTGTCAGACTATATGATATCCACGCTCCTATAAGGACAGTAAAACGCCGACACATTCTTCAAAATATAGATTCTTCTTCGTCTTCCGGTATCTGGAAATTTCTTGGTACGTTGGGTATTGGCAAACAGCAACGCCTGAGTTTCCGAAGGCAATTGGTTTGAATGAAATCAACCATCATTTCTCATCTACAACTACGCTGGATCATCAAATCAAGTGTCAGACCTTGAACTACCTAGCCAACCTCACCAGTCCCACTATTGACTCCTTTGAATTTTCTCCAGTGCTTTCTGAGGACATCAAGAAGATTATTCTGTCCATTCGTTCTAATGCTGTGGGCCATGATGGCATTAGTCGTCGCATGATTGAAAACTATCCTTGACCATATTATTTTAGTAATCACTCATATAATTAACTTTTCCCTCGACTCTGGAACCTTCCCCTCCCTCTAGCGTAAGGCTTACATCATCCCTTTGCCTAAAAATAATAACCCCTCTCGTCCTGACCACTTTCGACCTATTTCTCTTCTTCCCTTTCTATCTAAGGTGCTTGAGGCCTGTGTGCACAAGCAACTCTCACAGTTCGTATACTGACATAAACTTCTAAGTCCGCTGCAATCTGGCTTCAGGCCCAGTCACAGCAAAGCTACCGCTCTTCTTAAAGTGACTGGCGATATTAGGAAGGGCATGGAAGATACCAAGGTTACAGTACTAGCCTTGGTTGACTTTTCGAATGCCTTCAATACTGTCAGTCACGATGTCTTGCTATCCATTCTTTCATATCTTATGATCTCTTCAGAGGCACTGGATTGGTTCTCTACCTATCTTCAGGGGCGACAGCAGTGTGTTCGCATTGATGACTTGTCATCGAGTTGGTGTGATCTCCACGCTGGCGTCCCTCAAGGCGGAATACTATCTCCACTACTATTTTCAATTTTTATCAATCTCATCACTCAACACCTTCAATGTGCGTATCACCTGTATGCCGATGACTTGCAGCTGTATACTCAAGCAAGGGTTGAAGACATATCACAAGCCATCGCCGAAGTCAACAAAGACTTAGAATTTATAAAATGCTGGTCGTCGAGGTTTGGCTTATCTGTGAACCTTACCAAATGTCAGGCAGACAGATGATAAGTAGGCTGGATACTACGTCAATTTCACCAGTTGTCTTTAATGGTTCAAGTATACCTCTAAGTCCAGTGGTCAAGAACTTGGGTTTACTCATTGACTCGACTCTTGACTGGCGAGCTCAAGTTACTCACGTGAGTCAAAAAGTCACTGGTACCCTGCAAAAACTGTATTGTCTTAAGAATTTCCTGCCCCCTAAAACTAAAACTACACTCATGCAAACCCTAATTATGCCTATTATAGACTATGGTGATGTGTGTTATTTTGATCTGAATGCAGACCTTCTCAATAAATTAGATCGTCTTCTCAATAACTGCATTCGATTCATTTTCAATCTTCGCAAGTATGACCATGTGTCTGCTTTACGTTCCCAATTAAAATGGCTACCTATTCGCCAGCGCCGTAATCTGCGAGCACTGACTTCTCTTTTTTCTTTTCTCAACTCTCCATCTTCACCTTCCTACCTAGCTCCCTACTTCCGCTTCTTGTCCTCTAATCATGACAGAAATCTCCGTTCAGAAAATAATCTGCTTCTCTTATGTCCCTCTCGCAACTCCGACTTCGTAAACTCGTCTTTCTACGTTCAATCAGTTCTCCTCTGGGATGCACTCCCTCTTGAAATCAGGATGTACACAAACCGTTTCATATTTAAAAAGAAAGTTCGTGATCTCCTTCACAATGAGATGACTGAATGAGTTGGACGCTAGTTACTCGACTCTGTATTTCGGCATTCATAGTGTACAAATATAATGTATGCATTTATATATGTTTATGTATATGTATATATATATATATATATATATTTTGTCATTATTTTATTATACTTATTATGTAAGTAATAGTGTGTCCCCCTGTTTATGTACTGTGTGTAATTTGTATTGATTTAACAGTTTATTATTTATAATGTGATTTCTGTGCACCTACCTTATAAGATTTCTCCACCACCCCAAGGTTGACTGGTAGAGAATGCCATCGGCATTAAGTACGCCTTTGTACATATTGTGCATGAAGATTTAAATAAATAAATAAATAAATTGGAATCGGGAATAGAAACCGGTAACTCTAATATATTTTTCTCCATTTAGTCCTACTAGTACAACTGAACGATAGAACTATGGGTACGTACGGACAGAAGTAATTTTATTTTACTTTTGTTTTGGTTGCTGTTGTGGATTATTCTGGTGTAAGGACCACCACTCATTATATTTCCCTGTTGCCAGTTTCCTTTCTGATTATCCTCATATACTAGTAATAATAAAATATGAAATTATTTATATTCAGTTCCAGTACCGAAATAGATACATACCTACCAATATGTACATAATGATACCGAACAAGATAATTTAATTTTAATTTTTTTATTTATTTATTTGAAGGAAAACCAAGAGCTTAAACATCAAAATAGTAAGAGTAACATACAACATTTAGCCAATTAAAGGTCTTCACAGATAAGCACTGTTTTATACAAATACAAAAAAAAAACGTGCCAACAAATTTAGGTGTGTATCACATTAGTTTTACATATGCTATTTGTCTACAAAAAAGGAAGAAAAAGTCTCGGTTTAGCACCCGTCGTACTGTGGTTATTTTAGTGTTAAAAATGTCAATATCATGTTACTTGCAGATATTATTTAAGGTTTTGCTAGCTCGCCCGAGAAATGTATTCTGTCGGTAATTTGATGATGCAGTGGACAGGTTAAGGGTTCGTGATGTCTCATAGTCTTTACAGGTACGTTAAACCCAATTTGCCCAAGAAATTTGGGGCAATCAACCTCATTAGTAATTATTTTAAGTAAGTTTTATTTTATTTATTCAACGTCTGCTATTGCCCGCCACTCAGTGAGAGGAATAAGGTGACATTTTGCACACAATTTATGATAATCTATACTTTTATTATTAATTTTTACTCTGTAACACAATTTTTTTTTTCTGAATAGATTCTAATCTAAAAATATATTTGTTGTATCTGGGGTTCGAGACCTGTGAATAGTCCAATATGCTGCGTACATATGTATAGTATAGTATTTTGCATGTTTTCACATCTTTAAAACAGCTAGACATTTGCATCACAAACCCTAGTGACTGAGACGCTTTCTTTACTATACTATCCACATGCTCATCAAAGAGTAGCTTCGAATCGTATATTATTACACCAAGATCACGAACGCTATGACTTCTATGTAGCCTTTGTCCCTTCAAAGTGTATTCTGACTTATTTTCTTGTATGTGTAACGACAACACTTTGATGGGTTTAGGTCTAGCTTGTTTCTAATCCGATAGTCATCTATACGCAGCAAGTCGTTCTGCAAGGCTTGAACGTCTGTCTGTGATGAGATAGCTTTAAAAATCTTCATGCTCTCAGCGAAGCAGAATACTTTAGCAGACTGTAAGCAATTTCCGATGTCGTTTATAAAGATTGTTAACAACAAAGGACCTAAGAGATAAGCTTGAGGGACATCGTTAGGAAGAGAACTGTATTATGAGAACTGTAATCCAACTGGAAATGTAGTTATTAATAGCTACCGCTTGTGTCCTGTTAGATATATATGAGGTAAACCATCTCCAAACACCAACCAAACAGATCTCTTCTTATCCCGACTGATCCTAGCTTGTATATCAATGTACAGTCGATCCGGTCAAAAAATTTTGCTATAATCAGCCTGCTTACCCTGGCTCATATTCACCGTGATGTAATTATCTAAAAGTATAAGATTCGAAATAGTCGATCTTCCCTTGATAAAATCGTGCTGATAACTATTAAAACTACCCTTTACTGCATCGTATAACTGTTTGTGAATTATTTTTTCGAATACTTTAGCAATTACACATACGAGACTGGACGATAATTGGTCACTTCATTCTTAGGACCCTTTTTGTGTATTGGGGTAATGAATGCTGCTTTGCTTATGGAACTTATGTGTAGCATAACGCATTCATGCACTCACAATGATCTTTCGAATAATAAACAGACGGGTATCGTAATAGTTTTGGAAAAGTTAACCAAAAATAAGGGAGGAATTTTATCAGGACCTGCGGATTTACTAATATCTAATGACTGAAGTAATTTCAGCAATTCATTTTGATCTATTACAATATTTAATATGTGTGAGGATGAGTAAAATGTGGTGAAAAGAGTTTTATAAATGGATGTTGACGGATACAAGAGGACTACCAAAGAAAAGATGGATGGACTGTGTGAAAGAAGATGTGGCTAGAAAAGGAGTAAGCAGTGATATGACGAACGATAGAGTAGAATGAAAGAATAAAACATATTGCACCGACTCTAAATATGATAAAATTGTTGTGGGAGAGCCTTGCTTCGGTACGTATGGGCCGACTCGACCGGAGTGATACCACGGCCTCACGGAAAACCGGCAGTAAAGCAATGATTTCATTGCTTTTCGCCGAGTGAGTGAGGTTTCTGGAGGTCCTAATCCTTTCCTCTTCCCCTACCCGCACTCTCCCTCTTCCCCCCTTCCTCCCCTTTGCCCCCAGTATGAAATAAAAAAAAATAAAAAAATTGGGACAAGGCAGTTGATGAATTGGTAATGTTGCCTTCATCTTTTTATGGTTCACTTATTTTATTTTTACTATAAGTTGGTCTTAAAATTTATTTTAATTTAATTCTAATTGATTTATATATTAATAATCACACAATATGAAAATTCTATGTTATACTGAAATTAGAGTAATATCATCATATATTACGCAAAATGAAACAAGTTTGTATATTGGTATTGGTATAGGGCTGTTTCCGCATTCAGACTCATAGGCGGTCCATTATGTGTTCAGATAGGCTGACTAGGTGAGCCAGCCTAGTTCCTTCCAAGAAGCACAGAACCCTCCTGGGACGTTCGCAGGCTTCTAGGAGCGATCTCGTACCCGCGAGGATACTTGCCCGTTATGTGGCCACTCCCTCGCACTCCAGGACGACGTGGGCGACGGTTTCCTACGCGTTGAAACATCGTCTGCATAGAGGACTGTCTGTCGCGTTGACCGTGAATAGGTGCCGGTTTAGAGCCAAGTGGCCCGTAATGAATCCTACAACTATTCTGATGTCGAGTCGGTTTAGACTGAGTAGTCTGCAAGTTAAACGAGGTGAGACCTCCGTCAGCACCAGTTTAGACTGCCTGTAGCCAGGTGTATTGGCCCAGCGACCGTTGTGCGCTTCACGAGTCCGTTTTACTCATGAGCGATGTTGATTAAAAGGAAATGGCATGTCAAGAGATCTGTGACGTCAGTGGCAGGTCCAACTATACTGATATAGTTGGACCTGCCACTGACGTTACAGATCTCTCCACTGCCAGCTCATCGGCGGCGTCGTTCCTGAGTGGCATTACCCCATTGGCAGAAGCTAAACGCTCGAGCGTCTGGTAGCACTCATAAATTAGGCCGGAGTTCATGGTGTTGCCCTCCAGGGCCTTCAGGACGGCCATACTGTCTGACAATATACGGATGTTGTACTCCTTTATACCTTTTGACATAACCGCGCTAGCAGCGTAGGTTATCGCAACACACTCACATTGAAATATGGAGCTGTGTTGGCCTAGTGCTAGTGATATTTTTATATTTAAGTCTTGTGAGAAAACTCCGGCTCCAGTCCCTGACTTCATCTTAGAACCGTCCCTGTAGATCCGGACTTCAGTTATGCCAGATTGACATCGGTTGTTTTCATATGGTTGTATTCGGTATTTCCTTCCGAAGATGTGTTGTTAAGGGATCCTGTCGGATGGGGCGGCTATTAATGATTGATATTCCTCTAATTGATTCCATAGTTTGGAATGGGGACCCTCTCGGTTGTAAGACAGACCTAGGTGTTTAAGTCTGATGGCTGCCACAGCTGCTTCCTGTTGTGTATACAGGTCTAGTGGTGGTAGCACCACTAGACCTAGATCGAGATCTAGAGCCACTTCAAGGGCACCTATGGCGGTTGTGCGCATGCAGTTCAGCAGGGCAAGGCAGTATATGTGAGTTTCTGCAATTGCTGCAGTTTGTTTCTGAAAGTACTTAATGCTATTCTCTGCCACCAGGCAATAGCACCATACGTGATGATCGATGATATAGCCATAGTGTGATTTTTGGTGTTAGTCACCAGCTTTTACTGAGAAGTCGCTTGCATTGGCAGAAAAGAATGCAGGCCTTGTTCAGTTTTGTGGCCAGGTGCCTGTTCCATAGAAGTTTGCTGTCAAGTTTCAATGCGGACCTCATTCGGTCGCATATCACACTCTCAAAGGTCAGGTCGTCTGCGTAGCCCACTGTACTTGTGGTCATTGAGTTGACTGATGAGCTCATTGACCACAATATTCCATAGGAGAGGTGAGAGAACTCCACCTTGCGGACACCCTCTGGCTACCAACCCTCTTGTTGTGTTATTCACAGTAAATTGTATGGCTCTGTATCTAAGCATGCTGTCGATCCACCCGGCAATTGTACAAGCAACTACCACACTAATATCGCGGGTTCAATTCCCGCTCAAGATAAATATGTATGCATAAATGTGATTTATAGCCTGAGTCTTGATTTTTCTGCGTAAATGAAATATGTAGATATATATTTACTAACAAACAGTATTTAACTGCAATGTATATCCGACGTCTACTATTCTAGTCCAGCAAATGCCGGTAAAAATAAGACACAACCTCCCATTTTTTTCAAGAAAGGTGGATTTTCTTCAAAATTTGGAATTAAGCTCTACGTACCTTCCACTTCAAAACCTATGCCGATGTGTGCTAATGACTCTTAGGGATAAAAACTAGCCCTAATTGACAAAAATTGATAAATTCATAAATTTATTCATTTAACGAATGAAAAATGTATATAGCTTTTAAAGATAGTTTTATAGTTTGAAACACTATTTCTGAGTTTGCCACCCCTATTTTCTTCTTTATACCCTTTTAAAACACCCCTTTGTTAATGTTTAATTCCTTGTTTAGATAAATTAGTATATTTAAATCGTTTACAACTTATGAAAATTGTTATAATTAGTTTTCATCCCCTAAAAACCACCGCTATTTTAGTTTAATAAAAAAATATCCTAAAAACATTTATACAATATATAATGCTTCATTAAAACAATATATGAATTTTTTTGAGTTTATTATCTCAAAACATTTATTTGCAAAATTTTCATCTCTTAAAAACTACCCCTCATAAGAAAAAAAGAGTAAAAGTAAAAAGAATTAGTGTTAAATCCTTTTATTTATTATTAAGCTATGGAAGCTCGGCTGGAAGATGTTGGTCTCGCCGTGCGTTGTTTGTGAGGGGGAGACGCCACATACATAATACACACATATGCATACACACACGCACAAGACCCCTTTACCAGGTGCCAATGATGAGAATACTATGTATCATAGTATACGTATTTCTCTGCTCCAAAATCTAGCTGCTCCGAAATAAAAAAATATGCGTTTGTTTTTTTTTTATTTTCTTGGTTGCATTTTGGACTAGAGAGATCATAAAAAAAACTATTTTGTATGGAATAATATAGCCTATAAGCATATAGGCTGTATGTGGCATGTAAGTTTCATATTTCTCAAACCCTTGATTTCATAAAGGTCATCGATGAAAGGGCTCAAGGGCGGTACATTTCATTCTAATGCTAACTTTGACAAGCCATATCCTACTAATATTATAAACATGAAAGTTTATGAGGATGTATGGATGTATGTAATGATGTTTGTTACTCTTTCACGCCAAAACTACTAAACCAATCGGATGAAACTTGGTATGTAGATAGCTGGAGACCTGGATTAACATATAGGCTACTTTTTATCCCGATATTCAAACGGGTTCGGGACTTTTACGTATATGGTTTATTTTCTGAGTTATTTTTGAAAAAGGATTTTTTTTTCAAAAAAAGCATTTTATACTGGTCAAACTTTTGTATGATATTTTTGAACATATTTTTTTCAAAAAAGCCTTTTATACTGGTCAAACATTTGTATCATATTTTTAATGTTAAAATAAAAAACTTGTAAATGTGAAACATTTCATTCCAATTAGGGTAGTAATGAGAAGGGTTTCATTTTTGATTTTTTTCGTAAAAAAAATTAAACCCAACTTTATTTTCGCCATAACTCCGTTATTTTTCATGCTAGAGGCCTTTATAAAAATGCATTTTAAAGGTCGTTTAACGTATTTTAAAAAAGATTTTGCACACTTTCATCATTAAAGGTACCGTTTTTTCGTAATTAAATGTTGAACACTTGAAATTATTCGTTAAAAAAATAAGGCCTGCCTTTTATAATATAAAGTGTTTGTTTTCATTGTCAGAAACAGTCACACAACCACTGATATAAACTATGAAAATCACTAACTAACAGTAACTGCCAAGTTGTTCATACCTCTATCCGCACTCAAGTGATCGTTCTCCACTTATTCCTACCCTTTTATAACCCCACTACTCATTAATATTTATTAGAGATGCGCCGAATATTCGTTTGGTATTCGGTATTCGGCGTATACGGCATCTTTTCCACTATTTGTATTCGGCCGAATTATTCGGTTTTATTGCCGAATATATTCGGTTCAAGCTTTTCTATTTTCTTGGCTCATGTAGCCAAGGTGTAAGCCTAAAAGATAAGACTTCTTATGTAAGATTTATGTCATACTAGCAGCGCCCCGCGGTTTCACCCGCGTGAGTCCCGATCCCGGGGGAATATCGGGATAAAAAATAGCCTATGCGTTAATCCAGGTCTCCAGCTATCTACATACCGAGTTTCATTGCAATCGGTTCAGTGGTTTTTGCGTGAAAGAGTAACAAACATCCATCCATCCATCCATCTAAACTTTCACATTTGTAATATTAGTGGGAGTATAAGTCAAAGAAAATATATTTATTTCTTAATCTATAGTTAGTATAGTCAACATTTATTTTAAACCTTAAATGAACATTTAATTTAAACCTCAAAACAATATTTATTTTTAAACTTTAATTCAACATTTATACGCGGCAAAACAATGTAATGGTAAACCGAATAATTCGGCCGAATATCCGGTTCGGTAAAAGTTAAACCGAATAATATTCGGTATTCGGTTATTCGGTGAAACCACTTTTCGGCGCATCTCTAATATTTATAAATCGACCAATAAAAAGCAATGCGTTACCGGTATAAAGTCAAAATAATGTCTATTATTTTCTATTATTTTTTTTTTATGGTGTTGGGGAAGGGGAAGGACGGGAATAAGGGAGAGGGAAGGGTTAGGGCCTCCGGTAACCTGACTCATGCGGCGAAATGCAATGCAAGCATTGCTTCACTGTCGGTTTTCTGTGAGGCCGTGGTATCGAGCGGAGTCAAGCCGGCCCATACGTGCCGAAGCATGGTTCTCCCACGTTTAACTTATTTTTATTAAACAGTGAACTGTGTTATCATCTATTATAGTTTGTCCCTATTTTTAATAAAATAAATAAGGGTTTTTGATGTGGCGACAACACTATTAAGCCTACATTAAAAAATGAAAAACGAAATTCTTTGTTTTTGTATTAACTATAATTTTGATTATTATAGTTTGTTTGATAAAATCAATAATTTCTCAGAAACTAGTGAAAAACCATTACAAAACGTAGCTTTTTTCGAAAAAAAATTGACGTTTTCGATCACGATCATCTTAAAACATATTGATTTTTCGTAAAACTTCTGCAGAGCATTTTAGCTTAGAATTTATTCTTCTATTGATTTCTGGGTTTCTTTTTTTAATTACCACCCCGTAGTTAGGGTGGTATTCACCCCTAGCGAAAAAGCACATGTCGGCATAGGGTCGATTGTACTCTTTGAGGTATTCCCTACTTACTGTCAAAATTTCAGCAAAATCCATCTTTCTTGAAAAAATTGGGAGTCGAAAACCGTCCTACGCTGGACTATTCATAGAGCTTGATAACGTTGTGTAGTAGGTAACGTCTCTCATTCTTGTATATTATGAGTGCAGGTTCAGGTTTATGCTATAATAAATTAAATGTGGCTGCGATTCAACAAGAGCTTAATTTGTTTGTTTCAGTAAAAAAATCAAAGACTGACATCTATATATTTCGTATCAGTCGCAAACGCAGCAACGAGAGGGAAGCAGCGCACAAGTCGTATCGTCATACTTCGTGAACCGAGTGGCTAACGGCAGCGAGCGTCGAACGACAAACACTGACGGTGGGTACTACGTCGACTGTATAGTATACGGAAGTGAGGACGTGCGCCTCGCCCACTCATTGAAGCTGTGGAAGAAGGTGCTCGTCCACATCAAGTTCTAGACAGACATGGATTCTACAGAATGGCGTAAACTTAAAAGAGTGCATTATGTCAGCTGATGCCCTATTGGTGGTTCGGGAAATATCCTGAACCACCTGAATTTATAGGGTATAATAGGGTTCTTCCCATCGACCAAGAATTATGAAATTTGGCGAGAAGCAAGATCTCACACCACAAGTGAAGGAAAAATCTGACAGTCATTCATTTATAGTTATTTCACATAAACAATATTTTTTGCGATTACACACTTATATATTGCGTTTGGAAAACTGACTGGAACCACTTCTCTTCAGGACTATCCAGGAATGTTTAAGTAATTCTAATGAAAACCATATTTCAGTTCATTTAGTTACATATATGCATGTACCCAGGCCTTGAAATAAGTTTATCATAACTTAACGCACTGGCCCTTAACTCTTTAATCGAAATTCTTTAAAAAGAAATGTTTTTAAATACAAATTTTATTACACTAGTGGGTTAATTTCTAATCATAAGTGATAGGCACGTGTTCCAATAATTGTGGTGAATATTATTCATGCCAAGATTCATTCATGAATCAGGATGCATAAATTGTCCTGTGCTGACTAGTGGGAACTTGACTGATTCTCGGTTGGGTCTTTCCAACACTGACCGCAGTTTGAGCGGATCGAACGTTGTGAGCTCAAATAACTTTATTTAATACTGTTTATACCTTTCTCAGCCTTATTTTAGGTATTTGTGGTTTTTATTGAGTTATATTATAAAAATTAAAACAACTATTATAAAGATAGTTGTGTTGTGTTATGTAAATGTTTTAACAGATTGCATAATTCTTTTTGTATTGGATAGAGTATTTATTAAGGAAGGTTATAGGCCATGTAACATTACCCTACGACCCTTAAAACCGGAGCAGTGACCATAAATGCAAGTGACTGCGGGAACGGCTAGTCTATGTTTATAGTAATATAATTATGTCCATTTAAGATAAATCAAATAAACTCCGCCTTTGTTTGACTGATCGCCTTGAAAATTGGAACGTCTTATGCAGCGTTCTTATAATCAAGAGACGATTCGTTTTGCTTACTGACGGACGGTAAAACTTTCGTTGAAAATTCAACGAATAAGCAAAACAAATCGTTTCTTGATTATAGGAACCCGGCATTAGTGTTTTATCAATGTTTTTTTTAAATATTAATTTCGTTTACATACAAACATTATACCATGTCTGGCAATGCTAGTTTACTCTAAATTTAAGAATGTAAGAATGTGGATGTAGCAAGAAGTTATATTTTGATTTCTTCGGCGAGACACGATTATGCTATTACGAATAAAATGTCGTCGGTGATAGTGCGGAGCGCCGCCGAAAATGAGCTTCTCTTACTACTGAACTGTGTCAAATACAAGCGAGGAAAATTACGTAGTGCCCGTCTTGTAGTGTGACGCGTTGCTTTGCTATAATAGATCTGTAGATTTGTTCGGCGCTCAACGCGTGGGCTGTCGCCGCGCCCCACTGCCGCCACGATGACGCATCGCTCTCGACTCAACAGTGACCATCGATCACGGTAAACTGCTTCAAAATACTAGCACATTTTTCTAACTTCACTTAAAAAAAACAAATGTTATGGGTTAGAATATCAGTAAAACCGCCGTCAGGTTACAGCAGGTAAGCCAATTTACATAAAACGGATTTTTAAATTACATTTTCAATTTACATTTCGAATAATACATAAATATCTGTACAACTACAAGTATCCACTTTTCAACTTCCCCACACATTTGCCGACAGCGCCCGATAAATATGATAAAAAAATTATAAATATGTCTTATAATTATATAATTATAACTATATAAATATGTCACGAAAACATATTATACAAATAACGTATGCATATTTCACATTATACGTAAACCAGCCATAAATAATTCCTCTAAGTAGCAGAAAATTATTTTTCACGGTCTTTTCAAATTTCTTATTGGTACATATTATGGCGATATACGTGTTCTACATTAAAAATTGGACCAGAATTTTATATTACAGAAAATCAAAGAAGACGTTTGAATAAGTAAAGATGTAATAACATTCAATAACATTCAATAACAATACATATATTATAATGTGACTAAAAGACAAATGTCAAGATTTTCTGCTGAATTTATCGTCCGGCGTTTACAACGCCACAGAGACGTACTAGTTAGAATATGTGTAGTGCAATTTAGACGGGCCGACCCCATCCCATCAGTGTTTAACAACACCAGTCCACCGTAGAACGTCGCGCGCGCCGCCTGTATCGAATTATCATAACCGCGATTATGCGTCCCTCATGAAAACAACTATATTTGTTGGTTGTCGTGCGTAAATTTGAGTAAATTTTTCTTTGCGCAAAAATCCTTAAGGTTGTTACATTATTTGTGTTAAAATCTATCTCTGTGACGAAACGTTTTAGAAACAGATTGTGCGTGAATGCCTTTTTCTTCTACAAGTGAATATAAACAGACGCGGAGGCGACGCTTTTCAGGTAGTGTGTCAAGGACATTTGCTAATAACTATACTATGTAAATTCATGTGGAAATAGTTTTTCATTAAATAATGTATTTGGTGAAACCGTCCTCTATGACATACCAACATGGTTTTATCGTATAATTTACAACGATAAATTATTTATTTTAGTTTATAAAAATAATGTACAAGGTATAATTAATCGGAAAAAAATCGAGAAATTCCAGTAACGGTGACGGTTTCCAAAGTTTTCTTCTAATTGAATGATTGCTGACGATCTGCGAGAGGTTGTCATGTGATATTGTTTTTGTTACAATATGAAGGTCAGGATAATTTAAAAAGTATACTTTTGTAAACTAGGAACGTACCACATTAATGAACACAGCATATTTCGCAGAAATCAAACAATTTTTATACGATACGTCAACTTCGTTTTGTAGGAAGTTTGTTTGTAATGTCGTTTATTATTATGGAAAATACCGAACATATATATATTTTTCCATAACACATCTTACATAACATACATCGCTTCTTTATCTGCTGTGACCATTTTACCAAAGCTCAATAAACAGGTAATGACTCAACTATTTCGTAAATACATTTTTAAGTTAAATACGATCATCGTCTTTTGAAGGTTTTATAAGTTCAATTGTTAGCATTGATCGTCATGTCTTTAAAGTGGACAACACTTTGTTATAAAAACTAAAAACGTACTTGTTTAAGTCTCGGAGCCCTGACCGGTTTAAGTTATAAGTGTTCAAAGGGCATGACGCCGTCGCGTCACTGTTGTTTGTCAAACAAAACAGAGATATTTGATAAGCTTTCTCTTTTTCGTAACCACAAAGACGGGTTATTGGGTAGGCGATGTTAGAGTACATTTATTAAGAACACCCGTTGACTTGTTAAAAAGCTACGCGTTTAAAGACATGTGTTTAAATATAACTTTAGCATTCTTGTATTTCCGACTCAATACAAGTCCGTTTATTTTTGTATTGAGTAACTCAATATACATGCCTTAACCTATTTAACAATAATATTTGTTATATTAAAGAGACTCACATTCAGAAGACATTACTTGGTTACTTTTCATTGTTGTTCAAAGTAAATCCATATAATTTATCATTCGATAATAGCGTTTACTCATTTTTAATTTTTATGCTCCACGTAAGTGTATATATCGGGTGTGCAATTTCAGAACCTAGTAAGGGACGCAAGGCCAACTTTGTAGGAGAGCCAAAAAACGAGTTAGTTACTTTGAGAGCTAGCAGCGCCTTGACGATATGAGAGTTAGGTCAAAATATACGGCATAATTATTCTTGGCTTTACACAAAGTTTAATCATCATTACCTATACATAATACATCACGTTTTATAACACTTATAATTGACTTGACAATTTTAGAATCTAGTAAGTGTCATTATTAGGTTTTTAAAATGTTAAATAAATTCATTTATCGCCAAGATAACCATTTAATAAACTTAGCAAGTCTGAATTTTAAATAAAACTCTACGTAATTATTATTTATTAGCTGACATTACGTACTCGTAGATGAATATAAAAGATACTTTTTATCCTGGAATAATGTTCCATAAGAATTTCAAGTGGATTTGCCTGTAGTTTTGACAATCCTACAGGAAACTAACATTTTTCCGGAATAAAAAGTATTTCATGTATTCATCCAGTTAATAAACTATATGTGTGCCAAATTTAATCTAAATCTGTTCAGCCGTTTTTTCCTGATTCAGTAACAAACATCTAAATATACAAACTTTCATTTTAATATTTATATTAATAGTAGCTTTCAATGTGTCTAGCACATTTCTGTCTTCGCATTCTGCTGTTTGAAGACCTTCTTTGGTACCCGTTTCCGTTCGACATTTTCTTTTGAAAATATTAAATACTAGCAGCGCCCCGCGGTTTCACCCGCGTAAGTTCCGATTCTGTAAGAATATCGGGATAAAAAGTATCCTATGCGTTAATCCAGGTCTCCAGCTATCTACATACCAAGTTTCATGGCAATCGGTTTAGTGGTTTTTGCATGAAAGAGTAACAAACATTCATCCATCCAGACTTTCACATTTATAATATTAGTGGGATTAAGGGCACTTTTAGTGTTTTCTAACTAAATATTAAACAAGTGGAGTGTTACTCCTTCTGTAGCAACTAACTGCTCGATTAGAACACAAAATATGGTTTGATATGAGATCTTTCGAAACGAAATTAACAATCACGAGCTAACATAGAAACCTGTAGGTATATTCCTCGAAATCTTTGTAAATATTCAGAGGTCTTAAGCTGATTTTCTACTGTACTATTCTAAAAGCCCTTGGAAAATTTCACAATAACAATCGTCATTTATATATACATAATACTTTAAAAACCTAGCAAGTGACATCCCTTGCTAGGTTTAAAAGTTGACAATGTTATTAGCTTAGGTTTATGAAATGATATTTTACGCTATTCTGCTACGACTGAGTACTTGCTAGGTTTTTCAATTTTCAAAATCCTATTTCTAAGGTCTTTTTAGACATTTTGACAATGCAAATCGATGCTTTATGGCTAACTAAGCTGCAAATCCAAAGCCCCGTTTTTTCTGGCAGGTATCGTTTCGCCTTCAAAGATTTCATTGATTCTCGCTCTAACAATTTTTTTCAATAAGAGCAAGAGAATTAATGAACTTCCTATAAAATGGTGAAAGTATATGAAATAAATCGTTTTACTTTTCCATCTAAAACGCCAATTTCATAGGCTAAGACCTAATACATTTACGGTTTATATGTCAAGATTTTTTAATGTTCTAATAAAAAATCTTGACATATAAACCGAGACTCTAAACTCCATATATAGAGAGAAACGGAAAATGGGCCACAATTCAGTATTCGGCCTATCCGGCAACTATCTCTATCTGATGCCGGATAGTTAGCAAGTATCGGGCCTGCTACCGGATAGTAAATTTAGGTAAGTACCATCGAGATATTATGTACATATAATCTCGATGGTACCTACTTTATTTAAGCCGCATAACAAATATTATTATTATTAATAAAATTTACAGTAATTGTAATATGGCAAATTAAAGTGAATTAATACCACTTTCTCTGCATTAAGAGAAAATAATCGGTTTCGCTTGTCATCATAGACAAATCCAGCTTTGGAAAGTCATCTGCTGAATGCACTGTTGCTGGGCGCATCCTTCAAAAAATTCTGACAAACTTGGTTAAATCCGAGCATTGTGTACAATTAAGAAATTGTATTGGTTGACATAAAGAGAAATGTAGATATTCGATAGTAGAGTGGCTTGAAAGGAGACGTACTGATAAAAATTTAAAACGGTATGCTGAGGTGATTTGGGCACTGGAAAGAATTAGTAAGGAACGAATGGCAAAACAATTATTTTGGACAAATGTTAGTGGGAAGGCCGGCAGGGGTCGATCGCGCAAAACATACTGTAATCAAATTGGTGATGTTGTAAAGAAAGAGCGGATCAGAAGTACCCGAAACCGGCGGGATTGTATGAAAAGTTTGATAACAATAGAAGAAACTCTTGAGGCATCTAGGAATAAAAGCAAGTGGCTGGCAGACTTATTTTCAAGCGAAATTGCGTTTGATGGTTGCGGATTTGGTCGTGAGACTGATTACTGTCATTTTAATTTGTTTCGTTGACGTTGTTTCCTAGTCTCCCTTTTTTAGTCAGTGTCGAAGGTTAACTGCTGGACGTCTCGTCACAAGACACTTGAATTAATTCCAATAGAATCGTGTCTTGAGAACAAGAACCTCCCTTTTTGTGTTTTAAATCGTGTGTCCAGTAGTTAGACTGACTAAAAGAGTTGAAATGACTTCCTTATTCAGCTTCGTATGAGGCCTCCATCCGAAGTAAATCAGGACTACTTTGCTCAGTTTCATCTTTATCTAATTCTTTTAAGGCAGCAACATGTAGTCATCGATCATCGATAATCACCGATTATCCTGCGGCCGGATCAGCTTCGAGGTTGGTTGGAGAACCGTTATCCAGTATCCCTTTCATCTTTGGTTTTAATCACTGGACTAAGACTCTAAATATTCTACTGCTAAGCGCGCTGTACGAGCCCACAAAAGCGTTATTACGCGATAATTTTTACAATTTTTTCCTCTTAGATAAGACTCGTTTCCTGCAGTATTAAAGCATGAATACGTTAGCTCAGTGTTGTGCACAGCATCCCAGCGTTATGAAAAAAAAGCTATGTTTCATATTAAAAAGTGGTGTATGTGGGCCCCACATACTAGTTTTTAGGGTTCCGTCCTTCAACAGAAACCAACGGGACCCTATTACTAAGACTTTACTGTCCGTCTGTCCGTCCGTCTGTCTGTCAGCGGGCTGTATCTCATGATCCGTAATGTGGTAATATATGACTAAAATAAAATAAAAATTAAAGGTGGCTTCCCTTCTCTACATAGTATTAAATCTGGTACGATGATGCGGGAACCCTTCTCGCACTTGGCCAGTTTTTATTTTATGAATCTAAAGTATTGAATAATATACGAACCCATTGGTATCTGGCCGGGACTACCTATTTTCAGGTATGGTACAACCGTATTTAAATTTACGTTAATCATTACAACTTATGAATAAGTTTACAGAATGATGTTAAGTCGATTAATGAAATTTAAATCTACTTCAGTCATTTTAGCAGCATAGCTTCCGATATAAAAAAGTTTTGTGATGGTATACCCGTTCCCACTAAACTTCCTACAAAATATTTGTCGTAGTTTATTTGATGTACTTATGCTATCTCGTTGTAAAATTAGGCCTTTATATAAAAATCCGGGCCCGCAGCAGGCCCACAGAGGTAGGTTTCGTGTTTTTTTTTTTTTTTGAAAATCTGCCCTCCATTCCCCCCTTTGGGGAATATCCCCCATTCACGAACTTAACCTTCATTTTTGCCCTGTTGATGTTTCGTCCAAGTTTGAAAGCAATCGGTGCATAATTGCGACCTCTGTCGTGCCGGTAAAATTGAGGTACATACATATATATATATATGTCGGATCCTCAGCACAGGACTAGGCACAATGTGGGCACGAAGTAGGTACGGGCGATGAGAAAACTCCCTTTTGATATTAAAACACTGATGCATTGTAAACACGCAAAGAAACACTGTACAGTTCCTGGGTTAGTGTTGGCTCGGCGATGACCAAATGTGTTCTTTTCCGGTGAATTTATTATAGAGGGCGCTCTAAGCATCCGTACTAGTGACCGAAGATGCGACATATATATATAAACTTTTTAACTGGCGGTTGTTTTCGGGTCTGGGGATCATAACTAGACCTCCTGTAAAGATTTTTTTGGAAAACTCGACAACTAGTACAAAACCAATAGGTAGACTTTCTTCGAAATCTACCTAATAATATATAAGCGCCGTTAAAAATTATCTTATCCCAGGTGGGTAGAAGCTGAACTAGCGTTGAGCAATCCCACTCTGGCCGTCTACGCTCAAAACTTAATGCACCTATACATGGATACCCAGGATGTCCTTTGTACTCTGAGGGTACAAAAATCTGCTCGGTACAAGAGCATACCGGGACACGCCTTGCTACTTCTCCAACTTGTGGCTCAGGTCAGGCTCAGGTGTTTTACAGGTACCATAGCGGTTATGAAGAAACTGACCGACTCAAGGACCACGTCTAAATGGCTATGGATTCTATACTGTAGCAGATCACATCCGCCGAGATCATGATACTTGGCGACTTTAACGCCCACCATGTCAATGGTTTGACTCCCGCTAAAGCCGATCATACGGGGAAATTTTAATATTCTCAGAAATGTGGCTTTAATTTCTGACTACTAAACGAATATGCAGAATATCCAAAGGAAGATCCTTTGTATATTTTTTAAATGATTGTCAGGAATCAATATAAGATATGAACGGATCTTTGTTTGCCGAAATTTCTGAAAAGAATAGCTACCTAGTATAAAATCGGTTGAAATGTCTCCCAATTTAGTTAATGTCACTTAATATTCTCTCACTAGGAGTTTAGCAATTTTTAAGACCTTTTTTTAAATCTTTGAATACCTGTTTGTTTTTCTTTCAAAAGTCTCTTTGAAAACTGTTATTAATTATACATATATTTTTTTTTACATCCGATAAAGCTTACTATTACTTAATGCATCGAATACTTCAAATTATTATATAATAAAGAAGAATAACAAAGCGTTTTAAGCAAATTCGTGGCTTTAAAAGCTTTCACTATGAAATGACGTTGTAACTACTGATGTAATGGCACAATGTTTCCTAAATTACTCGAGTATTGTACCTATTGTTCATCTGTACTTAGGATTTTTTTTATTTGATTCGAGTTTTAAGGATAGTTCTTTCTGTCTGTAATTTAAGACGAGCCTTTATTCGAAAGACTAATAAGCCAAGCACAGTTTATGTGGACTTTACTCAGATAATAACAAAATTACTAAATCAATACTGATTACGCATAATGTTGTTAAAGTTTTCACTTAAGAAATTTAATGTCTAAATGATAAACGCTTCATATAAATGATTAATAGAAATTTATACATAAATAATTACACCTGCATACTAACGTAATAGGTAGTTGTTATTTCTTGATTGTTATCTTATCACACTAGTCTAAACAACTACAGAAATTACAAACATTTTCAGCTAATTTCGTACTTTAAGTTAACATTAATTGTATAGGGTGGGGAAATGTAATACTACTGTTATTGTCAACTCTCCTAAATGTTGACAAAATTGATGCTACTACTGGAAAAGCTAGAAGACCTGAAATCATCATATTTTATAATCACACAAATACGGCGTCGATATTTTGATCACGATATCGTAGTCATCAAATGATAGTGATCCGTCGTCAATCCCTCCAAGAAGTTGTATGACCTTTTTGCGATATGCGACGATCGATTTTTTGCGATATGCGACGATCGATCGTCGTACATCGCATCAAAATATATCCAAAGCTATAAAACTTCCAGGATTGTCAGAACAGCCCATGCAATATGCTTACTATGTCAAATGGGGAAGAAGGCGGTCGGTGTTCTTTTTGCAGCAGGGTTCGCGACCGCAGCAAGTGCAAGTGGTACGGTATATGCATGATGTTTAATTCTAGACAGGTTTTCTGAGTGTATGCCTATGGACTGTTTTTTATCATTTATTTTGATTATTGTTTCAATTAGCTTATAAGAAACAAATTCTATTATTAATATTACGTTCCGACATAAAAACAAAACTGAAAGATCTCAAAGCATCCAAATAGTGTTCATTTTAAAGGAGTTTACGTCATTCAGAGCATCACAAATATATAGAAAAAAGAAGAAATCAAACAAGAGCATATCATGCGTGTTACAAGAGTCTCCAAAATAAATCCGGAGAGTAAACGGCCACGGTCAATTATTGTTGAGTTTAATAGCTTAAATAAGCGCGATCAATTTTTGGCGGCATCCATAAACTATAACAGAGCTAACCCTACAAATAAACTCAATAGCTCAAACGTGGGGTGCAGCGGCGACAAACAACCAGTCTTCATCACTGAACACCTTTCTCCTGTAAACAAATCATTACACGCCGCAGCAAGACAAGTAGCAAAGGAAAAGGGATATAGGTTTGTCTGGGTCAGAAACGGTCGAATTCTTATTCGCAAGAGCGAGCTGGACAGGTATATTGTAGTCAAGAACAGGAGTGTTTTGGATAGTTTAAAGTAGATACACATTACCATATTACGCACGAACAATGAAGTAACGCTATGAAATTCAAAGAGGTAAAAATATATTATCAAAACACTCGTGGCCTGAGAACCAAAACACATTCGTTTTTTCGAAATCTTGCTACTGGCAACTATGACGTAATTGTGTTAACTGAAACTTGGCTGAATTCGTCCGTCTTGAGTACTGAGCTTTTCGATGATCGTTATGTTGTATACAGACGTGATAGGGAGTCATCAGGCTTTAGTGCAGGCAGGGAGGGCGGTGGAGTGTTAGTTGCAGTCTCAAAACTTGTAACGAGTAAACGAATGAGCGCCTGGGAAAGTACTTGTGAAGACGTTTGGGTTTTGATAAACACACCTTGTTCCAAATCAATTAAACAGTTGGCTATTTGCGCAGTTTACCTGCCTCCTCCTGTACATACACTTATGTTGAAGCACTATATTCAAAATTGCAACTCAATACTTGAACATTACGACGGCCGCTCTTGCATTTTGGGTGACTTCAACCTTAGTAATATTAATTGGAATAGAGTTTCAACAAATCAGTGTTCGGGGTTGGGCCGGTTTTTGATTGATTTTATACACGTTGCTAACTTTAGCCAGCTAAATCATGTCCCAAATAACAGGCAAAAAATTCTTGATCTTGTTCTTTCAGATATATCTTCCTGTACAGTGTCCGCAGCCTATGACGCGCTCACTCAGATCGATCCTTTACATCCACCACTCGAAGTCAACATACCGATCATAGACAGTAAAGACCTTGATGTCAATCCTAATAATCGAAGACTAAACTACCATAGAGCTGACTACGAAGCCATTAAAAAAGATCTGTCAATGATTGACTGGAATTATGAATTAATGCAATGCACTAACGTCAATTCTATGGTAGCTACGCTAAACTCAAAGAAATTATTCATAAAAATGTATCTTACAAGAAACCCGTAAATCGCAATTATCCACCGTGGTTTAATAAATCTCTCATTTCTCTTCTAAAAGAAAAAAACAACATACATTCTCGATTTAAAAAGTACCGGAATCCAATGGATAGAATAGAGTTAAAATTGTTAAGCAAAAGATGTTCCAAAATAGCCGAACAGTGTTATAACCAATACATAACCGATGCGGAGAGTAAAATATCCCACAACCCTAAATATTTCTGGTCATTTGTGAATACCAAAAGAGATGCATCAAGTTTTTAGCCAAGCTCAATGACTGATGGAATCTCTGTCAGCTCAGATGGCGAAGGAATATAGAAAAGAAGAAAGAAGAAAGAAAATCCATTTATTTTGGTGCTAAATACAAGTAGTTATTTAAAATAATATTCTTATATCTATAAAAAAATAATGAAATAGAAATCGATGTACAGAAAATACAATAAGTACATAAAAAGAAACAGTGGAGGAACAATAATATGTCTCGCGTTTGCACCATAATAGGTGTCCAGTTCAGCTTAATGCCAGATGAGAATCGGGCGCTGATTTTCAACTGGAACCTTTAAATAATTGTACACAAAGTGTACGTAAATATTTACACACACATATATATACACGCACACATACACTATAAAATACATACAATTTACAGAATAAAACACGTACAGAATGCCAAACACAGTGTTAAATATATTTTGTGATAATTGATAATTGCAAATAAATATGTAATTTATTTGCATCCCTGTTCTCTCAGTTGTACAGCAACGTGACTTCTAGTAATAATTTTGTTACGTCAAATGATCTATGGTCTATTGATAGATTCAGCTCTGGTTTTGGTTCTCTGGTTGTGGATCAGCCAACGATTTTAAAGAAGTTGAATGGTCTTGATATAGCCAAGGGGGCAGGGCCAGATGGTATCCCACCAGTTTTCGTAAGAAATTGTGCGTCGCAGTTGTCAATACCACTATTTATAATATTTTCGACCTCAATTTCTACGGGAATATTTCCAGACGAATGGAAATTTGCAAAAATTGTACCCATTTATAAGGCTGGTAACAGGGATGATGTAAATAACTACCGTCCGATATCGATAATCTCTGCAATGGCAAAGGTGTTTGAGTCCATTGTCTGTCCTCACATTCAAAATCATTTTAGAAGCTATATGTCTACCCATCAGCATGTATTCGTTAAGGCAAGATCTACCTCTACGAATTTGGTCACATTTGTCGAACACTTGGCTGAAGCGATTGATCATCATCAACAGGTAGATGTCATATATACTGACATCAGCAAAGCGTTCGACAAAGTGCCTCACTCTTTGCTGATGGAGAAACTAGCAGTGTATGGATTTACTGGTAGTTTTCATATATGGATTGAGTCCTACCTGATTAAACGATCTTCATATGTAGTGGTAAATGGATTTAGATCGAATCTCTTTCCCACCTTTTCCGGTGTGCCACAGGGATCACATTTGGGACCCATTTTGTTTAACATTTTTATTAAAGACCTACCAGATTATCTCCAACATTCTAAACCGTACTTATATGCTGACGATCTGAAAATCTCACGAACAATTAACTGCTCTCAAGACGTGGCTCTACTGCAGCGGGACATCGAAAACATAAGTCAGTGATGTAGCAATAACCAGATGCAACTGAACATTAAAAAATGCTACCATATAAAGTTCACCCGCAAACACAACTACATTAAGTCAAAATATTTTAAAGAGGGTACATGCATACAAGAGGTTGACGCAATAAGAGACTTAGGTGTAATTATAGATAAAAAGCTCACTTTTCAACCTCATCAGGATCACATCATTAAAAAAGCATCCATGATGCTGGGCTTTGTCTAAGAAATGCTAAAATATTCCGCAAGCCACAAACAAAGATAGTCCTGTTTAACAAATTGGTTCGTAGCATCCTCGAATACTGTCCCACTGTTTGGAGACCACATTATTCTACTCATATTTTGAGATTAGAAAGAATTCAGAAGCGTTTCATGTGGCATTTAGCATTCTCTACTGGAATTGCCAAAACTTATAAAAAGTACGAAGAAAGACTAATGTATTTTAAGGTTACTTCGCTTGAAAAGAGAAGAACGCTTCTGGATCTGAATTTCATATATAAATTACTGCGCAGCAGTCTGGATTGTCCATCACTACTTGAAAGCCTAAAATTAAATTCCCCCAGCCGTATACCGCGTAAACCAATGGCAATAATGGTGCATCCCATTCGTAGCACGGTTTTAGGATATAATTCACCAATTCCCAGATTGTGTAGGGCTGTAAATAAATGTTGCACGGGTTCCATTGACATATTTGGCGACAAAGCGCATAAATTTCGCAGATTATTATTCGAAAATGTACCCAATTGGCCACTCTGTTTCAATATCAAATGATAATATATAATATAATATATGTATTACGATTATTATGGTTTAAAATATAGTGGGTTCTGTAATTTTAATGTTATATTTATAAGTAAATTAATTAATTATTAATTATTTGTAATTGATTTAATACCGTCATATTATAGCTTATAATTATACTTGTATAAATATGTAATTCACATTTGTTTTATATTAAATATTTAATTCATGCTGTATTCACCTGTAATTAGTTATGCAATAAGCCTTAAAACCTCAATTTGTAACTGTTGGTGAATCCAATAAATAAATAAATAAACAAATAAATAGAACAGAACGTCGTCGCGGGTAGGCGTACATTATTATTTTCTATATTATAGTCTTTAAACTAAAATTTGTTTCCAGTAAATATTTAAATAATGTACTTATCATTGCATACAATTGTACATATTATATAAGTCAAATATGCGTAATAGTGACAACATGTTCTTGCAAATAATGCTGTTCTCGTTTGAGTGCAGCGGCAACTAACATGCACGAATATACTCCTTTTTCTTTAAGTTGACTGATTATAACTGATAAATCCGGGAGCTAGAAGAAGTCATTGAAACTGTTTCATTTATTGATGAGGCTAACTATGATTTACTCATGAACCACCACGTCTTTCAACGGATGAAGAAGAATGAGCTGATGTGGGCATGATTATTTCGTCATTGCCATGAGACATTCTCAGAACTATTGAAGTTTTCCTGCATTCACGTGATAGTGTAATTAAAATCTAATAGCCGTAAAGCGACTCGATGACATCAGCACAAATAATTCTAGACTGATGTATGTGAGACCCAAATCATTCCTTAAGACTGGAAGAAGTTTCCGAGGTGAATGAAAGAAATGAGGCTGTCAAAGAGGTTGACAAAATGCCGCTCTAAAGAGCATAAAAGAGACAGAAAGTCGAGCTACCTATAACTACAGATTCGACAAAATAAATTCTTTATTATTTGCAATATTGAAAGATAACATGCATTTATAGGATGGCGACAATTGACGAAACGAATGAACCATTGGAGGTAGTAAAATGATGGTTTCATCTGAAGCGCGGAAAAGCCCATGTTGATATTCTGCAGTTGTTTCAGAATCACTATAAAGAAATGAGAGGAGTCGATGAGCTTCGCCAAAATATGTATATCATTTAAGTGGACGGGTCAAAGTGGTAGGGACACTCCACCACTGTTTACTGAAATGGTTGATATTGCCATATCTAATACAATTTATATACAGTCAGGATGATGACATGGACCAGCTGTTATTTAGGTATAATCTGGCCTAATATTATTTACAACAGTGCAGGGTCTGGCACAAGATGCTTTTGAAACAAAATCTAAAAATAAATAAAAAAGGTTCATTTTTCTTTCTAACACGGTCATTTAGAAAATAAACGATGAATGCTTAAAAAATTGTTAGTTTTGTTTTGGCGCGTAATGGGTTAATTGGTTTTAGTTAAAATACAGGTAGGTTACTTTTCGGGTCAAGAAAAAAAAAAACTAATATCACTATGGATTGAAAGTGTTTTCTATGTTTTGTTGCTATGTAATATTTAAAATAATATCTACAAAAGTGAAGAAAAAGCAATAGACTAATAATTTAAATAATTTTCGTATTTGTTTTTTTATATTTTTTAATGCTAATAAAAAGGTTTTAGGTTGGTTAAGTACATATACTTACGCTGTACTCTTTCTGGTTAGGGCTGCTATCCGCCCAGGTTACCCCGGATTTGTCCTAGTTTAGAGGGTGTCCGGGGAATGTCCGGGCGGGGGTTTCAAAAAGTGTCCGGGTAACTATGGGACACTCTATGGCAGGGGAAAATTATAATTGTTAGATGAATCGTTAACAAGCTAAAAATGTAAATAGAATCAATTTAAAGTGTCCAAGAAAGAATCTCGATTTCACCCATTAGCCCTGGATTTTTGACGTTTTTGTCCGGCGTCGGAAATTTAATTGATGGCAGGGCTATCTCTGGTGTACACTGTGACAAAACTCTACCATTTGCTTCTATCCTTACACACCCCACATTTCGACTACTGTCATTAAATATTTTAGAAAGTAAATCGGTTTCAGAGACAGGGGTTTTCACATTGAAAACGATTTTAAGTAAATAAAGAGGGTTTTGTTACAAATAGCCTAGTCAATCTAGCTGTTTTATGATAAAAATGGACATTTCGTTTACCACGCATTTTTATTTTTAGATAAGTAGTAAAAAATGCGTCGATGAAGAATTTCGATACCCGCAGTCTAGACAAGTGGGGCGTCATTTTCTTTTTACTTTTTACTATTTAAAAAATAAGACTTTTTTTACATTTCGTGTGACTTTTTGACGTGATCGTTTCCAGTACGTTTTTTGTCATATATGCCCAAAGCTTTTTTGTTAAATTATCTACAAAATAAGACCTATTTAAAGTCGCCATGTGCTTTTTTTAACAGCAAATGAAGGTCAAAGTTAAAAAAGAGCGTTTTTTTTCAACATTTCATAACTTTGAAAGCGTAGAAATCTGAAACTTTCTGAAATTGTAGCTTGTGTGGATATTAAAAAGTCACTGTGTTATAGATAATCTAAGAATAGTTTTATAATGTAATTTTAGTGTGTTGAATTTACTGTAAACTGTAAACAGGAGTACAAAATAAATTCATTTCTTTCTTTCTTTCTTTCTTTCTTTCTATAAATTTCAGCGAGATCGGTTTTAAACTTTTAAAATTATTAACGATTATTTTTTATTTACCTATGCTTTAATTTCGTCTTTTATCTAAATTACCAAAACTAGTCGGACCAGCTTAGAAAATTCAAAAAACCGACTAAGTTTATGAACCCGTTCGAATTTTTAAGAAATATTGATTTTAACCGATTTTATAAACATATTTTAAGGTATACCATTTTTTTACGCGACGTATAAAATTAAGCTGCTCCATTACGCATATCCTATAGAGATAAACAGGCAAGATACTCCAAGAACCCTTACTTAACATATTCCTTTTTTAATTTTATGGTTACATTGCTTTTATAAGCACTTGTGTGAAGCTTAAATTTGAGGACAATGTGCAAATAATGCTAAAACGTATAAACAGATGCAGTAGTATTTGAATTATATATTTAATGATTTAATATTATACTAGATCGGGAATAAGGCAGGGAAATACTCTAGGTATTACTTTGTTCCTAGTTATGATAAACGACCTACCTAAAGTGCTTTTTAGCACCGAATGTCTCATGTTTGCCGACTATTTAAAGCTCTCCCTACCCATAACTAATGGCGAGGATTGTGTGACACTACACAGAAACATTGCTGCGGTTGTATCATGGACTATAGAGAACAAACTATCTTTTAATGCTTCCAAGTGTAAGACCATTACCTTTATTAAGTCACGTTCTCCAATTATGACTACATATGAGCTAGCGGGTACACCGCTTGAGCGTGTCACCACAATGCGTGATCTGGGTATAATTTTACACACTAATTTAAACTTCCACGAGGACATTACACAAGTATGTAAAAAGGCAAGTAAATCTTTGGGATTCATAATTAGAACATCATCTCAATTCAAAAATATAGAGGTTATAAAACTGCTATACAATGCATATGTTCGTAGTGTATTGGTATATAACTCGATTGTATGGAATCCTACAGAACAGTTGTATACACTAATGATCAAAAAAATTCAAACGTCGATTTGCCTGGTTCCTCTATATACGCGCCTATGGATACTATCCATTTCTTTACCCATCCATGTTCGTGTCGGGAATGGTCGGTCTCGAGACACTGAAGCTGAGGCGAGAATTTATACATATAATGCACTATTACCTTCTACTAAACAACAAAGTAGACAATCCATCCGCACGGGAGTGCATCCATTTCTATGTGCCGGATAGATATTTACGTGGGACCGGACGGAGACACCATACCTTTTTACATAAAAATCCAGATGCAGACATACTTTTTGACAAACTAAGTGTTTAATGTTAAGTTGTATCTAAGCAATTTTTTATTAGTTCTTATACAAATGTCGAAATCACTATCAGTGTTCAGCCCTTCCTGTAAAGAGTTTCCCCAATTTCTCCAGGATACCACAACAGATCCTAACCAAATAACAATGGGACTAACTAGGATATATAGTACCTTTTCAAACAAAAAACTTATTTTCAAATCCATCTTCCATCCATCAGCCATCTTTGAATGATAAATAATACTAGGGCGCTGCATAACTTTTGTCGTGCTTTGTGAAATATTAGGTTTTTTCGAAATAACCTCCACTGGCAGTACATGTCTTCATACGTGTAAACCAGGTGCTGAACACATTGCTCCAGTATCCCTCTGAAACATAGCCGTATATCTACCTCAATAGCTCCTATATGCTACTCATCGCCCGAAAACTTATTCCCTTCAGTCGTCTTTTTACATACGTGAATAGTGCAAAGTCGTAGTTGCAGTTGCAGTGTAAGCAATTTGAATCAAGCTTGATGCAAATAGTCCGTAGTTTTGACGGCTCGATGTGCAGGGGCGTTATCTTCCTCCAAATAAAAATTGCCGCGATTGAATTGAATATACCTACCACTGTTCTATGGTCCTTAGAGATGAACATGTTTCCCTCAGCGACCCTCATAAAGAGACAAGGCCGTCATTTTCATTTAGAAAATGAATTGAAAAATTGAACCAATGAATTGTTTTTTTTGAAGTGAAAACTTCTTTAGCGGCGTTGGACACTTTTTAAGATTTGTAAAAAATGTTAAACTCGCCTCTGATTTTAGGGTCACGTGGACCCTGACCGAAAATATATGGAAAATGTGCCCGAGTGTAATATATTTAAAAAAATATATATTTATATGACGAGATCGAAAATTCTTAAGACGGAGGTGAGTTTCTTATATTTACAAGTACAGCGAGTACAGAGAGACATGGAGAGGGAGGGAGGGAGGTCGGACGGGGTGGAGGGAGAGTGGGGCGAGTGGGGCGAGCGGGGGGAGTGGGGAGAGTGGGGAGAGTAGGGTGAGTAGGGAGAGTGGGGCGAGTGTGGAGAGTGGGGCGAGGGTGGCGAGTGGGGAGAGTGGGGCGAGTGGGAGTAGAGAATCAAAGGAGGGTTAGTGGAAGAGTGTGGAGAGTGGGGCAAGTGGGAGTAGAGAATCAAGGGAGGGAGAGTGGGGAGTGTGGGGGCGAGTGGGGCGAGAGGGGCGAGTGGAGAGTGTGGGGGCGAGTGGGGCGACAGGGGCGAGTGGGGAGAGTGGGGTGAGTGTGTGAGTGAGAGGGAGAGGGAGAGGGAGAGGGAGAGAGAGAGAGAGAGAGAGAGAGAGAGAGAGAGAGAGAGAGAGAGAGAGTAACCCATGTTGCTAGTATTTATAAAAAAAAACACCTTCCGTGTTTATGTTGTGTGTTAAAAAGCAAAAGATTCCGACGAACTAAGAACCTCCTCCTTTTTATGAAGCAGTTAATAAACAATGAAATTGTGAAATAAATGAAGCCTGCTACTTTTTATACAGCACGCAAAAATGTCGAATATCGACGTATCGATAGATCGTGTTATGCTTTGGTCAAACCCTGTGCAAAACAGTCTGATACAATTGTACCTACAATATTTTATTTTCAAACATCGTTAATTTTTTAAATATCAAAAAATCTCAAAATTAGAGTGTTTACTGCATATTATTATATTAATTTCAATACAAAATAATTTTCTGTACATATTCTACGAAAATAAACACTTTGAAAGTACTTAGTAAATATTAAACTATCAGTATTTAGGTACCTCTGAAATGTTTCTTTATTAAGTTGCATCATAATTTAACACAGAACACGACACTCTAATTATTTAACAACAATTAAATCGGTATAGTTTTTCCGCAGGCAACTATTGGAGACAAATTTTTGTAAGTTGGTGGTTTTAGGGTCAGGTTTATTCTGTCTATTTCTCGCACCTAGGTTTTTGTGTAAAACTATGTATTTCACTCACACACATTTTTCGTCTATTATGCTAGTATACTGAGTTTGTGATTGTGATACATATTAATGAAGAGGTTTTTCTAACCGGTAAATTACACAACATTGTATACAGGTATTTATATATGCTAAACTCAATAAAAATTAGAAGTGGATTATCTCTATTACTTCAGTACGAAAAAAAGTTTAAATTTAAATTCTTAAGCCATCAACGACATATGTTATTTTAGGTATTTTCTCCTTAAACTGAAAGATTTCGCTATAAAAGTTATTAATATTTTTATTGTTAACAATTTCTTAAAATTTTTATTATATCTTAGAAACCTTTAGGCAAAGCAGTTGGTACAATTTTGATAGAAGTTTTCTCAAGGGAATTAGTCATAATCTTAGTGAAATGTATCTTGGACGTTTATTATTAAATTCTAATGGAAATACTAAGAAGCGTAAACATCTGCCATCACTATTAAAACAATTGTAAAAGCTCTGTGGTAAAAAACTTCGGAGCAAAAAAGTAAATAAAGCTCATAATTAAAAAGTGCTTAAACCTTTCTCGATTTTCGTGGTCAAACCCAAACAGTATACAAACACTACGTTAGAGTAAAACCTTCGTAATGTCAGGTTTAACCCCTACGTAAGAAACAATATGCTGCTGTAGAATGTCCTATATTATACATTATCTAAACGCTCTGGTTTTATAGAAATTTTCCGATTAATTTAGGGAAATGTGGGTATGCATATAGATTATTGTATTTAGAAAAGAATTTCACTTTCGAAAGTAATGCTGTTTTAAAAACCTTCAATATGGCTCACATTATATGCATTAGATGCAATATCTTTATCATATACAGGCGCCTATAAGCACTCGTAGTCGTCAGCAGTGATGTCACGCCCACTGATATTTTATAAAGCCGCAATAGCCTTACGTACGTCAATCTTTTTCAAAATTGGTGGAGTACTGGCCTTCAATTAGTTGATTAGTTGATAGATTTTACAGTTAAGTTTAGAAATAAAAAAATACGACTGGCCGAAAGTACGGTTAAGCACGAATAACTTGATATGAAAAATTATTTATTTATTTATTTTACAGAAAGCTTACAGACCAATAAGAATGACATATACTTGGTTATATTCATACATTTTATAAAACATTTGCTAATGACAAGCTTCCACATGTATATTTAATCAAATGCTAATGTTGCATACTGTATCAATACAAAGTTGAACAGAACAAAAAAGATGAAAAAGAAAAACAAAACATAAAAACAAATCAGAGTGAAAAGAAAATTGTATGTGTGCCGTGTAGTGCAATATTCTCATTATAAATAATAATGATTGATTATTGAAGATTAAAGTAGCTATTCGGTGGCGTTTCCAAAGTACTCTCTATTCAGGATTAACCTAATGTTGCGTCCGCTTGTGTTGAACAGGTCAAATTTTCAGGTGCGAGGGTAAACTGTTAAATGTTGTTACACTGCGTATGCAGAAGGTGTTGCGTCTGTAGTTCATAGATGTAATTGGTACTTGTAATAGTAAACGTTTTCTAAGCGTGGTTAAATTAGTTTGAATTAATATTCTGCTAAGTAAGTCTGGACTGTCGATGAAACCGTTCAGCTCACGTCTTATTTCTAACGGTAAGAAGTGGTATCGCTTACATCAGTCGTCAAGTCGTCATAGTCTACAGAAAATTGATTAGCCTTAAGTTTAGGTACCGTAAAAACTTTTTTTGGACAGATTCAATACGAGATTTATATATCTCGTACTGTGGGTTCCAAACTTGGGAAGCGTACTCGAGATGACTGCGCACGAATAAACAGGCAGTAGCAGTAGTAAATATCTGCTGAAATGGACCAAACTAAAGATGTATCTCCAACTATAGAAAATTCAGCAGTTAAACACGAAAATGCAACACGTCTATATTAAATTCGGCTACTTGATAGCGTCGACAGTTCCTTCTTTGCGCTCAAATACTTGAGCTGAGTTGAGTATGACGCTTTAACTGTATCTAAACTTGACTACACTTGCTATATTTCTTAATAGTTCTCAAAATAGATTTATTTATATTTCACTTGTTAGAAACCTTGTTGGCTTGTTTTAAATCAGTCTGAAATAGATTACAGCACCTTACTGTGGTAAGCAGAGCAAGATATGTATATGATTTGTAACTCTATTTATTTAGTACCAATAAATTATATCTTTATTATTCTTCAGATAAGTATAGTAATATTAATTATCTAATATTTGCCGACCACAGATAGACGACGTTTAGTTAACAGGTAAATCATTTAAAAAAAAGGTCTGTGTGCACGACTGGAGTTTACAATTTACTGAAGGCTCTCTCTCTCTCTCTCTATCTATCTATCTATCTCTCTCTCTTTACCTCTCTCTCTCTCTCTTTCTCTCTCTCATCATTTGTAGATGCTATACAGTATATATGCTACATATATATACATATATATATATATATATATATATATATATATATATATATATATAACATAAAGGTATATACACATATCTACTTACATGCATCGAGGATAAGGAGTAAAGAATAAAAAGTACAACAAAGCGTTACGTATATTCCAAATAGTTTTCTATAATACTTCTTTTATTACATTATTTACGGATAGAACGGCTGAGAGACGCTTGCACGTAGCTGAAAAAAATTGATGGACTGCGTGAAAGAAGATGTTACTAGAAAGAGGAAAAGTAAGCAGTGAAATGACGTATGATAGAGTAGAATGGAAAACATTTTACGCCGACCCCTAATAAAATTAGGACAAGGGTAGGCTGATGATAATGATATTACATTTATTTACAATTATTTTTAGACTTAAACCATTATGTTTACACATAAATTATTTGTTCTTATTTTTTTAGCAGTTACATTTGTTATCGTAGATGACAGTAGTTTATGAAATCAGGCGGCTTTAAGGCACTATAACATGCTTTTTTATGAACATCTAGAATAAACGTGTCATAATTTTTATCTTACACAAAAATGTATATAATAATACAAGTTAAATACTTTCTTCGCGCTCTGTGCTCAAGCTAACGGCCTTGAAAGGTATATTATTCTGACACAATCTAGTCAATGATGTCATTTCTGTAAAGATAGATGTGACATACTAATGTAACGTCGTACAATTTCATATAAGGCATAATTTTATCAAAGTAGCGGTTCAACAAAATTATTTTCTTTTTCATTAATTCACAAGAAAAAGAAGTGAATACGAAGTCAAAGTGACGAAGTATTTTAAGTTTGTTGCTTCTTCTGTGATAACAAAATTAATTTACTGCATGGACCGTTTGAACGTAGGTACCTAAATAGATTTTGACTTAAAGTGAGTGTTATTTCACGAATTTTGATTCACTTTTCACACCGGAAAAAAATTAGCTCACTGCACAAATAAATATATGCCGACGAAATTAATCGTGGGCATCATGTCAAACAGTTTCTTGGAGCACAACCCTTTATACACGGTAGAACACGCACAGAGAGGCAAAGTCTCTCCTTAGGTTTAATACCGCTTTTGAGTTTGGGATCGTCGACGATTCTCACAGCACGTCTTTGGACCGAGTCAAAAGGCCCAAGCTTGCATCCAGGTGCCCCCGCCCAGAGATGATAGAAGTGCTCCACATGGGACGGACTTGTAACTTGTATAATAAAAGTCTTTGCACTAGGGTAAAGTACCGCTTTGTTCTATTAAGCGCTCCAAACGTTTTGGAGGCTTTGCCTTCCAATTCGAAACTGGACGTCGCTGGAAATGTCGATATAAGAATCCCAATACTCTAAGACTATGTCTTGGAACTTTGGTTGGAACTTTGGGGTCACAGTGAATGGATTCTTCAGCGGTGACCGCGCAGACTTGTGTTTTGGTGGGGTTGAACTGAATCAGATTTTTTTGGACCCCATTGAGAGACCCTAACTAGACTGTTCTCGATCTCGTTGTTCACGACTCTCTGCCTGACCCGATGCTGTCATCTACATAACAATGGATGTCATCAATAGACAACATTTCATTGATATGCAGCAAAGACAGCGTTTGTCTGACGCCAGCTTTAATGTCCATGATTGCAGCTGCAGCAGCAGCCGTTTATTACGTTTGTTATGCGTCTGCCAGACACAAACCCAAGAAATCCATCTGCACAAGCTCTCGGGCAATCCTTAGGATGGCAGCTTCGACAGTAGGCTGCGATGCCAGACATGATCGAACACCTTCGCTATGTCCAAGCTGACCGTTAAAACATCACTTTGACTCTCAATAGCTGAAGCCCACAGGTGTGTGAGATACACTAGAAGACCATCAGTCTAGCAATCGTGGCGAAAACCATACGGTCGCTGATCAAATGATGTTCTTCTAGGTATCTTAGGAGCTTCGTGTTAATTACACGCACCATCACCTCAGAGAGAAGGGACGTGATAGCTATATGCCTGTAATTCTGTGAATCTGATCAGTCGCCTTTTTTGGCACTGGGTGCACTAGCTCAGTTTTATAACTTACCTTTTGTAATATGAGAGCGCGAATAGACGCCTTAGCACCGGACACAGCTCAGGAGCACACTGTTTGAGCACAACCGCTGATATGCCATCTGGCCCACTCGACTTGTGAACATTTAGAGACAGGAGCTCCGTCAGACATCCCTTTGCGAAATACTGATTTCCGGCATGGACTACCCGCACTACGGGATGGTAGGCGGTATCGTCGCTCAAAGTTGAGTTCAACCCAAAGAGAATACCTAGAATATCGGTTTTTTCTTTTATGCTATGGGCCAGATCCCCAGCAGCATTTCGCAGCTTTGGCTAGAGACCAGAAGGCGCGACTTCCAAAGGAGTAGCCAGCAAGCTTCTCTCCAATTTTGCCGACGAAATCGAATTTAGCTCCTTGTAAACGCTCTCACATCAGATTGGTCCAAGTCCTGTATTTGTTTTGCTTAAGAGTTCTAGAATCCTTACAGGGCCAATTAAACCAAGGTCGTGGTTTTGCTCCTGCAGCTCCCAGTGAGTTAGGAATAAAACATTCCTGCTTGGATCGTCGCAGGGACAGCAACGGCACAGGAGTCGGTATCTTCTAATCTGAAACACTGAGGTGGAATACCCGTCCGGACGTGAAGTCAGCAGAAGGTCCAGTAGAGAGCTCGTATGGTCCTCGATGTCTGGTATTCTCTCGGGAGAACGTACCGGGTGGCGCAATGGTTACAGTGGTCGTCTCACCACTCGATTCGATTCTTAACACGTCAACGTAGAACGGATTTTGCGACCGACAGGGCCGAACTAAGACGGTTCTCATAAGTTTTTAAGAAAGTCCTTGGTTTTTTGTTTTTGAAACCTAAAATTTTGCAGGGAGTTTATTTATGAGTAGCACACGTCAGCTTATAACGGTTTGTGTGACAGGGCTGGATTAAAGAGGTCTAAGAGCAAACATAAACACAAATTTTTTTATAAACAAAATTCATGGGTCAAGTAGTTTGCTAGATTTCGTGATTAGTCAGGAGATGGGTAAGTATTCTTTCGCTTTTGTACAGGAAGTTACAAAAATGTGTGGTCATATAGTAAACCCCGTAAAGCGTAAAGCGCTAACAATTTTATGAAAATTCATGATTTTTAATACCAAAATTTTTGTTTTAAACTGAAAAATTTAACTTGAAAATTTACCCATAAAGTACCCATATTCGTATGAGAGAGGGCGGACATGAATTAAACTGTGAGTATTTAATACCAAGGATGTTGATGGAATGTCCAGATTTGTCTGTAAATGTCTGCATACAAAAAATCAAAAAAAAAAACAAAATTGAATTTGAAATGAATTGAATTGAAAATGAAAAATCAAATTTGTCGGCTACACATAACGCTCCTAAAATTTGACCACACCTTTCTAAAACACTATAATATATTTTACACCTTTTCATTATATTTATCTTAACATTTCAAAAATTTATTTGAAATCAAAATCATAATCAAATCTTTACTTAGGTAAACGTTCTAATTTCTTATTAAAAACAGGAAGATTCATTATTGTAGCAAACAAAATATTTATCCGCAATTTTGGATAAATACTCGAGTATAAATGGATAAATATGGAGTATTTCAAGCTTACATCCAAGATCTTTGGATTCTAAACGATTACCGGGTCCGGTCCTAACTACCTTCTTTGGTTTTATCTACATATTCAGCTTCATTATTAATTATATTAATAATGAAGCTGAATCATCAAGTCATGTTATTTAATCAGATTTTAATTGGCTCATACGTCTTATTTTAAGTAAATGTAATCAAAAAAGGATTAGAACATCCTCGGTAATAATTTTATATGCCCATGGCATAATCTTACCTTATGATAACATTTTGTTATTAAGATGTATTTTCTCATAAAGTTTTCTTTAATAATATAATCCGCCATTTATTTAGCTGAGCTTTATGACTTTATTTCGTTTATCAAAAAAATAGGTTATATTCTAGTCATTAGGTTTATAATGTTTAATGAAGGATAATTATTATAAAAAACCTAAAAAATTTCAACTCCTTAGGATAAAGGCAAGTGGTTTTAGCTTATTCAGCTTGCAAGATAACAAACATTGCAAGTTATATAAAAGCCTTTCAAAAAATAGTATTCATTTTTACAAGAGCAATTTAAGAAAATGGAGCAAAGTGCCATATCTCGGAAGAAAATTCTGTGACTTTCTTCACTTTATGCTCTCCTCCCTCCCTCTTATTGACATTTCATCTATATAGATTAGTACTTCTGGTACTACACTTACTAACTGACTATGCCATACTGGCTCTTAAATGTATCTCCCTTTCCTTTCCTTTTCACACTTTTTTTGTTCGTTTCGAACTGCACTGAGTAAGAGTATGAAACTGGGGCATCCTATTTGGTGATCTTTACTTCACTCACATTTGACCTATCTCGCACAACCCTGCTGCAACACCTTGTACCCTATCACCATCTGTAGTCAGGTGCCATCTGCACACACTGCCACACTGATGGCACCTGATGCACTTTTATTATTGAGCTACAGAAAACAAATGTTGATAGAATTATTTTGTATCAGCATTAGTCACTAAAAATCGCAAAATGTTAAGGGTGTGGTAGCGACAATACACTGGATTCACACACCTTAAAACTTTTACCCCGGATGAGTCACTAACAAACACAAAAGTAACTGTTGGAAAAGTTATACTTTTTACATATCGCTAAGGCAACTGATAAGATTGTGATAAAATCACCACGATTATGTACATGAGATAGCAACGATATCAACACACCTGCGAATGTGTACACAAAGGGTTTACGATTATTTTATTATTTCATGTGACTAAGTTACATTTGCATACCTTACTGACTGACTGTCGGTCTGTGATCTTAAAGTATTAACTTAGACAGAGAGATCGTCACTAAGATCATTACGCTACTTAACCTCAGCACAAACCTTAGATTAGTTTTAACAATCATTTAAAATAAAATAAAAGCTATGTTTTTATTAAATTATTAGATTCAATTGTTTAATCATTTTTTTTCGTTTTATTTCTTTTTCTTTTCGCTAAATACCTATAACATGGAGTCATAGTTAGTTACAAAGATATAGGATGTGCAAATACAAACTGGATTAGGAGAGTGACTGAAATAATCTTTACATAGTAATTGATGTTTTCATCTAGATTACCAAAAGTGTTTGATATCACGACCCAAAATGCATAACAGGTATTAGTGGAACAGAAACTGTTTTCTCTATCGCCTACAATGAATCCAAACATGTCACAGCATATATCTAGTATTTTAATCTATTTCATAACAGACTATTTGGGTTAATACGAGTTACGTCATCTTTGAATTTGCTCCCCTCGCTAATCACTTTACTTAAGTCTCATTGCTTGGCACAGAAGACATCTAAACATCTCTACAACTACGAGTACCTAGCTGTATCAAGACAATTGATTAAATTCTAGACTTTATTGATAAAATTTGATATTGCTATAAGCAGAATATTTTAATTGGAATAATCAAATTTAGAGAAATAACATATTTAATTTATTAAATCACAAGGATTACTTAGGTACTATCTTAATAGAATATATATCGTGTAATTTAATTTCATATTTGATGTAATGAAATTTTTCTAACAATTTTATGACATTCTGTTTTCAGTTTTCCACGACAGCCATTGTATAAATGGACAATTATGTACACTATACTTGTCTACTAACACTTAATTCAGTATAACCGGAGTGCTTGTTTAGAACATTACACCTTACTTGAAATAATTTTGAATTTCATCACAAAATATTTAAGGCAACTTCGACGTAAATATCAATATTTAATATAGTTACATCAAAAATCCAATATACTATACATAGATAATTCAGCAGTTTTGAGTCTTGTTCTCAAAGAAGAAATCCGTAGATGAGCCAAAGGAACTGATTAGCATACTACTAGAAGGACTAGTCATTAGCATACTGCATGGAAATTATCAAGCTTTACAGCTGAAAATTTTACAGTTCTTGAGGAATAATAGTTAGGAAGTACGGACGTATCGCGGAATGGCTAGAGCGTGGCGTGGAAAAGTGGCAGGAAGTCATTAGATGAAGTGTAATACCGATCTTTGTTGTCAATCACTGCGAACCTCTTGCGGTCTAATAAATTGAGATATTGGTTGAATCCACTCCAATATAATTACTTCGTTGTAATCTCGGCAAAGTAGCAATTACGTATGACCCGTTTTAGATAAATAGAAATTATTTAAAGGTAGAAACAGAAACTAATTTAATAAATAGAATGTTAAGAATCGGAATTGCACAATTACCGTCCCAATTATAAGAATACGTCACAGAACATTTAAAGCTGATAAAAAAACAAAATGTCAAGCTTCAATAACCTGACGTCTTACAACAGCGGCGTCAACCTTGAAAAACATCAAAGAGGTACTAGCAGATGTAAAATATAAACATTTATGTAACCTTAATCATTTTAGGAAAGTAGCTGAAAGAGTTCCAAGTTGTTTTTATTTAAAAACAACGTCTATAATTAATTTCTATGAATAACGGGATATATAATAATAACATGCCATCTGATTGAAATTTACAAACAATATAAAATAACATATATACTCGTATATGCGAGATCATCAGGAGGCTTCAAAACGGTTTTGGCTGCAATTTTCCGTCGTGGGCGTGAAAATGGAGGAAACATTCAAATAAAAGCATATTTGCTTTCTCAATTTTATAATACTCTTACGTGAATAAACACAATAACCTAGATAAAAAGAAGATTAAGAGCCAATAGATTACTATGTGTAGGTAGGCCTCGGGAAACGCCTTGGCGTTGATTACATAACAATTAATAAACCAATATGTTATAATCAATCCAAACATCTAATTTATCTAATCAATACCAAAAATATACTCTCTAATTAATCCGTGCGCCGCTATAATATTTACTAGTATTATTATAATATAAGTATGTATTTAGGTTACCAAGTAAATTATTGTTGCAATACGTATATTAGTAATGTTTGTCTTATAAATCACCAAAACTTACAGAAATACGTAGCTCTTGCTATATATTTACAAAAAGAGAAAAACGGAATTTAAAACAAAAAATAAAACGAACCTTCTACTTTAAATTATAAAGGATTTTTTAGTTTTCCGAATTGTGGTCGCTGTGCGAGAGTTATTAGTGAGACCTACCTTACGAAGAGGATTTTGCATAACCAAAGAAGACGTTAATGGGGAGCCTTTGGTAATGGCAACTATCATTAAAATCTACAGTTTATTCAAAAAAGAATTCTCTAAATACACTTGTATACAAAATCTAACTTTTTGTATACCTTTTAAATAAAATCTACATTTTTATACCAATTGAGGGTCACTAAATATGAAAATATAAATATTTTCTTTTTATTAACTCTTATTTAAAAAAAAATTGGTCTAAAATACTTGACTATAAGTACCTAATGTTTCAAAGATGATGCCGTTTCTTTTTTACTTTTTACGTAATATTGAGAAATAATAAATATATTAATATTATATTTAATTCTTTTAATCAAGAACTTTTCTTTTTTTTTGCTTGTCTTTTGTAATCGCTTTAAGGGGTTATCTTTACAAAATTTTCAGCAGTAGTTCTCTATCATTGCCACATTGGTATCTCTTTACCACTGTCAATATGTCTTGTTGGAATCGTTCACCATGTTTGTCACTTACATAACCGCAGAAAGTAGGAAAGACAAAGCAAAATTGAATTTGGAAAAAGAAGCTGAAAACATTAAAGCCACTTCGGATGATAAATTATCCAAATGTGAAAATTTTCCAAAATGTAAGTTATTAATAAATATTCGAAATGATAATAATTTAAAGTATGTCAGTACTAGCAGCGCCCTGCGGTTTCACCCGCGTAAGTCCCGATCCCGTGGGAATATACCAAGTTTCATCGCAATCGGTTCAGTGGTTTTTGCGTGAAAGAGTAACAAACATCCATCCATCCATCCATCCAAACTTTCACATTTATATACGTGAAGAGAATTCTTTGTACCCCTTTTAAAGAAAATTTTGCGAACGTGGTAACGTGAATTTTGGAATATTTGCAGTTTATAAATAGAAGAAGGGCAGTAAGCCAACATTTTTAAACAATATATCTTACAACTTTAAATAAACGTGAAAACGGCTTAATGAAATTACACGCGTCCAGTATATGTCATTACCTGTCATGGTAAGTAAGTCTATACAATGACAGCTCAAGTTATACTGGTCAATGAAAAAACCATGGTCAAAATTCGATCACCACGTGATCTCTAGTTATCCTAAATGTATCTACACCAATGCTATCAAGCATAACATAACGTGACACGAACCGAAGAACTTTAAAAGGATAATAATAACGTACCTACCTACCTACCTAATTGATAAAATTAAAACTTTCATTCAAATTATAAATATCACCGAGTCACACTATCATATTATCTGAACGTGTTATGGTGTGTAAGAAACAGTCTCACAACCACTTATATAAACTATGAAAATCACTAACTAACAGTAACTGCCAAGTTGTTCGTATCTCTATTCGCACTCAAGTCAATAGTTCTCGTATTATTCCTATCTTTTTATAATCCCACTATTCGTTAATATTTATCAAACGACCAATAGTATTGCGTTACCGGTATAAGCAGTCAAAATAATGTCTATTAACTTATTTTTATTAAATATTGAACTATGTTATTATCATCTATTATAGTTTGTCCCTATTTTTAATAAAATAAATAAAGAGTTTTTAATGAGGTGACAACAGGTGCTAATTTAAAAAAAAATAGGCATATATTTTGCCAATAATTTGAAGGACATATCATTTTAATATAGTCATATTATGTCGTGGTGTTTAAATCTAGGATTCATAATGGAAAAAAAATCTTCAAACAAGTGCGTTTAGGACGATGAGGTTACTACAATTAATATTTATGGCATAACCAACCGCAGATTGTTTAGCCCTGTGCAATGTGAGTTTATTTAATCCTCCTGTTACACTGTATTTTATACGTAACGTGCGCGTGGCGACGTGCGAGTTATTACATTTAATGATTATTTTATTGCGTTTGTTTATAGGAAAAATAATAAGAATACGATATTAATAGAACAAATATAGATAATTCATATACCAAGTATTGCTAGACATACCAGTTTTATATTGACTATTATTGCTACGTGTGTTATTAGAAACTTTTGAAAGAGAAGCAGGTGCAAGTCATCTCACCTCTCGCCACTGACCTTTTTACAGTGGTGTCGATAAAAAGAGAATGGGTTCAGTGGGGAGTATGCACGTGACTCCAAAATAGCCTAAATATTTTTTCTAATTTAGTAAGGTTATTAACAAATTTATCTACCTAATTCCTATGTTAACTGTTATGTTATGTCACTTGTTAAGTTTTGTAACGTGAGGTCTTTACGGGTTTTGATTTGGGTTTCCCTTCACTACATAGTGATTGACATCATATTAGATAGCCAATAAAACGACGCGCTTGGATTCCATACAAATCACGATACTTGCGTTATCTCTACAAATCTGTTGATGTAACCTTCTAGCAATGACAAACTCGTGTCAGACTATTTTGTCCCACTGATATGACTATCATATATCCCCTATTTATATTAGTATTGTTATTCACACTGTGCTGTCTGTCATTCACATGTCGACATGATCATATTAAATACGTTTTATAGAAAAATTAAGTTAACAAGTTAGAAGTTTTAGGACGCATTGAATGTACTTATATATCTTGCTTTAATATAGGTCATATTTATTGAGTTAACCCATTAAAGCCTAGTGTTACCATTTGGCAACATGAGTAGTTTATTTAATTTAAAAATTGTCTATCTTAAACTATAGACTGCAGTCCTATTTTGTAATTAAAACCCCTTAGCGAGATATATTAGTCATCAAAAACAAAAAAAATGTGGGTAGTGCCACTTTCATTTGTTGGCTGTCATAAAAAACGCAGAACAGAAAAATGAAGTGTATTTTTTTTACTACGAGTAAGTGTAATTTTTCCTTGTTCCTTTTGTAAAATACATGTTTAGACATCAATCAGATTTATGATAAGATAGAATAAATAATTGTTTCTTATGCATTTTTGATGTCACGAAGGTTTTTTTACCTGTTGCCATACGGCAACTCTAGGCCGTTATAGGTACATTATTTCCTAAAAAGTGTTATTTTTTCCTTTTACGATGAAGCTGCATAATTTTGCGGATTTGTTGAAACAAGAGGACGATAGTGATTTGTAGGACATTTATATTGAGCTTCCTGAAGTGAGTACATACTGAAGATTCGCGTGGGCTGTTAGAATATTTGACAGGATCTCCCTGTCAAATATTTCGCTTGCGCAGAAATTGTTTCCCGCACTATGATTATAATTTGTTATAGATGGTAGCTCAGGTGTCACTGTTCTATAGATCACAAGTCCAGTAGGATTGGCGGATAGTTTAACCAGGCCAGTCAACAAAAACCAAAAGCACCGAGGCCTAATCTTATAGCAGTATATAATCAGTTCACGAGAGGCACAGATCCTTTTGATGCGTATAAATAATGGATTGGGATTCGAGACAAGACGAACTGGGGGTGGCCTATTTTTACATGGCATGTAGGTGTCTGCATACATACCTTTTGGATAATGCGCAAATCAGGAAAATATATTTCACTGCTGAATAACCGTCGTGAGATAGTCCTTATCACATTTCAAAAATATGGAATCCTTCCTAAATCTGGTGGGCGACCATCTACTTCCAAGTGTGGATCTATGGTTTTAGAAGGAATGCGGTTCGATGGACAGAATCACTTTCCTAAATCATTGGAAAGGAGGCGTAGAAGTGTTGCACCTATTTCTATATCTATTATAACAGTTGAATGTTCAAAATATGACGTTGGTCTGTCTTAAATGTTTTGAAAATTATCATTACAAGTAGACACTTATATATTTCTTTTTATTTTGATTCACTTAAATAAGTAAAAAATATTAGTTTAAACAGCTTCGGTTTTTGTTTCTGTTAAACAAGTAAAATCGATTTTTAGTACTTCTTATAACCTAGCGTTGCCATACGGCAACACCCCAAAGCTCAAAATTGGGCGTCATAACATTTATTTTTTTGGTGTTATTTGGACGACATATGGTTCTTACGAAAAATAATTGGAACAGTTGTAAGGAAAATAGTTTTTGCGTGCTAAAGTAATAGGACTCTTTGTTTGCAGCTGTACTAGATGAATCACTGAATCTTTGGTATTTTTCAAACAAAAAATATTACTTTTGAAAAAAAGTAATAGTATAGTTACTTTTTTAATCATCTTTTAGCGCTCTAAATGCATTTTATTCTAAAAATTACATGATCCAGTATCAGTTAGTGTAAATTAATGCAATGCGCGATCCAAAATTATATTTTTTTATACTGAATAATACAGTAGACTAAGATATAGTACGATACGATATATTAGAGTACGGGTATCAACCCTAACTGTAGGTTGCGTTTTTGCTAATGCATCCAAAAATCATAAGATAGGTTATATAGTTACGACAAACGACAGAATCAGATATTTTACATACCGCTCTCTCACACACTTACATGTATGTAAGTGTGATGTCCTACAAGTGTTAGTGTTCGCCTATGTAAGAAGTGTTATAATAGCATACCATTTAAACCACTAGTTAATGAGATATTGACTTCCAAAGGTGTAAATTATGATGATGAATGTTGTCGTTGCTGCGTGAAGAACCGATAAGCAAAAAAATAGACTTTGTATTAATATTGAAACTATGAAAACATGATTTCTTGACATTAATTTAACGATCCTGGGTTTGCTATTAATAATTTGATTAAGTAATAAAAACTCAGTTACAGAATATGAATTGTATGTTGTCAATTAATACAAGTCGTGTTGATGAACGTCAATTTACAAAGTTAAGGACTGAAACCCATTTGAAATTACAATTATTAAGGTCGACTGATTGTTGAGTATTATTAAAGTTAGTCATAGAACACATTGATGTATTATTTTATAAATAAAAGGCTTTGTCCTGACTGACTGACGGATCAATGCACAGCTTAAACCGTTAGCTGTAGAGACGTGTTTGGAAGCCGTGATCTTTAAAGTATTTTTGAAAATTTATTCCCTAAGGGGTCAAAATAGTGGATGAAATTTTTGTATGCATTTTTGCATGAAACTTTGTGATTGTTTAAAGTAAGAAATGAAAAAAATGATATATGAGCTATTACTTATATACAATATTAGCAACCCGCCCAGCTTCGCACGGGTAGCAGAGACATCTTCAGCAATCATCATCATATTTCAAGCAATTTACACAAAACCTTAACAAATTATATACCCAAACCTTTCTCATGAATCGCTCTATCTATTGGTGAAAACCGCATGAAAATCCGTTCAGTAGTTTTTGAGTTTATCGCAAAAAGACAGACAGACAGACGTGGTGGGAGACTTTGTTTTATAATATGTAGTGATAAGTAACAGTTTCCTATTTATTTTTTTTGAAAATTCACCTCTTAACTTTACATATGGACAGAACCATGGCGTTTAGCAAGACTATTCCTACACCAGCCCATCCTCCATGGTGGGTCTTACCGGAACCATTGTGGAGTGATGATAATATTGAGGAGGGAAAACCCACCACTCGCCCTCGGTTTGTAGACACCAACGATGACAACAGGTGAGGACTAACCTATTAATAATATTTTCAAAATTATATTCTTTTGGGTTAGGTCGTTGGAGCTCTTGAATTTCAAAGAAGTCTTTAAGCAGATCAAATCATTCAGATGTGATGCGAAGCAATAGATAGATTTAAAACCTACTCCCACAGCCTTGTACTTTAGATATTACTTTCAAGTAGCATAAAACCATAAAATACTGAATCTAAATGCAATCATATCCGTTACGGTGTGAGTAAAAATGAGATGATATGAGAAAGATATTATCGTGTGAAGAACATACTGCATGGCTCTCAAGTTTTGATAAAATATTATAGCGTGATGTTACACAAGCAACAGAAATGTCATTTGATAGTAAATTTTAATTAACTACTTTTGTTAATTAAAGTTCATTGGTGGAATAGGATCTAGAAATAGGTTTAATTTTATCAACTCTAATAACCGTCTTTGTTATACAAAATAAGGAATTTAATATTCCTAACGAAGATGAATGGTATTTCTTATGATAAGTGTAGAGTTACATTGTGTGTGTAGTTACATTCAAGATTTAAATTAAACCTTTGTTTATATAAAATTATTTACGTAGTCTCTGCAAAATAACTAAGATTAAAAAAAATAAAGTTTCCTGCAAAATTTTCTCTTTAGATTTAGATTTTTGGGAGTCAAGTGTTGATTTGATTTGTGTTCAGCTTTTTTACAAACAATACTACATGTAATCAGAGTTTTAAAATGCGGAAACGTAGTCACACCACACACCTTACACCAGTAACGTTTGACGTGGGAGAGCCATACTTCGGCACGCATGGGCCGGCTCGACCGGGTGATACCACGGCCTCATAGAAAACCGGCAGTAAAGCAACTCCCACCTTAAAGGTCGGCAACGCACTGTGACTCTTGAGTTACAGGTGCTCATGGGCGGCGGTAGTCATTTACCATCAGGTGACCCGTCTGCTCGTTTGCCCCCTATAACATAAAAAAAGTAATAAGTAAATATTGATTTTTGTGTCAAGACTACGTAGGTAGGTACGTAGTCTTGACACAAAAATTCGGCACAGTTTACCTATGTTACTTTACATAGAACTGTGATTGTATAAATCTGCAATATAAAAAAATTCAGTGAAATAAAATATTGCTTATTTTCAGTGCCTATGGTTGTGTGTGTCTATCTTATTTTTATATTATAAATTGCAAAGTTTACAACATTTCTTTTGATTTTTTCATAACAAAAAACTATTTATTATATATTTTTTTAAATTATATTTAAGCTTAAAATTTTATAATGCTTAAAATTTTGTATTTTTTTAAATATACGCTGAATTTCTCCAAAATAGACTCAGGAGAACGTCTTACAAAGATAGGCAGTAGTAAAACGCTGAGGAGAAAACAGCAGCGGCCGCTCATATGTACAATAGATATATATAAATAATGTAATACAATTAAACGGATTTTTGTGACTAGTTTATTTATTAGCGATATACTATAAGGTTCACCCTTGCAACGGATAATGTCTGTCTCTGAGTTTTGTTAACAATCATGGCCTAACTACTATACTATATAGGTATACATAAACTGACGGGGAATTATACACGTCTGTAACCTAAAGGGGGGTTTTAAGAATAAAAATCTTCTTCGGCTCTGCAATCTTTAAATTTTTCGGTGTTATAGCTATTTGTGTCTTTCAGCGGAGTTTGATTGTAAGAAAGTTTGAGCAGACTTCGGTTGTACCCATGTCCTCTCAAACTTAAATAAATCTAAAAACTCTTGTGAACTTATTGCTGACCCTTGGTCATTGCGAGGGGCCAAAAGAGCTCATTGACATAGCCAAGAGTTTCTGATAATCGCCAAACCCAGATAAAATAAACTCAAAAGTAAAGCAACAGGACGACATTGCTTCTCTATTGTAATAATTTTAGTATTGTCATACCCCGACAACAATGGCAAAATTATTGTATGTGTCTTCAGCAGTTTTTAACCGACGAAAAAAAAGGAGGTTCTCAATTCGACCGTATATATATATATTTTTTTTTAGGTTTGTTCAGCCCTCTCTCCGTTATTTATGAACCGATTTTAATTATTCTTGTTAGATAGGGTATACCTCAAGGGTGGTCCCATGTCAAGGAAATCAGGATCTGATGATGGGATCCTGATAAAATTGAGAGAAACCCTAGAAAATTGGAGGAACGAATAGTGTTTCTGTTTACTTGTCATTACTTTATCAGGTATTTGCGTTCAGAAATCATCATATCATGTAGCTAAGCTGATGATGAAAAAAAATCATCAAATAAAAATCTTTTTAACAAAAAATTCAACCGACGAAATAACTAAAATGCAATAAATAAATAAATTTCTTAAATCTTGAGCTTATTTACATAAACTATCAAATTTTATATTGACTTATTTTGAGTCGGCGCCAAATAATAAAATGATTAATTACCTACGTCTATACGTAGGTATAAAAATTTTATAGTTATTTATTTTTTGCTTTTTAGTTCTTTTCGTCGGTTTAATTTTTTGTTAAAAAGATTATTTTCAAATAGTATTTTGTAATTGCAAAAAGGAATTTGAAGTTTGCTTGTGGATACCGGAAGAGTGGTTTATACTGTATTAGAGCATAATATACAGTGCAGGTAAAACAGTTGTTTTAAAACTCTACCAATGATTCAAATATATGAAGTCGAAGGAAATATTTGAAATGTACGAAAAAGACAACTATTTAAGTAAACAAATATTTTAACACTAATTTTCTTTTTTATTTTAGTAATGATCCTTAATTTTCTTTTTTCTTTTTCTTCATTTTCTTCTTTTTCCCTGATTACTATTTCTATATTATCCTAACTAATATTATAAATGCGGATGTGAGTTTGTTTGTTTGTTACGCTTTCACGTCTCAACTACTCAACCGATCATCACGATGCCAATGCATCACGTGTATGCAAATTTCAGGGTTAAAAAATGACATAGGATACTAAAAAGTACTGTTCCTGTGGAATAGAAAAATAACTTTTAAACGAGCGCCGAAACTGAGACCAAAAGCTAGTTCTAAATGTATATTTTAACTAGCCGTCCCCGCAGTTTCACCTGCGTTTATGGTCAATGCTCTGCTCCTATTGGTCGTAGCGTGATGTTATATAACCTATAGCCTTCCTCGATAAATGGGCTATCCAACACTAAAAGAATTATAGAAGATTAATGAGATTAGCGCGTTCAACCAAACAAACAAACTCTTCAGTTTTATAATATTAGTATGGATGTGACTTATTGCAATTATCTTTTTTAATAGATCTTTTCCTTTAATAGGTCAACTTTTTCATACATGCATACATTTCATACATGTATATTGGGTAAAAATGACATTCGAATTTTTAAATTTCATTCTAATACCGAAATCAGAGTGAAATAAAAAAAAAAAAATTTTTACGACAAACTAACATTCTGCTATTTTAACAGCTTGTATATTTTCAAAATGATTGTGTGAAAAAGTACTATAAAACCGTACCTAAATTGTACCAAATTATTTTAGTCTATTATAAATTAACATACCTATAGTTCATTTGCCATTAAACAGAACCAATCAAAACATTAATATCTTGAGAATTTGACGTCTGGGGTAAAGGTCCATGCCATAGTAGTCACAACTACACGTGGTTCCAAACACTTGAATATTTGTGTAAGGTGTACCTTATAGTAGGATGAGTGGAAACATGTCACACATGATTTTATGAATTAGGATATAAAATGTTTAGAATATAAAACGATCTGTAGCTATAATAAAATTCTAGTCAGACGGATTCTATTCCAATGGAAGAAGTCAAGGTCCCTTCAAACCATGTCAGATGCTCGTAAAATTCATAGCTTAAGAGTTAAACACAATAGAGGACACAATAATGCTTAGGGAAAAACAATAGTAATTGTACGTAATTAAAATCCGTGACTTTATGATCCATTCATGTGGCAGCAATTCGACTTTACGAGTTCCTATAACTGAAATAGTTTTTCCAGCCAGCAAAGAAGTGATTGGACTACTATTTCTGCACCATATTTTTTTAAAGGCTTCCCTTAGAATTGTTATTGATTTCATTCATATTATCATTCATTACAAAGACGGAAGATTTGATTGTTTGAATTCCGATTTTTATAATTCTTTCACCCTTAGATAGCTACTTCATCCAGGAGTAACATAGCCTTTATTTTATTTTACTAATAGATAAACGCGGGTACGTAACAACAATAATTTAGAGAACCAGAAGTATTATAATTTTTTTTAAGTTATTTCAAAATCTCTTAACATGGTTGGCGATAAAAGATGTGAGATGCCCGTAGAACACTCATGAAAGATTAAAACTTTAGAAATTTAGTCACATTGTGTTATCTTAATTCCTGTTAGGCAGAGTAGGTATGTATCATAATAACTCATAATCTACTTAGTTCATTTGTTATTTATAAACAAGAATTGCTGAATAAGAATAACAATAAATATAAGTACTTAGCTGATGTTGAGGAGTAGGTATAGTATTGTATATAAATCAACTGTAGCTCGACACTGTCAGTACCGGGTCAGTACTGTATTATTTTGTCAGTTTATCACGCGAGGGTTTGAATAAGAGGGAGTAAATGATTTAGTTAAATGCTTCGTAATTTAAATGAACGCCTGTCGCAAGTAAAGGAGCCCTCGGTTCTAGGCCATACCTACGTATATATATAGGTATATAGGTTGCGTTATATTACATCTAAACTAATGTTATAAAGCTGAAGAGTTTGTTTGGTTGAACGCGCTAATCTCAGGAACTACGGTTCGAATAAAAAAAAAAGTATTTTAGTGTTGGATAGCCCATTAATCGAGGAAGGCTATAGGCTATATAACATTAAGCTACAACCAATAGGAGCGGAGCTACATATTGTCAAAACGGGGAAAATTTACGAACGACGACGAAATTACCTGGTTCAATAGTAATTTTATACTTCCAGAGTGGTCTCAAAGCATTTACTTTTTTTATATACTGATTGAGAAATCTATTCAGAAGCCAATATCCATTAGTTCTTAGATTTTTATTTGTAAAAAAGTAGATTCTACTTTTGCTTGCAATAAGCCGATAATAGAAAATTATCCAAAAACTATCCAAGCAGGTTAAATCATGAAATTTGTTTAATCTATACTATTCAAATATTTTCAATGATGAGATGAGATCAGATTAGGTAAAATATATCTTTCGTTTATCGTTCAATCGTGAACATTGCAACATAATGAATGTCATAAAAATACTAAAATCATGATAAAGACTAAATTTTTACAGTTAGTTATCTCAATTGGTACTAAACAAAACTAAAGTTGAGTCTACAAACGAATTTCTAAGAAATTTGAGAGCTGTTTCACAGATCCTTAAGATTACTTATTAGTACTTAAGACTCAAGAACCACTTAAATTTACTTTTAGACAGAGTTTAAATTTAGGAACACTTTTTTTTTTTTTTTTTTTTTTTTTTTTTTTTTTTTTCGTGTGGAAACCCCCACGGGTCATCACCTCACCATGGCTATTGGTGAGGTGGTATGTCGGAATCGAACCGACTAAAACCACACGGTGTTCCGTAACAAGTGAGTCTATCGCAAGGGACTCGGGTATACCCTAGGAAGGAAGTCCCCGAGAAAAATTTAGGAACACTACTTAAGTAGCGAAACCGCAATAAAGAACAACCTGAGAACTGTCACTGTGTAATGACTTTTATTTATGTTTTTTATTTATTGTCTACCTGTGTTATAAGTGTCGGCTTACTTTCTTTTGAAATCAAGCATTGTTTTATTTAAGCAAAATGTGCTGTTCTCTGCCTCAAAATATATAACCTATTTCATAATCATAACTTGAGAAAGACACACTTTGTATTATTATTTTCTTTTAAGCAATATTAAAAAACAACCACATTGGACATTCTACACCATAGACAAGCAATGAATCATATATAAACCCATAATGTACGTTTTATGATTTTATGAATCTGAGAATGAATTCGGTTAGACATTGCGTCAACTTCTTTATAGGTATGGTGAACACCTGTGTTTACTAATGTTGCGATAGCGCTACACTCATATAGATAAACGTACAATGTCTGACTCATCGATGTGATTCTATTAAATTACGTAAACTTAAGGAAGTTCCTTTACATATCATCAGTACATCCCGGTACTTCCCGTAGTCTATAATTATATGCACTTATATTACATAAACCAAATTTATATGTTTGAAAGTTAATAATGAGGACGGTCCGTTCCGCGATCAATCTGAAGCCCCGATTGTTCTAAATTTAAAATAACCGTAATAGTAGTAACTTGGATTTAAAGTTTTAAACAAAGAATATTGGAAAGGTTTTCTCGAAAATAAATATTGGTAGAAACTAAAATTGCTTTTTTTATGGAAAGAGAACAATTATAACGCGTTGTTCTGTCGATTTCCAATAACGTCAGGTTAACTAGTCTATATAATATAATATACTAAGGCTAAGGAGTCTTTTTGTTTGTTTAAACGGTCTAATCCCTGGAACTAACAGTCAGATTGAATGATTATTTTTGTATTGTATATACATACACATACACTTTTTGTATTCTTACACTAGTTATGGCGTATTTTGAGCTCAGCATAACTTATAGGATGTTTCTGAATTAAATTGTACATCCTAATCCTAACTATTAATAATATTATAAATGCGAAATTGAGTTTGTTTGTTTGCTACGCCTTCAGACATAACTACTCAACCGATAATCATGAAATTTACACACATGTTGCTAGGGACAAGGACATAGGGTACCTTTCATCCAGAAAAGAAGTACTGTTCCCCAGGAGTACCTACCTGAATTGATTAACAAAATCTTCATTCACGCAGCCGCGGTCTAAAGCTAGAATCAGAATAAATTTTTCGTATATTGTATTCATATTTATTTAAGACTAACCATACGTAAATATATAATAACACTCTAAATACGACTAGTCTTCTCTCAGAACTCCCACTGCAGCATTAATATGTATGAAATGTTATGTAAAAGGACATGCCGTATAAAATATATTAGTATCAATGTGATGAAGTAATAAAGTTAACGGTTGTAAAAATAAAACAGGTGTCATAGTGTTTTGTTTGTGTCCGTGTTTTCGTTCAAAGCTGATATAAATAAACGGTAGATAAATGCGACAAATGATTCAGAAACATAATATTTTAATTGTAAAGTCATTATTACTGTGAGTTCTGAATGAGCAGCGAATCGCATTGCCTTATACGTTTTTTAAACGGTATCTTTAAATACATAACCGCTCTGATATTAGATTATCTTCACTATAATATATACTTATGTAGATTCTGCTTTTTATTAATTCCGTTTCGTTCTTTACAGAATGGCTCCGGCAGAGCAAAACGTTGAAATGTGTGGTGAACCAATCAAAAACTTAAAAAGAAGATCGCATACCAGTGAAAAGGACGACATGCTGTATGAGAACAACAATACTGTTATACAGAATAGTGAAAGTGAAAAAGTGACGAGTGACATAGACTTTGACTTGAACAAGTATGAAGCAATGAAATTTTCAGCACAAATCAGATGGCCGGACCTCATAGTTCAAATATTATTGCATTTAGTTTCAATTGTTGGACTGTTCCTTGTCATTAGTAATCAAGTTAGAATCTTCACAACTCTATTCGGTAAGTATACATATGAAACTCTTTCTTATTGTCAGTTCATTATGGTCACTGGTAAAAATATAGTGACAGAAAGGTGTGGTCAAACTTTAGAGTCGTATAGTAGATCCCAAAAATAACGCAAAGAACAAAACTTAAACTGCCATTATCGATCGATAAGGCTGATATTTTTAACAGAGACGACTGTTCTGAATGACACTACAGTTGTAATAAGTACTAAGAATATTTATAGAATATCCAGATTTATCTTGAAATCTCTCTAAAAATAAAATCAAAATATTAAAATTGACATGTTAGTTGATAACATGTTATTTGGAAATGCCCACGAGGGAAAGGGGAAAGAATGTTCCGAAGGCATGTTTTTCAAATCCTAACAGTTAATTTTTTTTTTAGTTAAGTTATTTTTTTCAGTCTGACAAAACTATTTATAGCCTATACATAATAACTTAGTCCCCCTCTTGATCCTTAAACATGATATAACTTTTCTGTAACACGTTATATAAATGTAAGTATTTCGTTTTATATATTTTACATGGGATATATCAAATTGAAATATTTGTGTAAAATATTTTTCATCGGTAAATATTTGTAAATTGTCTGTCGAAATACGCTACGTGAAATGGTACTACTGATAACGTTCCAAATCATTAGTGTTAATTACACAAAGGACTTATTTCATTAACTATTAACAGTAATCCAAAATCAAAAACAGATTGTAAAATTGTCAAAAACGTATATTTTTATCACATTGTCACTCACTGTCGAATACAATAATTATGCACTCTTAGTTTTTTAAGTCAGTTCCTCTGCCAGTCTTTCTAGTAATAAGTCTGAGCAGTGAATTTTTAAGCAAATGTGTACTACAAAAAACCAGAAACGGTCGAGGTAGCATTAGGCACCTGAAAGGATAATAATAATAAAATACCTGTCTTTCTATGTATATTAGATACTTAGCTAGAAAATCTTGTGGCGTGACGTGTTCTGCGTGCGCCTCTCTGATCTGGAGGGGGGTAAGGCCTCCTGTACTCGATGGTGTGATCGCCTGCTGTCGGGCCGCCAAGGTCTGCAGAGCTTCCTTCTTAGGGTATACCTGGGTCCCCTGCAATGGATCCACTTGTGACGGAACACCGTGTGGTTTTAGTCGGTTCAAATCTGTCTGTAGCATACATTTGTGAAAATAACCTATTGAATTTAACAAACAAATTAACAGAAATTTATAAAATTGAACTTTTGTTAATGTTCTAAAACTTTGCAAAATTACTTGAAAATTATGTATCATAACAGTTTCATAACTGCTATAAATCTCATGTAATTTATTTCTATTTTTTTAACTCAGTACTGCCTTTTCAATGGTACTTACTTACTTACTTATTTATTTATAAGTGAAGCCAAAAAAATTGAGCACAAGTATCTATGATTGAATATCATTGATAATAAATTTCGATAAATTGGAAATTCATTGGGTAATAAATATAATAGCTAGGTAATAAATAAATTCTATAAGAAATTCCTTTACATCGAATCAGTCATTAAGTGGCCCTTGATATCAGTCTAGGGCATACATCTGTCACCGCTTCAGTTAACAATTTTCTACAACATTGGTGTAACTGTTTTATAAAAGGACTCTCGGTAACAGTACACTTGTATACCTATGCATTATGTTGTTTACACAGGTCTTACAGACACTATATTAATTAGGAAACATAACTTTCCAAGTTAAACTTCCATTTTCTTTTTACATATGTAAACACACCTGAACATAAATACACTCGAACCATTGAGAAAGCTAGCTTAGTAAATTAATTTGTTTTTAATAGACAATTAAATACTCCTTAAACAGAAATAATAAAATTTAATTTTTGCCTTGATTATATTCATAAAAAATTACACAAAGAAAAAAATAACCAAGGTCATATTAAAACAGAAATAGAAAAACACCATATTTTCTACAACTTTACAATTTTCTCAATATGTTCTCAAATTTATGTACTTTTAGGAGTGTTATCTCCACATTTTTTTTTATCATATCATATGTCACGTGCCATCACCTCAACGGGGTAACTGGTGAAGTGGTATGTCGTAATCGACTAAAACCATACGGTATTCCGCCACAAGTGAGTCTATTGCAAGGGACTCCGGTATACCATAGGATGGAAGTCCCCGTGAACCCTGGCAGACCTTGGCCGCCTCTTAAACAGAAGGTAGCCACACCCTGTCGTGCGGAAAGCCATGCCCTCTTCCAGTTTAGAGAGGCACGCACTGAACACTTCGTGCCACCGTCTCAAGCCTGCTTCTGCTAGGGTAACGGGCAGCCTCAGCGCTCATCCCGAGCCTGGAGGGAAAGGTGTGGTCATATTTTAAGGTCGTATAGTAAATAAGGTGAATAACGAAAAATGCTAACAATTTTAGGAAATTTGTTAACAGAAATCTTATTTTGAAACTGACAAATTTGTGAGTTTCAAAACTTGAAAATTTACTGATAAAGCTAGTAATTTTGTAACGGAGACGGCTGACATGAATAAAACCTTGGGTATTTAATGCCAAGAATGTTAATGGAACGACGGGAGTTTTCTGAAAATGTCTGCATAAAAAAAAACAAACCTATTGAATTTCACATGAAAATTAATATATTACGTTGTTAAGAAATTCGAACCTACTAATTTTTTTCGAAATTTTTTAAATCCATTCATTTTTTCAAGCTGAATCAATAATTTTCCGGCTCCACATAACGCTTCTAAAATGCAACCACAGCTTCCTGTAACAACCTGTATTTTTACTGTATGATATATTTATAATTCGACAAAATTATGTAGGTTGAAATCTTCAACTTTTAATAATACAGAAATTGCAGAAATATCACCTTAGTTGATAAGCCTATATTACCTCTTAAAAGCAGCATATAAATGAAACATTGAAAAAACTGGACCAATGTGAGTGAACTCGTGGTCTGAAAATACCATACAAACTTTTAGTAAGTGTGGAATTTTCGAGTATTTAGGAGAGAGAGTACTGAGGAGTTCAAGGACAGGTGTGCGTCATTACCAAAGTTCAACATGTCTTAGGGGTATAGTTTCATTAGAGCGATTTACGGCCCCTGTCCCAGTCATCTCCTGTTTTATTTCTTTATCCTGGCATCCTCTATCCATTTTAAACCAAGAGGACCTTATTTAGTATTGAATACTTACTGGAATCAAATATTACGAAAATCAGTCCCTTTTCCCTCTATGTACTTTTTTCATAAAATTGTATTAAGAATTAAGTACGGTATACAGTCAGTAAAAAACGCCGCATGAAAATTCCTTCGTTTTTATATGAACCAGCTATGGGGAGGCCCATTGAAAATCGAACATGACTAAAGTTAAAAAAAATCATTGAGCCTAAAAATAAATTTCGTAAACAAAAGTTACGAAAAAAAAAGGAAGGTGCAGACAGACAAAATTCAAATCAATCAAACCTGCAATGGAGATGCTTTGCTCCGTGGGTCAGGTTAATAAGTTAACAGGAAAAACTCATTGAAGTCCAAACTAACTACATAATAAAAATGAATGTTTGTCTATACGTCGCTTGATCGATATAGCGACATATTGTCAGTGCAATAAATCACTTAGAAAATATATGTTTGAGATATGTAGTAAAAAAATAATGTATGAAATTAATATTTACTACCGGTTTAAGGATTTTTTTTCTGTTTTAACCAATATCCTGATGAACGGGTTTTGAAAGGTGATTTTGTGTGTATTTAAATAGGGGACTTTAACAATATGCGATACAATATTAATTACCATTTGGTTTTTCTCAACGTTCAGAAAAATAAATCTAAAAGGACCAGGCAGACTGGTAGACAACCGAGTAAAATATGTCTATTTTTTTATTTCGACCAACAGAACATCTTCAAATAAAAAAAAAACCGTTTGTCAATGAGATATTAAGTTCTTTTTACTTATGTTTCAGTGTTAGGAACAATATACACGTCGGGCTTCGGGATCACGGCGGGCGTGCATAGGCTATGGTCACATCGAGCGTATCGTGCTCGTTTACCGCTTCGAATTATATTGGCTCTACTCTTTACTATCACAGGACAGGTGAGGCACATACAATATTTTACTTGAAAAACTATAAACCACAGACAGACCAATGCGAATCCAACTCTCTCGACAGAATGATGATGGGTACAGTCACACACTCATCATATCATAGCAGGATTTTAACGCATTATTATTGCGTGAACCAACGCAATTTCACTTAGCCTATTCAGGTAGTCTATTGAAATTTATTACTGCGTCATCAAGATGACATCTACTCATATATACCTTATTTAAGTCATTCCAAGTTTTCCATTTTAACCGACCTCAAAAAAGTAGGAGGTTCTCAGTTCGTCGGAATCTTTTTTTTTTCATGTTATGTTACCCGATTACTCAAAGACAGCTGGATCGATTTCGAAAATATGTTTTTTTCTTTGAAAAGATATACTTTCTATTTCTTTCAATTATCATCAAGTCAGGATCTGATGATAGGATGATCCTGGAGAAATCGAGAAAACTCTTCAAATATTATGGGCACATCTATAGTAATTTGGGTATTTTTAAAGTAACTCGTGCATTTGCTCTCGGAAAGCATTAATTCGTGAAGTGGAACTGATTTTGAAGGTCACAGGTGGCCACCGGATCTACTCAATTATAAGTATTTCATGGGTTACGATTCGATTACTTTAATAAATAAATACATAAGTTCGTCGTCGTCGTTACTATAGTTACGGTGGCAAACTTACCGTAACTATAGTAACCACGAAAAATTCAAAAAAATGCTTCAAGTAACTAGAGTTACGCGTGATCGTTTTTTGTTTTAAGCGATTTTCAGCCTAAGCGCTAATGGATAGAGTTGATTTTTCTATTTTTAATTTTAAAATAATAAATTTGAAAGCGTTTTAACGTTTTGCAGTCAACTTCACAGTAGTCTTACTCCGAGTAATCTTCACTTGAGACGCGGATGCCGACCATGGCTGCCATTGTTTTGACGATGGACTGTTTCTTAAAAAAATCGTATTTGTGTTTCTTTTGTTATAATAGTATTATATATCAATCGAATCTATGTCTGATGCTGTTTGTGAATGTTATTTCATTATTATCAAGCAATCAGTGAAAAAGTTATATTTAAAGTGCTGGTTGACCTTGGTGGCCATTACGTATTTTGTCGTATTTATTATTAATAAAATGCATTTGGCACTTGTGTCATCAGTGACCGTATATTGACATGAATAATTCATCAATCTTAACAATCTTATGTATTAAACGTAATATAATGCATCAAAGGAGTATTTTTAGCTAAAACTAAAGTTTTACTTTTATTAAAATCTATAAACTTGTTCTAAAATAAAATCGATTATTATTTTTAATCAAATAGACAACGAGTTGCATCATAACTACTTGACTATATATCGAACTGTCAAAATAAATGAATAGACAAAGTAAATATACAAAGTAGGTTCACTAGAGTGACATTATGTTTCATTAATTTATAAAATATTTTTAATAAAAAAGACAGAAACTTGTATTGATTTTAACATAGCGTGCTACGTTTGTAAGCACGCCATGCCATTTGCTTAAATAGACTGACCCACAACACATGCTGACGACTACCCTTCGTTGCTTTAAATAATTAAATTACCAGAAAACCTTTAATAGCCAGTAATGTCCTATGTGAGAGAGCCATGCTTCGGCACGTATGGGCCGGCTCGACTCCGCTCGTTACCACGGCCTCACAGAAAACCGGCCGTGAAGCAATGCTTGCATTGCATTTCGCCGCGTGAGTGAGGTTACCGGAGGCCCTAACCCTTCCCTTTCCCTTATTCCCGTCCTTCCCCTCTCCCCCCTCTTCCCCTCCTCCCCCTCTTCTCCTACTCCCACCTTAAAGGGCGGCAACGCACTTCTGACTCTCGAGTTGCAGGTGCCCAAGGGCGGCGGTAGTCATTTACCATCAGGTAACCCGTCTGCTCGTTTGCCCGTATACCATAAAAAAAAAAAAAATGTTCGATATTTTAATATCGAAGTTTCTATTAAACAACCGAATTTCTGCCTGGCAAAATAATATAACATTTTTCGATTATAGAACCATAACATACGTAGTGTGCAAACTAGATATCATAGTATTGTAACATGAAATCATTTCCATAAACTCTACGTAACAATTAAAAAATAAAAATAAAATTTGAGGCAAAGAATCATTTTGATTCGGGCTTTTCTCGTTATGACATTCGTGTAATTATTTTGCATAACGTTAAGCGTGGCTTAACTAATCAAAATTGTTTTGAGGAAACTTGTAACGGTGGTATATTCATTTCAATCGCGGCAATTTCAACTTGAAGGATGATACTGATAGAAGTGACTACCGAAATAGCATTGAGACTGTAAAGACGAAAGACGAAAAGTTATTGGAAAAGACCAACATTTTACAAATCGACAGACTGAGGAAACCTTCAAGTTAAGTGCACCGTGCGCCGTGCATACGTCGGATTCCTCGCGACCATTTGAAAGTACAGAAACTTTGTTCAATCTGGATACCGCACTTGATGACTTGTGCGCTGAGAGAGCAGCGTATGACTTCGTCTCGTGATATATTAAAAAAAAATTGCAGACGATCTATCTAGTTACGTAAACTTGATTGTTAGAATCACGAATGCATCTTCGGATAAATGTCTGATTAACTGTCATTCTTGAAGGGCAGAGCTGATTTCCTCGAAACTGTCAAACCTCAAAATAAGTAGTCAGATAGTCAAGTAAACACACACATGAAATAATCACATAGTCATGTTAGCACTACGCAACAAAAAAACAAAAAACATTGTAGATCGTCTAACTCTCAGCGTTACAAATGCAATATGCGCAATTCGAATCATCCTATTTATTCATGTGATAGTTCTTTAGCTTATCTCTCAACGATAAACTAAAACATATTGACGAGAAAAAGCTCTGTTGTAACTGTAACCGGTCATACTGTAAGCGAATATTGGTTCGGACCATGCAAACTTTGTAACAAAAAACATAATATTTCATTCAATCCGGTATTATTGTCGACTGCATTAGTGGAGATCGCAGATAAAAATAATAAATATCACACGACACGAGCACTCCTAGATAATGGGAGTCAACACTGTTTTATATCCGAAACACTGTGCAAAACATTTAACATAGCATTAACACAGTCCATTGTTCAAGTTATAGGTGTAGGTAATTCTATTTCTCAATCCACACAGTCATGCAACATCCAACTGCGGTCAAAAACAAACTCGTGCAGCACACGCTTAACTGTCTTGTTTTATCACGCAGTAGCTTTTGCCCGCGACTTCGTCCGCGTGATGGCGGACATCAGACATCGTGGAGTGTAGGTAACCTAATTTAATGTACACCTGAGGCCCCGGCCATAAGACCCGGTGTCGAAACACTGTGTGGTTTGTGGTTTTAGTCTAACACCACCACCACCTTGTTGTGGTGGACATGGTGAGGTGATGACCCGTGGGGGTTAGATAGTATTTGTTAGATAGTAATTGAGGAGGAAAAACCCACCAGTTCGGTTTGTAGACCAAAATGATGACCACAGCCGAAGATAAATCTCAGCAAATTGCCATGTAGATATTTTACATTGCTGCCGAATATTCCCGAGGATGCCCCGCGGCCCGTTTAGAGGCGAAACACTGGTCAAACTATTATTGGCCAACGGAAAATTACAATTTAAGGCTTAAGGCTTTGGAGAACCTTGCAACGCCTGGTAAGTATTTCTCATTATGGAGGGTGTTCGGTTTGGATTCCGTGTCTATGCCAATTCGTTGAGGCTAATGTCCGTAAAGACGTTTCTCCGGATCCCGAGATTTTAATCACATCTTCACCAAATTCGCATGGTAACAAAATCGGTTCATATTTGACGGAGATCTGAGGTAATGTATACAAAAAAAAAAACACCTACATGATAAATTTCTGAAAAAAAAACGTGACACAGTAAACTTTTCTTTCTAACCATTAGCTCATATATCAATTTTCACATTTCTAATTTTAAAAATGGCAAAGTTTAATGCAAACTTTCATCCATTTTGACCCTTTAAGAGATGAATTTTCAAATTCCTTATAGAGTGCCTACATCATGTAAGAAATACGTCCTCCAAATTATTATTACCTGTACACGTAAATAATAATTATATAAAATAATATAAAATTCTCACACATTTTTTTTTCATTTATTTTAACGCCATCTATTATGCCATTGTACCTTACTTTTATTTATAATTTATAACCGTTGCAGTTTTGAGTAAAAAGATTTTTTTATTTCCTTTCTTGTGCTTTAAATAATAAATTATTTTTTGTGCTGTAAATCAATGGGTAAATATGGTCTTGCAATATTTTTTTCACAAAATTCTGAAATCTACGAGTCATGAAATTATATGTGGATAGAGTAGGTATAGTTTCTTATAAGGCCGTCTATTATGAAAGTCTTATATTTTAACGCCATGTACCTCACTTGTCGCATGATTGACGTCTTGACTTTTATTGTCAACTTGAACCAAGCAAACACGTGTTCCCATACAAACTTTGCCTCCTCTTTTCAACCCCTTGGGGGTGGAATTTTCGAAAATCCTTTCTTGTCGGATGCCTAAATAATATAAGGAATACGTTCTCCAAATTTCACGTTTTTACGACCAGCGGTTTACGCTGTGCGATGATCAGTCAGTCAGTCATTCAGGACAAAGCATTTTATATGTATAGATAGATAAAACTTGCTGACCCATATTTTTATTTACCTAACGAAATACATTTATTAATAGGCGCAGATAAGTTCTAGGAACTGCTATTTGAGGGTCTAGTTCGCTTACCTAACGGCTCTTAACGGTAAGTGTATTTAGATTTATAAGAGAATATTTAAAATTGGGGCATATGAGTCGCATTAATAACAATTTTTTTATTTTTATTTTATTTATATATTATTTCATACCACATCATGGCGTTTACAAAGACTCGAGTGGTCGAGCTCGACCACTAAACTTAAGGTATTAGACTCTGGTTGCTTTCCTTTAAGGAAATGGTTATTAAATTTTCCGACTTCACAAAGTCGCCACATCCATCAAAGAAATTGTCGTTGGATGATAACTGTCACTCTAAAACCCTAGGATTAGGGTGGCTTTATATGTCTGATGAATCACATTTTAGTTCTAGATATAATCATAGTGGCATTTGTATGACGAACCGTAATATTCTTTCAATTATTGCACAGATTTACGATCCGTTAGGTCTGCCTACCCCGGCTATTATTATCGCTAAAATCATTCTACAAAAATTATGGTTGTCTAAAATAGGTTAAGATGATCCTGTTTCCAAATCAATCTAATAAGATTGGAATATTTTTATTGAAAAATGTAATTTTTATTTACAAACTCTACGCATTCCACGTTACGTTATAATACAAGCGAATTACACATTTTTTGTGACGCCTCACAAGGTGCTTACGGTACTTGTGATACACTGATAACAGTGTATTTGTTGTGCGAAGTGTGTGTGCGAAGAGTAAGGTCGCTCCCGTGAAACCGGTTAACATTCCGCGCTTAGAATACGGCGCTGTATTAGGTGGTTTTATATCCCGCGGGGGTTTCCACACGTAAAAAAAAAATGGCCTCCTAACACAAGTTTTTCCATACTTAAAAGGAGGCCTCAGCAATTTTGATAAATGTGTAATAAGTTACTGAAATAAAACATTTTTCATTTAATTTTTTCATTTTCATAGGTGACAAACCGTGGTTTCACGTCGCCGGTAAACAAAACCCGGCTGACTTGTTATCGCGCGGTGTTCACTTAGATATACTTACGTCATGTGATATGTGGTGGCACGGCCCTCCATTTTTACGTGTTCCCAATGTAGACTGGGTATGTGAGGGCAGTAATTTAAACATTGATTATGAAGAATTACCTGAGCTAAAATCCGTTAAGACGGTTTTAAGTAGTCAAATTAATCCAATTTCCTAACCATTTGAACTACTTTCATGTTTTGTATGCGGCGTGTGACAGTCCTTTTCAGATATCTATATCTACTAATATATAAAGCTGAAGAGTTTGTTTGTTTGTTTACTTGAACCCGCTAATCTAAGGAACTACTGGTCCGATTTGAAAAATTCTTTCAGTGTTAGATCAACACGCTTCGACCAATAGGAGCGGAGCAGTGGCCATAACCGCAGGTGAAACTACGGGGACGGCTAGTCTATGATAAATTGAAATAAAATAAACTTTACAAATGTCATCGTGAAATTTCAAGTTTAAATATATTTTTGATGAACATGGTTTGATTCGAGTGGGGGCCCACTAATGTGTTCCGAGTAGATTCCATATAATAAAAATCTTCCGGTGCTGTTGTATATGCCTAGCATATACAACAGCACCGGAAGATTTTCTCTTTCAATATCAACTTAAAGTATTATTAGGTACATGCAGGGCCTCAGTTACAATTAGAGATACTTTGTGGCCTCTGAGGGGGCGTAATTTGGTTGAACAAAAACAGTGCACGCCTGTGGGAAATGCGTACGTATGAAATTTAAACCTTTAAGTAAATACTTAGACTTAGATTGGTAACTTACCTCCGGAGCGACTGGAGCCTGCATATCGTTGCATTCGGTGTGGCGTGGACAGACAGAAGAGGAGCAAGGTTGTCTAAATGTTATATTTGTCTAATGGCTTTGAAGATATTCATTTCTAGACGTGGTAAACCCTTACGAATTTACTCAGATAACAGGAAAACATTTGTAGGTACTTTAAAGGAATTTTTAATTTTTTTATTAGAAAATGAATCAGATATTAAGGAATTCACAGCTAATAATTCAATAAAATTTTCATTTATTCCTCCTTATTCGCCTCACTTTGGTGGTTTGTGGGAGGCGGGACTGCAAGACCTGACTTGCAAATTTCACTTGCAACGTGTTGATGGCAATGCACACCTTACTTACGAGGAGTTGAGTACGATGTTAGCACAAACTGAAGCTTCAATTCCCGACTAATAACACCAATTTCCATAGACCCTAATGATTTGCTTCCTCTCTGCCCGGCTCATTTCCTGACAGGCCGTCCGGTCACTGCACCAGGCAGCCAAGACCTCACGGCGACAGCTACGCAACGCCTTCCTCCTCATGATCGTGTGGAGCAGATGCGACAGCATTTTTGGAAGCGGTGGTCCAAGGAGTACATTACTGAACTGCAGAAGAGAACGAAGTGGCAAACCGAGCAAGACAACATCGCTTCTATTACTCTTGTTTTAATAAAGAAGAAAATCTGTCTCCCTTGAGACTTTCACCGGAAGGGAACATCAAAACAGCCACGGGCGTAATCTGTAAATCATTCGCAAAGATCTGTCCACTGCTGAATCCTGAATAAGAACACACCTGCGAGTCATCAACCCTTTTGGAACCAGGTGCTTCCAAGGCCGGGGGCATTTTAAGAACGTCTAGCGCCATCTAGGATCTTGAGGGGGAACTGATGGCGATTAAACATACGAACATAAGAACGAGTGAATATAAGAATACGAAAATACCCCACCCTTAATTATTATTGCGTTCATTCCTGATTTGAATCCGGCGATCGTCACTTACCATCCGAATTTTGTCTGTACAACCTACTTAAATATACGCATTTAAATAATTAAAATAAAATAAAGGAATTCATTGAAGAACCATACCTTCCTAAATATTCACTAGAAGAGCTAACAGCATGCAACACATTTTTTTTTTGCTAAGTTTTTACCTGGGCCACAGAATACATAATAGTACCAGTACAGAAGGACCTCTTCACAATACCATTTAAATAAATAGCGACTCTTGCTCGGACACAATAATGTGCAATTCAGATCGCACACCGCTAATTACCAACAGCCTTTTTTTTATATATTAACCTAAAACTTGCCTCTCTTTCTATCGCATAACTCTTATCTGTTCTGATGACGTTAGGGTTGTCTTCTGTGAGAAGAATTAATCTAAATATTTAATAACCAGTTATGTGCCTATAACTTTACTTTTGTGAAAAAATGAAGTTTTAAATAAACCTAGGCTAGGTATAAACTATCTCTAAAGAGATATGCATTTTGCATACGTTAGTGTAAAACTTGGAATGAAACTATCACTTTTAGGTATTTAGGTAGGTAGGTAGGGATATGCGAATCAAATCGCCGTAACCTAATTCTTTTTTCAAAATAAAAGTATCCTAAGTTACTCCTTATAATACCAGCTATCTGTCAGTGAAAGTCCCGTGGAAATCGGTCTACCCGTATCGGAGATTAACCGGAACAAACAGACAGACAGACAAAAATGTGAAAAATATTTTTTTTGTATACCTACCAAATGTATAAACATTGCATGCAACATGCATTTAGTAAAAAACTGTCATTATGACATTACAAACGGACACTTCAAATACAGAAGATGTATAACAGTTGTTGTGGTCCTAATAAATAAATATCCTTATTAAAGCTAAAATTGACTAAGTTACTCCGAATAACACCAGCTATCTGCCAGTGAAAGTCGCATGGAAATCGGTTCACCCGTTCCGTAGATTAGCCGGAACAAACCGACAGACAGACAAAAATGTAAAAAATATTTTTTTTTTGTATAAGTACCGTGTAAACATTTAGATGCATTTAGTAAAAAACTGTCATTATGACATTGCAAACGGACACTTCAAATTTATTTATTTGTATAGAAGATGTGTGTGTATCAGTTGTTGTGGTCCTAATAAATAAATATACTTATGAAAGATAAAAGTGACCTTAGGACAACAAAAGTCAGCATTTGGGAGATACCTACTAATTACCTATAGATAGACGTGCATTTCTTTACTTTAAATTGAGTTTCGGATCCTTGTTATTATTATAACAGCCAAATACTATGCAATATGTGTTTGCCTTCATTTTAGTTAAGTCATTTTTTAGTATTATGCATTGTGTAATAGGTAATATAATTATCATAATTCGTAAGCGACGAACGGACGAAGCGACGTAGGTAGCGCGTGAATGAGTATCGAAGCAACGTGCTACCTGGACGGCGCGTGGCCACCCACTGAATTTTGCACGACTCGTCGACGCTGCTAGGTACCTGTAGCTTCATACCTACTTAGTGGAGTGGGCCTAGCCTGGGCAGATGTGCTAATAAAGCATAGTTGTTAATCGTGCAAGTGAGGTTGAAGTTATTTTTTATATAATTACTAGCGATCTTTACCGGCTCCTCTAGGATACCAGTTGGTATTTACTTACTTAAAATGTATCTTGTCAGATTTTTCTATGTTCTAGAATTCATAGTACAATCTATGGTAAGTTTGAGTCTGATCTTAATTACAGAATAACGGCCTCCTGAATATTATTGGAACGAGAAAATATTTTTATTGAGAGAGAAAATATAATTATTTGTCATAAAGCTTCATTGTTATTAAAAAAACAATGTTTCTATATAGTAGTTCATTGCACGACGACGTTGATACATCTACATGGGTACCTAAATGAAGTCAATTGTATTCATTGACCCCTTGTTGTTCAGCCTTGGCGTTGACGCTCAACAGTATTATTATAAAGCAATTTAAGCTACTGACATATACATACGGTAACATTACAACGTGTAAACTACGGTATAACTACATACTTCATACAAAAAATTGCATATATAAAAATCTTTTTAACAAAAAATTAAACCGACGATAAGAACTAAAAAAGCAAAAAATAAATAAACCTTTTAAGTCTTAAGTATTGAGCTTATTTAGATAAACTATCAAATTTTTATAAACTTATTTTGTGTCGGTGTTGATTTATTTATTTTTTGCTTTTTAGTTCTTATCGTCGGTTTTACTTTTTGTTAAAAAGATTTTTACTTTTGCTCCTACTTAGAGTTCCAAGGAGAAGAACCTCCTTGGAACTCTCCCCATTAGTCGTGATGTGTTGAGGAAACCTTCAGCATAAAAGCCTTAACCACTTCAGATAACGTTTGATGTATTAAGCAATCGGTCCAAGTACTTTTCTTTCCTTAGTCGATCTATGCGAGTTGTTCATATATCCCTATACGAGACTAGTAATTAATAGAGACTCTTATTTCACGGCGTTCTACATTAGGTCTATTGGCTTTATTGGTCACTACCACTTTACGTTTATCGACAACAAGATTCGTGACGAACGATCCCAATATAGAATTTTCTAGAACTGAGTTGAGCACATTCAAGTATGGTAACTCTGATTCCACAAGGTTGTACTTAAGAGCCAGTTATTGATGAATATTCGAGACTTGGCAGTGTGTGTGCAAATAATTCGTTAGGAAGGCGAGGATAGCTAGAAACAATAAAGTAAAAGAATTCTCCAGAACGTTGGTACATTTTGGCTAATATTACCTGCGCCCTCTCCTAAGATTTATTTCTAATAGTGTTTCCTTGAATAACCTATCAAACTCTATCCAATGCAGGTATGGCATGAGCATGCTTGTTAAGAATTTGAATAATTTGATTTGCTATTAATTGGGAATCCGAAAAAATCACTAAAATTTATTGTTGATTGTGTTATTGGTGTGTTACCCATTTAAATATTATTAAATAAAGACTTTCTCCTAAAACCCATTTAACAAAATTAACAAATAATGGACACACAAAAATTAAGGTATCAAATAAAGCTATTTGAATATTGTAATAAACTCAATTATGATGAAACCGAACAATTACATATTGTACCAAAATAATTAATCAACTCAACCTCCTACACCTACAACACCAACACGCAAATTTTACTCACAAGAAAATTAGACCGCTACATGCCTACCTACATTCTATATTTTATCCAGTTTGCTATTTTTGTTCTACTTATATAAAATTACATAAAATTTATGAAGATTTTATAATGACGAATTTGTGGTGCTCATCAATGTATAATTGTTAGGAGTTGTTGTTGTCTGGAGCATAGAAATTTAGTTATCTATGTAGTTCAAACACCGATTTTTATTAAATGGAGTAAAAAGCACATAAGTCTATGTATTTAGATGCTAAGTATTTGAGAGAAATACAATGATAACCTTATCACAGACAAAGGTAAACAATGCATTTGCTAAGTATAGCCCAGTAGTGCACGGACTCTCCTATTCAGGGCATCTAGTTAGAACTGATTCCATTTGAACATGAAATAGAACATACGTAATCCAATTGTAACAGGCGTATATGCTATAACCGGCCGATAAGACATTTTATTAATAATAATAATAATCTGTATTGATTCAAAAGAATACTAATGTTTACACAAACTAATTTTACAATATTTTATGTGCAATATTTCTTAATATCCAACTTGAGATACGCCGATGATACAACTCTTCTCGCTCAAACTAAAGAAGATATGGAACAGCTGCTGACACGCTTAGAGACCACAAGCCTCTCCTTCGAACTCGCGATCAACAGAGATAAAACCAAGATGATGATCGTGGACCGAGCTGAACTAAATCAACCTGATATTCCCATGATCGGCAACTGTGAAGTTGTCCAAAGCTACGTTTACCTCGGCTCGACGATTACGAACACTGGGGGGTGTGAGGACGAGATCCGGAGGAGATGTCCTATCACAAGATCTGCAGTTGACAAGCTTAAAAGAGTCTGGTGCAACCGCAACATCACCAAAGCCACGAAAGTCCGCCTGATGAGAAGCCTAGTCTTTCCAATATTTTTGTATGGCGCAGAAATGTCGACGCTTCGTCTGAAAGACCGACTGGTATGTGTATATGAGTACGTGTGTGTGACAGAGAGTGTGTATAATTTGGACAGTATTGAAGGTTAGGATGCCAAAGGATGTAATTGAATAATACTATATTTCAATGATAGATATATCAAAGGAAAACAGTATCATTTAGGCATAAGGATACAATTTGCTACTGAGGGATTACAATAAGTTAAAATAAGATTTTCGGTTTCAAAAGTTTGCTAAGCCAATGCGATAAAGTTTTTTTGACATCAGATTTACTGAAAGGGTATTTATTTTATTTATTTTGTTGTAGATATATGGACCCAGAAACGAAAGAATCTATGAATAAAATAAGTCCTTGATTTGTAGGAAAACAGTCTCACAACCACTGATATAAACTATGAAAATCACTAACTAACAGTAACTGCCAAGTTGTTCGTACCTCTATTCGCACTCAAGTGAATCGTTCTGAAATTATTTCTACCCTTTTATAACCCCACTATTCATTAATATTTATCAATCGACCAATACCATTGCGTTACCGGTATAACCAGTCAAAATAATGTCTATTAACTTATTTTTATTAATTAGTGAACTGTGTTATCATCTATTATAGTTTGTCCCTATTTTTAATAAAATAAATAAGAGTTTTTGAAGTGGTAACAACAGGTTTAAATCTGCGCACTGGAGAATGTAGCCTCATTACAATTTTATTCTGAGAAGAAAAAGTTGCGTCACCCTCAGAACTTCACAATACTTATAAAAGAGCTTAGTTGGGTAGAAGAACGGTTAAAAGGTACTGAGTTTTAAGACTGAGCAACCTCTAACTGTTTAAGGGTGGTCTTTGGTGCACCTACCCATGATGATATGCAGTAGGTAATCAAGGACTGAAGGTAAGAGTATCATCAGCATACGAGATTTTTCTCTCAAATGAGTCTAAGGTCAAAAGTCATTTAAATAAACCAAAAAGAGCGTAGGGCTAAGAACACTTCCTTGCGGGACGCCATAACTCACTGGAAGATCTGTGCTTATATATGGGCCAACCTTAACACATTGCATTCTATCAGTTAGATTAAGATTATAAGTTTTAACTGTGCCCCTCTAATACCAATTTTCTCCATTTTGTTCACCCGAATTGGAACAGAGACTGTATCGAAAGCTTTCGATAAATCAAGGAATATAGAAACGCATTTATTTCCTTTATCTACATTGGTGGTTACATAGTCAATAAATTTGCTAACTACATCATCAGTTGATTTACTCGTACAAAAATCAAATTGATATTCTGACAAAATTCGTTTAGACTCCAAATATTCTACAAACCTATTCTAATTATTTTTCCTGAAATTTTAGAGAGGGTAATATAGATATAGGCGTATAATTAGCGATACAATCTCTGTCCCCACCCTTGTGAATTGGATGGATTCTTGACCTCTTCAGATTGGTTGGAAAGATCTCATTTGTCAGACACACATTAAAAGTTTAAGTTAGATGAGACACTAGTATGTTTTTGTGTTAATTCAGCAGCCAGCTCCTAAACACAGAACAATCATTTTTAAGTGCTGAGATTAGTTATGCAACTTCTTTCTCGTTTGTGTTTAGAAGTACAAACGATTCAAGCAATTCCATCTATGATAAGAGCCTCCTCAGAAAAACCCGGTTCTGATTGAATTATTCTTTCTGCAAGTGTTTTACCTACATAGGCATAGTAGTAGTTAACGCAATTAACAGACTCTTGGGGAGAGGGTAACAATCTGAGTATCTCCTTGTTATAAGTGTTGTTTTTAGTAGTACTTGTGATGTTTTTTATTGTGTTCCATAACTTTTTCTTATCATGTCCAGCTTTCTGAATAAGGTCTTTTTCATAGTTGCGTTTAAGTTTTTTTTAGGATTGAGTTACAATAATTTCTATAGTAAATGTAAGTGGTCCTAAGAACCGGATTATCTGAACAAGCGTTTGAGTTTTTGTGTAGCTTATCCCTGTTTTGCATACAGCGTAGAAAGTCCCGTGTGATCCATGGTTTTATTATTTTGTTGCGACGTGATTTGGTAACTGTTGTAGAAGAGTTAATAAGTGATTTTCAACTCATTAATGACGTAACTCATAGCCAGATTACAGTCATTTACGGTATAAATTGAGTCGAAAGTTAATTTCATTTACCTTTTTAGTTAACCCTTCTTTGTCCATTTCAGTGTGGGTTACAGTGGAAAAAATTCGTGTTTGATTTCTCTTCATACAAAAAATTACTATTTTATGATCAATAAGAATCGACTGTAAGACTATGGTAACAGAGGGAAATTTAGTGTTTACTAGGACATGATCAATGCACGTCTTACTAGCATCACGGGAAATAAAATAATGAGCTGGCAGTAAGCCATGGTAACTGGTTAATGCTAGGTATTAGTCAGTGAACGACCCTGGGTTTTTCGGGATAATGTTAATGTTCGAATCATCCATAACAATGTCGTTTTTAAAACTTGATAGGTCCTGTAACTTTTTATCTAATGATATTAAAAAAGGGTCTAAGTTTGCATAATTAGGTGACCTAGAAATTGCAATTATAGCGGTATCATTGTGACCTATTTTAATAAGACAGTTGCAGTTTTGTATTGCAATTTCCTCTATACAGCAGGTAATATGCTCTTTAATATAAACAACAATGCCATCATTTTGTATTGGGTTTATAATAAAATAGTTGCCGCAAAAAAGTAGCCATTGATTTTCGGTATATTTAGTACTCTGCAAGAATTATTACATTACAGTCAATTCCCAGTCTTGTAAGCAACACCTGAAAATCTGAAAACCTGAAAAGTTGCAGTTAATACTACGTATATTTTGGGTAAGAACTGATAATGTTGCTTCGGTCAGGAACTTTTTTTTACATTGATCAACTTCGCAAGTAAGAGCTTCCGAAATGGCAAAATTATCAGTTTCGAGCATAATGTTATTAGCCATGGTCGCAAACTAAATCTAAATGTTCTAAAAAGTTACTGCAGATTAATAGAAAGGCTATAAGAATCAAAATTATTGTTATGAAATAAAATAATTTACCCATTAAAGGAGTTTTAAGCTCAGACCATTTTAAGTTGCCTGATTTTATTTTCATTAAGGATTTATAATTGGGGGTGATTTACCCTTCGCTGAAAGGAGGGGAAGAATCGGGCCGGAATGTCGAGCTGACACACGTGGCTTGAATATCTTCCCAAATCCCCTTCTTCGCCGGTTCTTGAGTTGTATCACCACCAAGACGTTTTTATTGTTGACAGGGAACATTCGCGTGTGGTTTTATATTGATTTATAGCGATTTAATTCGTATTTTAGGAGCGTATTAGCGGGAACTCCAATGCGTGCGTGTCGCGGTGCTTTTTGCGAGAGGAGAGCGGAAGCGAAGGGTGTAGGATAATAGGAGGGGCGTGTTGTGCGTTCGGAAATGTGTAAATGAATGTTAAATGCTTATGTAGTATAACTTTATCCTATAAATGTGTGAATTAAAAGTATGATATAATTATAGCGTAATTGGCGTTTACAATAATATTTAGACAATAACATACCTTTATGTTTAAAAAGTGATAAAAATAATAAGTGTATAGTGTTGTTTGAATGTGTAAGTAAATAATATCTAATATGCAAATTATTAGTATACAAGTAAAATGAAATAAATTACAAACAATGCAAATATAACATAAAAACCTCAGTTTACAATACAAAAAGAAATATTTGTGGTTGAGTATTAATATCTAAGCAAAATCATAACAACTAACGTAAATTAATAGTAGCCAGTCTTTTTTTCTTAGCGCAACGAGAACAGCTTCGTTTAACACACGGATTTGTGAAACTACAACTTCGTAACGTAAGTAAACAATGCCGTTTGCAGTTCTGCAGAAAGCTTATCCACTATTCTTTTAAAAAATTCCTAGCTAGATAGTAATTCCTCTGTGTAGCATGAGTCAACATTTCAGATATAAATAAAGGTTTAATAGGTTCTTGAGAATTTACATAACTGGTGTTTAATTTTTGTTCGTTATTATTATTTTTGTTAAACGATTTTACGGACCTTATCCTTGAATAAAACCGATGTAAAGTCTACCACTACCGGATTTGAGTTATTTTTTGAGTCCAACCTGTATATATCACGTAAATCATTGGACTGAATACTAATTTCTAATGTTGTCCCTAGTTTTTTTATGATGTTGCATAGTTCTTGTTTCGATTCTCCCTGGCATTTAGGTAGATTTCTGATTTCTATACCAGTTGTTCGTGACTTACGCTCCAAAGACTAAATTTTTTCTTCTAGATGTGCAATAGTTTTTTTGTCATCTTGCCTTTGTTTCTCGAGGCAGGAGACTTTAGATAAAAAATCATCATATTTGGCAGACATCATTTCTACACTTTTACGGAGCTCTGCGTTTTGCTCATTAATTTTGATGATAGTATTTTGTAAGTCTTGAAATCGCTTTTCTTGGTCCCTTGAAAATTCAGCAAAGATTTCTTTAATTACAGTAGTAATAGTGGAGTTTTCTTCGTCATATTTACTCTTATTCCGTTCGATGCTTATCGTGATTGAGTGCAGATTAGGCGCCGGGGCACAATGTTGCAATGATGGGTTATCGCTTGTGTGAGTCTTAAATTATTATCAGGCGTGTTCATGCATGAAATATACCTTTCCACTTTAGACTTCATTTCTTGCATCTGTTACGCTTGTGGGAGGCCAAACCATCTAATTAACAATAAAATTGTATATAAATTAAATCACAAAACTTACACCTCGAAAGACCACTTTCTGGAGATTTTACTCTCGTACATAGATGGTGATATTGAAACACCCCAACGCACCATGTTTTGGTATGTGTTATGTTTTGTTAAATGTTCATGTTAAATGAGTAGATAAACAACACACTTGCTTGACATATTGCTACTGCCCAACGATATATTGACATACCATGTGGTGGTGGGGTGTATTATGTTATGTTACATTTTCATGTTAACTAGACAACCAAACTCCCTTGTAGGAATTATTGCTACTGAAATATAATTACCAATTTATGATATTAAGGACGTGCAAATCGTAATAATAATGCCGATATTTATTAAATAAGTAGGACAACTATTAAAATACATAAAGAATATTTATAACTATTACAATACAGTTTACAGCATAGTTTGTACAAACATTATATATAACACTCAACTCGATAAACACAGCACCATTTACGAGAATATGAGAAGCAACTAAAGAAAGAAAAGGAAGTTTCAGCGCTAAAATTTACTTGAAGATGTTCTTAGACGGACTTAATGTTTGATATAGTTTATAAAGTCTTGCCCTAAGAAAAGTAATATGGACTACTGCTTATGATACTACATATATAAATAACAAAAATGTCATGTTTGTTTTCGTGTTTTCAGCGGGATATATACACGTGGGCGCTAGATCACCGAGTGCATCACAAATACTCAGAAACCGCAGCAGACCCCCATGACGTGAGGCGAGGATTTTGGTTCGCTCATGTAGGCTGGCTAGTTCTGACCCCTCATCCAGCAGTAGAAAACCGTAGAGAAGAATTGCGCAAGACTTCTCTAGACCTATTAGCCGACCCCGTTGTGAGATTGCAAAAGCTGTAAGTAGATTAACTTTTACTTATAATATTAATGGTAAACTGGGAACCCAAACGAAATTTTAATTGCGTCATCGCCAGCAAATTTAAATAAAGATTTTAATCAAATAGTAGGTATATTGAAAATATTTATTTAAATGCCCTTATACATTTTAAAGGAAAATTAAGTTTTTAAGGAAGATCTTGGCGTTATCATAGACGACCCTTAAACATCTCTCTCTACATTTAGATATTTACCGACGTAAGCGGTTTTTTGCAGGTATGATTTGTAAAATCATCTGTCAGTAAATCTAGCAACTTCACGACTAACGAAACAACCGTTTGAGGATCGAAACCTCTGGAGATGTACCATGCAGATTACTTTTTGATTTGAGGGCCGGAAAACTAACGTAATCTTATTTTACCGGACAGTGAAATAAACTGTTTTAATTTCATTGCTGCCGATTGAAAGTAAAAAAAAAGTGATTTTAAGCTACTTTAAATAACTGAAAAATCACACAACAAATTATGCTATGTTGTACCAAGAAGAAGTTGTGTAGCGAGAGGTATGAGGACGTCCTTTCTTTGCTGTTAAGCAACAGCAAAGAAAGGACTTTCGTCGTTTAAGTCAAAACTATCATGGTTTTTTACAGAATTAGATTTGTTTGCAATGCCAATAAATTTCGAAACAGCTTAAGAAATCCTTACTCTCAAAAGCTCTGCTCATGAGGATTTTATTTAATAATATTTATTGCCTCCTTGAAATATTACACTGTATACACTGTGTATTCCGTGGATAACAGTGCGAGTGCACATTTACTTATATTTAAATTATTTAAGTAACCTTGTAATGTGTAACTTTTTGTTTTTCAAAATAAATAAAATAAAAAGAATCATTGGCTTCTCCAAGCCGCTGGACATGCGTTTATATATGTATTCTAATTTACAGTGCTAAGTAAAGCTATACAGTGGCACAGATGATAAACACAATATGCCCGTATAAAATTGTAAAGTTGGAGACTAATCTCGTATTTATGTTGCCAAAATTATAGCGCAATAATTTAAATCAATTATATTATTTATAGTTTCCACATAATGTAATCGGGTAAATTATTCAAAAAGGACATTAAAGGGTACCTATTTAAAAACTCTTTAATTTGTGAGCGTCATTTGTTTAAATTGCAAACGGTCCTCCGAGATACACAATGAAAAATAACTTTTTACGTGAAACAGAATATTAAGTTACATTAATAGTTAATTAATTAGGTGAAACTCAAGATGAATGGTCCATACTCACGAAGACAGATTACAAAATGTAAATTAGGATGTAAATCTTTGAACCGTATTTTTATTTTATAACTTACCAAGCTAGGAATGGTGCCTCTTAAACAGATAAGTGTCATCTTATATTGTTTTTTATGTGCCATCCATCTATGTGTGAGTGAGGTTACTGGAGGCCCTAACCCTTCGCTCGGCTCCTCTTCCCCCCTCCTTCTCTTCCTCTCTTCCCTTACTCCCACCTTAAAGGCTGGCAACGCACTTGTGACTCTTGAGTTGCAGGTGTCCATGGGCAGCGGTAGTCACTTATCATTAGGTGACCCGTTTGCTCATTTTCCCCCATCCCATAAAAAAAGTCTATTGGGTCTAAATTTCTCATTACGATTAATAAATAAGCCCAAACGCGAGGTAATTCCGTCTCCGTCATCAGGTCAACTACAGGTCTAAGTCATGTTATAATATGATTAGAACTACATATATATGAAAGTTTCAACAGAATCGATTCATTGACAAAAACTCAGTGGGTGAACAATCATTCTTACCCTATTTTTCTACCCTTAGGGTTGACTTTTTCCACTTTGTATTTTGTTATTATTACTATTAATGGCAATTTGCAAAGAGGGGCTACATTTTTTTTATGGTTAATTTTTTTTACCCACGCCACTGCCACTGCTCTATAACGTTCACAATCCAGCTGTAAATGTGGGATCAAGCATTTTAAACGTTCGCAAATGTTTTTTTGTGATCTAAATGAATACATAATTGAAGTTTAGTAAAAAAAAATACACGCAATAGCGAACTGAATTAAAAAGTAAAAAAGAGTTTCACTATTCACCTCCTAGCTTAATCATCAGACCATCGTTACCAAGACCAATCTGTTGGACTTGTCAAAACGATTCATATGAACAAAACTCGATGGGTTTACTCATAGGACCTGAAGAGTTCTACTAACCACTTCCTAGCCCCATCATCAGATCAGCTCCATGATGCCAAATTATATTATTGTCATGCAAACTACATATAAATACATAAACAAAGTTTGATTTGGATACAACAATTATGAGTAGCTCAAAATGGACTTCTTAGATTTCTTTACATCGGTAGTTACAAGTGAAGCTAAAAATAATGTTAAGAAGCATGTTAATGGAATATAATATTCATTACTGTTTTTTTTTTTCACACAGCAAAACTAATAGGACCGCTATTCAATATGACCGTAAATTCTGTTGTAATTTAAAACAATGTAATTACAATAAAATGTATGTATGTTTACTGTTGTACAACAAATATCTACTGACTCCTTGTTTTTCATGTTACTATTGTTCTAGGTTCTTCATACCAATGTTTGCAATACTGAACGTTGCGCTTCCTATTTGGATTCCATGGTACTTTTGGGATGAAACTTTCGTAAACGCCTTCATCGTGAGCTTCGTAACCAGGTTTACGATCACTCTGAACATCGCTTTCTGCGTTAACAGCTTTGCACATTTATGGGGCAACAAACCTTATGACAGGTAAGGCCCATATCGATGTCTACTTAAATTTTGCGAATCATATTTTTCTAGTTTATATTACTTTACAGTTTTTTTTTAAATTTTCTTGTTTTGTCAGTGTTTATTAGACAAAATACGATTTTACAAAAAGCTACCGAGCTAAGCTCAGTCTCCCAGGTACTTAGCTATAATACTGTAACATCATCACATTTATAATATTAGTAAAATAGGATATGATTCATCTGCAATAAGCATAAAACAAAAAAAAACCTTTAGATGTCGCATTTAACTTGAAATTACAAAAATTATAAATATCAACGTTTTTTGTTAGTTATAATAATATTTAGTAAAAACATTGGCAAACATGATCAACTTCGTTTTCTTTTTCAGGTTTATAAAATCAGTAGAAAATAGTATGGTTAGCCTTGCGGCGCTTGGTGAAGGATGGCATAATTATCACCACGTATTCCCTTGGGATTACAGAACGTCCGAACTTGGGAGACTAAATATATCCACAAACTTTATCGATATGTTCGCCAAAATTGGGTGGGCTTACGACTGTAAGTATAAACTATTAAACTTTGTTAATACTGAGATTATAGCTAAGTACAGCTACAATGTATTCATTTATTGAAGAGAGAGTCGTGGGAAAGCCATGCTTCGGCACGTATGGGCCCCGGCTGAACCAGAGTGATACCACGGCCTCACAGAAAACCGGCAGTGAATGCTTGCATTGCTTTTCGCCGAGTAAGTGAGGTTACCGGAGGTCCTAACCCTTCCCTCTCCCCCGCTCCCCTCCTCTCCCCCTCCTTCACCTCTTCCCCTACTCCCACCTTAAAAGCCGGCAACGCACTTGTGACTCTTGAGTTCCAAGTGCCCATGGGCGGCGGTAGTCATTTACCATCAGGTCTGCTCGTTTGCCCCCGAAAATAGACAAAAAAGAAAAATAAACGTGAACACACGCCTAGCTCGTAATCTACCCAAATATTTATACCACGAATCTACACTAGTTTGTAATCTGTATCGACAGGCATCGGTGGTTAGGGTTACACACTTTAGGGTTTTAACTGTCTGGAAGAAAAGAAGTGATTTCAAATGAATGTTGATCCCGGCAAAAAAAGTTCCTTTAATAATATTGTTATTATTTATTATTTTCAGAAAATACTCTAATCTGTCGGATTGTAAAAAAAATAATTGAACTTATTACGTAGTATTTTTTTTTAATAAAGAATACTAGCAACGTGGGTTACACATTACTAATATTCTTGTTAATCCCTCCAGCTAAGCTAAATGTTTGCGGTAGGAGGGGGTTCACGTCGATAGTGCACTGGGTGAAACCCTTTTTCCCTATTATCTTTAAGAGTTTCAAGAAATCTATCCAGACAAAAAACCGGACAAGAGCGAGTCTGACTCGCGCACTGAGGGCTCCGTAAAGGCCCATTTACACATTTCAGTGGAGTCACAGTTCCGGCACAGTTCCGGCACAGTACCGGTACAGTACCGCCACCGTAATAATTATTCTTTCATACATTCTCTATGAACGCATCCACACCTGTCAGTGTCAGTGACGGCACAGTGCTCTCAGTGACAGTGACTGCACTGATATGTGTGAATCGGCCTTAAGCCAGCAAACTTGTATGTAGATAATACGTCCATCTCCGGAATCAATTCTCGAAGATTTTGAACGTCTTTTTCGAAAGACAAACTTAACTTTACGGTTGCGATGTACCAAATAGTCAACAATCCAACCGCAAAATATAAGTTTGTAATCACAAAAACAGTTTGTCTGTCTGTCTGTCTGTTCGCGATAAACGGAAAAACTACTGAACGGATTTTCATATGGTTTTCACCAATGGACAGAGTGATTCAAGAGGAAGGTTTATATGTAGTATACGTGCATATTATTGTAGGGAAAAGTCGAGAAATTCAAACAATTGTAATGTCATGTCGTAATAAAAATATTTTTGTGCGCTTACATTGCAAACGCTGGCTAAACCTTATGAGATGGATCAAATTAATGTACTACGGAATTGTATATCTTATAAAGATCAATAAAAAAGTCCGCGATGGTATATGTTTATCTCCTAAGGATAACCCACAGTAACCATTTTTATCTTTTATATATTATAAAAAAATTATGAGTTATTTATCAAACTATTTTAAACAATACAGTATTATTCCTTATCCAATTAAATACATTAGATACGTTGCGCATTTCATGTAGATGAAAATTGCCCTTTCCAGCATATCATTAAAATGAATATCTTAGAAGATATCAGAGATTCAGACAGGGCAAAGCGGCTGGCGGACCGGACCGATTTTTTAATCGACGAAAAAAAAGGAGGTTCTCAATGCGACCGTATATATATATATATATATATATATTTTTTTTTTATGTATGTTTCAGACCTCTCTCCGTTATTTATGAACCGATTTTGATTATTCTATTTTTGTTAGATAGAGTATACCTCAAGGGTGATCACATGTCAAGGAAGTCAGTATCTGATAATGGGATCCTGATAAAATTGAGAGAAACCCTCGAAAATTGGAGGAACGAATAGTGTTTCTGTTTACTTTTTATTACTTTATCAGGTATTTGCGTTCAGAAATCATCATATCATGTAGCTGAGCTGATGATGAAAAAAAATCATAAATAAAAATCTTTTTACAAAAAATTAAACCGACAAAATAACTAAAAAGCAATAAATAAATAAACCTCTTAAGTCTTGAGCTTATTAACATAAACTATCAAATTTTATATAAGCTTATTTTGAGTCGGCGCCAAATAATAAAATGATTGATGATGAATAATAAAATGATGATTCTTTTTTGTAAAAACCTCAAGGGTGGTCCCATATCAAGGAAGTCAGGATCTGATAATGGGATCCTGATAAAATTAAGAGAAACCCTCGAAAACCATCACCACCACCTTTCCACCTTGACAGAGGTCGTGCATGCATTGGAGTCTTTCTTGATATAGCTAAGGCCTTCGATACCGTGGCCATTCCAATCTTACTGAGAAAACTTGAAAGCATTGGAATACGAGGCATTGCACTAGACTGGTTTCGAAGCTATTTAACAGGGAGAAGGCAACGAGTCAAGGTGGATTCCTGGATGAGTTGTCCGATGGTGACAGATTTTGGAATACCACAGGGAAGTGTGCTTGGGCCGACGCTGTTTTTATTGTATTTAAATGATTTGGCTGCATTACTATTAAATAATGCAAAGATTGTCTGTTACGCAGACGACACTGCACTAATCTTTCATGATTCTACATGGAATGAGTGTTTGCTGAAAGCAGAACAAGGGATGGCTTTGGTAGTTAATTGGCTTAATAATAATCTCTTGACTTTGAATACCGAAAAACAAAGTTCCTTTGTTTCCATAAAACTGGTGCCTCATCTCCACTATTTCACATTCACATCACATTCCTAATCTTAAAATACATAGTTGCAATCCACAGCAAACTCAACACCAAGACTGTGACTGCAGTAAAATTCTAAGAACAAAATCTATAAAATATCTCGGTGTAGTCATTGACGAGAAAGTAACTTTCAATGAACACATATCGGTTCCGCTGGTGTTCAAATATAATTATGAAGGTATTATTAAAAAAATATTTTTCTTACTCGAATGTATGGTTTGATATCGTACTAGTGAACGGATGCCATAAATGACTGTCGACCTTGCTAAATAATATTTTCACAAACTGTGATGTTTTGTCACTATTATTTGAAATTAAGATGAATTCACAAGCAACAATCACTTTCTTACCCCTAAATAGATTCTGAAAGTATGTAGGTTTCTCTTTACATTTGTATAGCGGAAAGGGTGAAGTAACCTAAACAAGAAAACTGGTATGGTACTCGCCATACGTATTACGATCATTGCGCTGTATCTCAATTCACTCCATGGAGCTTCACACTTTTATATGAGTGACTTTATTTATTAAGGTCCCAAAATAATGCTTATGCTATTCTCTCTATTCGCCCTATCAAATCGATGGTAGACAAAAGGCTTTCCAATCAATCATTCATCCATCCTATCCAAATAACCATCAAACATGCAAGAAAAAAAGGCGTCTTCGTGTGTAATTGAAGTCTCCTTCGATTTCTATGCCTCCACTTCGATTTGGTGTGATTTTAGTTGATTCGTATATCTATATATTAATACGTGAAGCGAAAACTTTGGATCCCTTTTTACGAAAATTGGGCGGACGGAGGGGTATGAAATTTCGCACACTTATAGTTTATACAGAGAAAAAGTGACGAATGCTAAAATTTTTGAACAATATTTGCTACAAAGTTAAAAAAACATGCAAAAATGGGTACATACAGCTATGAGTGTCCAGTATATATTTTGACCTGTCATGGTACAAAAGTCTATACAATGACAGGTCAAGTAATGTTGGCCAATGAAATAAACCATGGTCGAAATTCGACCACCACGCGATCTCTAGTAATATATTATTATACTAGATACCCAAGCAATGTATTGCTGTGGTTAAGTGATTTGCAGTAAAAAAATATTGCGACTATAAATTGTGATTAAAATTATCCCATCTGTCAAGTTGGACCAAACTGCACACAGTGTGCAAATAAAAAAAAACTGTCAGTCGTAGGACTGTACGTCAGAAGTGAAAACATAACTTCACAATGTATTTGCATATTTGCACATACACACACACAGCTGTGTATATATAATTAGATTAAAAATAAAAAGTAGGTAATAACATATCTAAATGTATACATAGGGTACACTGGAAGTTCTGCGCTCCTGGCCGCTCATAAATGTTTGAATTTCAAATGTTATATTTTTTTAAATATAAGAAACTGGGCTCGGTCTTACGAATTTTTGATCAGGTCACGTGTCCTCACGCGAGTTTAACATTTTTTACCCATCCTAAAAAGTGCACAACGTCGTTAAAGAAGTTTTCACTTAAAAAAATTGGTTTATTAGTTTAGAAATTCATCGCAGACAAACAACGTGATACGATTTTTTTTATATATAGAGATAAAGATATGTGGCGGTTAGGTTAGGTAATAGCTTTGATATTTATTTGTTTAAATAGGATCTCTAACGAGAAATACATGGCACAATTTTAAATATCTTCCACAAAGGTAGTTAGCCTCATTTTCTTCCAATTACTAAAGACCACAACATGCAAAGTAATAAACATTTGGAATAAGTATAGACAGTAAAAAATAATTAACAAAACAAAATAACGTTAAGGGTGAACTGAAAGTAAATTATATAAACCTAAAATATGCGAGGTAACAAAAAACTAAAATCTAGACAGATGAAAAAAAACACTGCAAATTAAATTTAAATTATAACAATAAAAATTAATATAAATGGTGATAATTATTATATAAGGTAATAAACCCGGATAACTAACTATCGGTATATAGCTATATCCCTAGCAATACAACTATATATAGGCTAAAACCATCTTACTGCGATTTATAATATACCATACCAATAATTCCGTACAACATTGAGGAGGTACAACGTTCTCTAAAAAAAGTTTCTCTCCAATTGAAAATATGAAGCTCTCCGGGCTGAGCGTTCTATTACCGTTTATAGGAAGACAAACATTTTTGTAAAAAGATACACATAGTTTCTCGATATTCAATACTTCCTACGTGAATCCAAGAGCTCCGAAATTAAATATCGTGAGGATTATTTTAAAACTACTCTAAAAGCAATATCTTCGAGGGAAATAGCAAAAAAAGAAATACGATTTTGCTGGTGGAAACAGTGTAATGTGATGAGAGTTTTCACTTTTTATTTCAAGCTTTCAAGTTTCAAATAAAGATTTATTGTTTCAGTAAAAGCCGCTACTAACGCAATGGTAATTAGCAGGGCAAAACGCAACGGAGATGGTACATTTGGACATTCTGAGGAACCCGATCCTTCACCAGACTTTCACTGTGAGTGAAGACTATAGATACAAACGACGAAGACGACTAGATATAAGATCGTCCTTGTGGCAGGTCCTTTTATTATATTATGTTACCGAAGCCAGTGAACTTCCTAAATTTGAATTAAAAATTTGGCTAAAAACAACATTAAAATTATTCGAATAAATAAACTGTATATAAAACTGTATTAAAACCCTTATAGTAACCACATGTGTATTAGTCATCTATAACACTGTTGCAAGTTTATAAGACACAGACGACAGTCAGTGTGAATATGCTGGTAGCTTTTTTTCATTCATTATGTATTCTGCCACCCGGTAAACGAAATTTCTTGTCCCTGTAGCACCAGCTTATTTTTATTATTTTGATCACTGGTAGATTATTTTCGAGGAATGAAACACTATTAAGACAATGGTGGCCGTGCTTTTCTTCAAACTATTGAACAAATGTTGTACTTATTCGATAATTCTATTTAAAAAATGTCAATGAGAAAAAACCACAAATAAATTAATTGTTGAAAAACATCATTTTTAAAAACAAGCTTTTATATACCTTGATGAATTTTAGAACAGACTATCATAATTTAATTTTAAAGTTTCATGTTGACAGATATAGACTGGGTGCAGATTCAGATCATGCTTATCATAAAAATGCATTGTCATCGAAATAAGATGATTCATCTTATAAAATTTCAACGGTGTAGTACATGAGTAAGTGTTTTTAAAATTCAACTTGCAAAATTTGACCCAAATGAACAAATATTGTAAGTTAAATAAAAGTTTGTGGAAAGATTACTACCCGAAACGCTGTGCTCTCCATAGTGTGTTAAGATGGTCAAATACATTTTGAATAAGTGTCAAAAACAGGCAACCGATTGTGCGTGCAAACTTGCGCCGAACCAGGCTGCAAGACGGACGGTTCAACTCGATCCAAGCCTCAAGCCCGGGTCATCAATCCGCATAAATTTATAGATCCTAATCGGAACCAGTTTTTTCCCCATCATGTACTCGAAGCACCACCAAGCCATTATTGCAGAGGTTTTGTACCGTTACTTGTTTTCCTTCGAGCAACAAAATACGAAGTATTTTGTGAGCAATTGATATCTGCCACTGTTTAAAATCACTCTAATAGACAAACATGTTACTTGTTATACCTACCGATACCGGTAAACTAGGAATTTATTATTGGATTTTCTAGATAAGATGTATACCTTTTTTTAACATTTTTTTTTTTTTTTTTTGGCGCCTGGTGCGTCTTCTGCGGGATGGGAGGGTACTAGTTCTGTCCCGTTCCCTTTCCGTCGCCTCCTTGGCGGCGGAATTCCACGCGCTCTCACTCTGGACCATGGACATAATCATGGTCTCCAGCGAGAGGCTACGCCCACACCTACGGCCGTCGCGAGGTCAGCACGCTGCTGCGTCCATGCAGGGTACTCCATTAGAGTGGAGTGCGGTATCCTCACGGCAGCCTCCGCAGTGGTGGCACACAGGCGTTGGCTCCGGCCTATCCGACACAGATACTTCTAAAAAAAGCCGTGTCCAGTAAGTACCTACGTCATACGGTAGAAGAGGTTGCCATGCCGCCTCTCCAGCCAATCCTTCATGACGGGTCTTACAGCCACGATCGTGGTGTGTCCTGCGCTCAACCGCTCAAGTCGTTCTTTCCACTCAGCCATGAGCACCTGGTGAAGCTGGGACCGTCGTGTCCCGATGTCATAATTGACAGGTCTCAGCTCCTGCTCAGCTCCTCCCTGCGCCACTGATACAGAGATGCAAGGATTTTCGCCTCCAGGTCCCATGGCGGCGTCCCGGCTCGCCGCTTCAAAGGAAATCGTGCGGCATCGTCTTATGACCCTGATGGCCATTACCCGTTGCGGGCGCCTCAAAATTGTGACATTGCGGGTCGTCAGGGTCGCCGCCCAAATTGGAGACCCATAAAAGGCCATGGATCGCACGATTCCAACATAGAGTCTCCTACAGGAGGTATCGGGTTCCCCCAAGTTAGGTAGCAGCCGCGAAAACTCGGCTGCCGCCCTTGTAAGTGTTGGGGCCAGACTCCGTAAGTGAGGTCCGAAGTCCCATCGGCTGTCAAATACGAGGCCCAGATATCTCATCGAAGTCTCGACGCCGATTCGCACACCTCCCACAATAAGGCCAGATCCACTAGGTGGTCCCTTACGAGACCTATGAAAACATAGGGCCTCGGATTTGTTTAGACCCACCTCTCAAATCTTATCTCGACGATATAAGATTTATACCTAACTAAATATTTGTAATGGGTACTACAAAATTAAAAGAGAATATAATCCCACACAAAAATTTCAGAATTATTAACAAACACTCAGAATAATCGATATATTTGAGAATAAATCTATATATTTTAAATAGATTCCCTATTTCCCTTGGTCACGCTATATATAACTTGAGAACGACTTAACCTATTTAATTCATCTTTTTTTTTTCTAATACTTTGTAGAAGGTTTTTACGTAACGAAAAATCAATTAATTTGGATAGATTACACCTAAATGTCCACGCGAACGTAGTCGCGGGCACCAGCTAGTATATTTATACTTACAAATAGATTTTTTTAAGAATAGTATGATATTGGCCTTCCAAAAGAAGCCTTATCAAACTTTTCGATCTTATCTGTGACGAATCAAGTGATATAGTTTACTACTTCCACTTAAATAACCGAACGAAAACGGGTCTCCTAGTACTTAGGTATGGCTTTGGAATTTATAGTCTCATCATCGAACATACCTCTTTCCTACGAAGTCACTCATAAATTTTATTACGCTGCTCACTTTAACTGCTACAAGTTGTCTTTCAACTCCATGGTTTTCTTGATGAATCACAAGAATTAGATTTGCCTGTGATATCGACCGGCCTAGTTCTGTTTTCATCGATATTATGATTTTAAACAATGGCAATTTGTTATTCTTCCTTGTTTCTAACTATTTATATTTGTTAAAGTTTTATAATTATTATAATTTGTTGTGAAAAGATTTTGGGTTTAAGTTGAAATATGAGTATTAAGCATTAAGTTTTAGGGACGACATTATTGTCCAAGTATCAAACATACCAATTTGCATTGTTTGATCGAAATAACTTATAATCGATAAGCGTCTCTTAATTTATTTAATTATCTATTGTTGTAACAAGAATCCGATAAAGAATGATCAAATATGAAATCTTGAATAGTACATTTTAAATGGTGTAATGTGTACTTATTTAACTACATAAGAGGAAATAAAAATATGTATAGAAGGTTATTGAGTATATTTTTTATATTGATATATAATATATGTATGTAAACATAAAAGTAACTGTTTTATAACATATATTATTGAAAAGGTACAGTCACCAACAAAAGTTTAGAACCTCATTTACAAAGCAAAGTACGCTCATTATAACCAATGTGTGACCGCACATACCCGATTGAGTACAGAATAAATACTACTTTGAAATTTAGACAATGCTTGGGCATTTTTAAATTTGGATGGGGTAAATGATTTTTGTTGCTGACTCTAGGTATCTTAGGTTCTTCACACTTTTATTGTATTTGTAAGCTGGAATAAGAGAAGTGCATACGTTATAGGAAAAAGATATCTTATCTTAAATTATTATTTTATTTTAAGTTCATAGTATGGGTAATATATGCTTCTCAACAAAGTGTAAATAATATATAATAGACATTCCTATTTATGTGATGAAATTGGATGGCTTGTAATGGATATAAGTACAACTTGTAATAATGTGCATTGTATGTTAAGTGTCTATCAATAAAAAATATTAACAAAGTATATTGTAAAACATTAATCACAATATTTTTTTATCTAGTCTCCATAAAAAAATCATGCAAATATTACCTATAGAAAAGAAAACTTAATAGTGCAAACATTTCGAAGGATGTTGACAGTCTAAAATAAACGTATTATTTTTATTATTTAAGTTTTCTTTTCCATAGGTAGGTATCATTAAAGTTGTATTAACCGAAACATCCCTGAAAGCCTTTGAAGCCTAAAGAAAACCACTACAAAGTTAATAATAAGTAACTAATAACTACTTAACCTAATTTGAAGTCGGTTGAAAATAATAATAATGAAAAAGACATTCATAAAGCGGTCTTGCGCTGTCTCCATCCTATGGCTATCCGCATCTATGCTAAACATGATGATCACATCAGACCAGTTTAAATTCTGATGATTGTAACTAAATGTTGAAGTTCGGAATGTGTTCTGCATTCTGATGTTATCTGTCGATTTGTTTATTAGAACAGATTATCGTAAATCACGACAAATTAACCGTTAATCAGTATTATTTTGTTTGATCAATTATTCTTGTTTAAATGTATTCTTAATACAGTTTCTGTTTCATAAAATAATTTATTTTAAATAACTTAAACTAAATTAGGTTCGTCTATTACAGACGAACCTAATTTAGTTAATACTGAATCTAAAGAAATATGTAATTTTTATCGGGGACAGAATCAAATGTTTTATTTTTATTTTATTATTAGTCAACGAATGTTTACATAGATTTAAATAAATGTTTTTTGAAGGGAGAAAATCGTTTCTTATTTTACTCGTATAACGTTACGTTCATGAGCGGACTGTACCTTCTGGGAAAAAAAAATAACTTTCACTATTCTGTTAAGAAAAGTTCTGCAGAGGAGTTTGCCTCGATTAAATGGTAGGTTATTCTAAAATACCGATCCCTCCTACGTAGCCTATGGTAACCCCGAAATGACAACTTTACAGGAGAGCTGTTTGAATGTATAAAGTTGTATAAAATTTTAAATTACGCAGTTATTTACTTAAAAATTACTATGATGCCTACAAAAATAAAGCACTTTATAATGATATTAAACTAAATGAGAATATTTTACCAGTATTTGAGATATTGATGTTACTACATTTTACATCGTATTCTAAAAGACTTAATTTATCGTAAGTATTACATTCTATTTTATACGTCGAAAAATAAACTACTTTTAGTATTGTATGTAACACTTACTATATTCTTCATCGTAACTTAACATTTGATTTCAATTCTATGTAGTACATACTATAATTTACGTTGGGAAATTTGAGTCTTCTAAATATAATAAAACTCAGAATATAATATTAAATCAACTTTTATTAGAAATAAAGAATTATGTTAGGAAACATACAAAATTAGAAAAATGAAACTGAGAAATTACTATAATTTTTAAGTCTCTAATTGTATTCACTATAAACCCTAAACTTTTGTACTTTATAAACATATGATTGAGATCAACAGTTCCATCAGTCTTTCTAGTTTATCATGAAAATAAAAACATACTTATCAAATGGAGCTTACATAATATTTGTATTAGATATAACAGTCCCTACAAATCAAAAACTCTTAAACTTTATAGACTTATGATTGAGATCAACAGTTCCATCAGTCTTCTAACAATTATAAAGTAACTATCATTCACCGAGCCTTTTCCCAACTCAGTCGGGGTCAGCTTTCCAGTCTAACTGTGATGCGGCTGAACTTCGATATTTTCCGTGAAGCGACTGCCATCTGACCTCTACAACCAATAGTCCAATGACCAATGGATAGTGGACCTTACACACTTGAAAAAGATAAACAAAAATACGAAACAATATAATTATAGACAACAACAAACAAATTTTAGTCAGAGTCTGTTTTAGATTATGAGCAATCATTACGTTCTTCGGTAAAAGGAAGTCTTTTAAAGTAATCATGGTATGTTTTAGGTATAATACCACTTTTGCAAAGGCTATCTAAGTCCGTTTTTTTAGCTTTAGGTATCGGCAGTGGTCCATTATATAGTTTAGGAATAGAAATCAAGTTACATTTTTTTTTTGCTCTAGTGTTGGTATTAAGAGCAAGCGTAAAACTTTCATTGCTAGATAAATCATATTTATAATATATTTTTAAAGGTTCATCATATTTCACATGTACTTGTTTTATTTTATTCCACTCAATTTTTTGTCCGTTTATGTTTTTAGACCAATTACGACCTAGCAATAGTTGTTTGAAATCAAAGAAATCTGAATAGCACATTTCCTTGACTATATAAGGACGGCCGTCTTGCTTAACCCACCGCACTAAGCTATACCATTCTAATGGTGTATAAATTTTTTTTTTATTTTTTGAGCCTCTCTCTATTAGCGCATGAACACTGTCGCCTTCTGTTTGTGTATGGCCCCTCTCCAAAAATGTGTGTGTTATATTTATTTTATTTTTATTAGAAATATATGAATAGAAAGCATATACAATCCTGTTCCTGTTTTGACCCGCACAATTGTCTGAAAAAAATCTGAAATCTTTACAACCATTCTCTACTTTGCGTTCCACAAACTCCAATAAGCAACTTGCTACCTCATTAGCACCCCGTTTGCCTTGCCCCTCGTGCCACATGTAATTAGTACCTTCTTTTAAGCCTAAGTCAAATAAAGTAAAATTGAAAACAGATAATTTTCTCTTATAATATAGAATGCTAACACCGTCACCACTAGGTGCATTCAAAACTTTTTGAAAATCAAATGTTGCTGTTACAATCTGACCTTGTGATTTTTTCGCCTCTGTTTTATGAGTGGTTTTTAATTCACGTGCAATATTCTTGTTGTTAAGATGTGCTTGATGAATTTCCTTTTCCTCACGAGATGGGTTGTCTTTATTGTCAAATATGTGACACTGATCACATCTATCCTTTTTGGGTAGATATAAACTTAGCTTAAAATTTTCATTAACCAAATCACGGTATTGCCTTTCAGTTGCTCTAGTGGAGTACATTTTCAAATCAAACCATTCGTTATATAATTGAAATAATCTGTGAAAAGTCAAATTGCTATCTAAATATAGCTTCGTGGATTTTTTCCGAATGTAGTGAGACTCTACTGGTGCTAAAGACTTTATGTGGTCACACACACTTTTTTTCATATCTTCAGTTATCTTAACTACACGATTTTTATGCTTGCCTCTCTGGTCAGGGGTCAAAACACCAGTAGTAGTATCTATTTTATTTAGAGATGTATAAACAAACTGTTCGCTAACTGAAAACGTAGATAAAAACATTTTCTTACATACATCGATATAGGAAACATTAATAAAGTTTGGTCCCGGTAATTTGTATTTTAATGTATATTTACGATTGGATGGTCTATCTGTGTAAACTCTTCGTTTTCCTTGTTTAGTAATCAAATTCGCGACGTAACTCCACTGCATATATCGGCCACCTAATTCCCAGAAACTCGTAAATATATTTAAGCGCTGTAGCTCGCTAATCTTCTCACGGCACTTCATGCGACATGTTTGCGGACACGGTGGACCCATTGCCTTTTGAGGCCTGGTAGTACCGTTTCGACTTTTATATTCCTTTCCTGTATTTCTTAAAGCTTTCCTTTTCACATCGATCCATTCCGAAACATGCTTCTTCCTAATATTTCCTTTATCTTTCCGTGGTTTTCTTTTGTTAGAAACAGGTGTAGTATTTACAGATGAGCATGAGAGTGGGGTATTTACTTGAGGAGTGGAAGCAAAGCTAGTTTCTGGTAAAAGAATTGATTCTATGGACACAATATTATCATACATATCTTCAGTTTGTTTTGGAACAAACCAGGGACAGAAATGATTGTTACAGTCATTGTCAAGATGCTTAATTTCGCATTTTATTGAAGGGCATGGAGTATTGAAGGTAAGATCTTCATTAAACGAAACGTTACTTTCCGAAGCTGGAATGTAACGTTCTTGAATAGGCCTGGCAGTGTAACCTGAAATAGAAGAAAATTAAGCATGCAAAGAAAATAGATTATCTCCTTATTGCAGACTTTTAACAGAGATGATACATAAAAAGGGGTGCAGTAATGACAAGCAATAATTGTATAATCACCAGCCTTATCGCTAGTAGCAATCTCGTGCAAGTAACCATGGCTTAAAGGGCAAAACAAAAATAATATTAGATAACAGCCCAAAATCCCTGTAATAAAAAAGCACCCACCACCACGATAAATATGAAAGTCGAACCCATTTGGTTGATTTTTTTTTATAAAAGAATAGATTCAGTAAAGTCACACCAACACACAATATTTTTATAAAATGTTTTAAAAATTAAAAATAAAATCTATACATACTGTCAAGGATTGACTCGTCAGAAGATTGGACGAAAGTGTTTATTATAGTATTAGCGTATACATGTTGTACTGTACTGTTAATTCCTTCAAAGTCACGAGCAGTAGGTGAACTGGCAGACTCATCAAATATTTCCATTAAATTATTTATGGCCTCTATATCAGCACCCGGGGGTAACGGAGATTCTAAAACCAACAAAAATTAATGTATTATACAAAGAATCTACGATTTAACGTCACGTAATGTATCGTATGTTTTTATCGATGCAACGTAAAATATGGTAAGTATTACATACTATTTTTTTTAAGGTATGTTTCACGGCGTAAAATATAGTAAGTATTTTTACAATATAAATATTACTTAACTATTCCCATGTTAAATGTAGCAAGTATCACTTAAGACACAATAAATACACTGACTTCCGATGTATATTATTGTAAGTATTCCTTACTATAAAACACACCGGAGAAAATGAAATAAACAATTTATACACGTAAATCTAGTTCTCTGTTCCTCATAAGAATAAAATAATGAAAAAACGTATTTATTAATCTAGTAATAAGGAACAATTCACAAAAATACATATTATTTACCTGGATTATCTTCTTTCTCTTCATTGAGATCGGAACTTTTGACGGCTAAATTAAATATAGTTTTAGACCTTGAAGAATTTTTTCTGAAATATTGCGAATTACTACCACAATTCATTGTTACTACACTATTTTAAATTCGAATAATAACGGTGACACGAAATCAGAGCGAATACACTGCACCCGTGGTATCGACCGGCGCGAACGATCGTTACTAACACATACAATGCGCGCGCGGTCAGTGAAGAGCCCCCCGCGTCCCGCGTTAACTGCCGCTTCGGTTGTCGCGATACTTCGCGCCGGTTACATTCAGAAATTACTATATTATACGGCCTGAAAACTAGACTTACCTTAAGAATTTCTTTAAAATTATTTTTGTACTGATTCTATAGCACTAAAATACATTATTTTTTGAAATAAAACAAAAATCGACTTTTTGTGGATTACCACAATATACGTGGGAGGGATCGATACTTTCGATTGCCTTAGACAATATTTTAAAGAATTAGACAGATTTTAATTACGTATAGAATGAGTCTACCAACCTATTTATAGTACAGGTACTTAAGTAAGAATGTTCACTTGCAGCTTTTATTTTCGCAGATATCTAGAACGACCAAGTATATCCGACTATCTGGGTTTTTTATCCACGTAGAAAAAATAACCTTACCTTCCGTATACCGCAAGGTCCAAAAAATTGTGTGTATGAGTGCTCCATCGTTGACAATATGTCTGGACAATGAGAAGCTGAAATATCGCCTCCCATAAAAAAAATATCTTTCCATGGCTTATACATTTGGATAGGATATGAATTATATAGACTTTTGTATCTGGGTATCATAAATTTGTATCTGTAACCAGATACAAAATAAAAAACACTATTGTTTTGGGTTTTGGGTTCGGTGTCTTAAGTAATTAGAGATTAGACTGAAATGCGTGCTTTTCTGAGATTTTCGACGTAGCATGAGGACTATAAGGAATAACCGATGAAGGCGACTTCAATCACGGCTCCGAGATGCGGCCTATTGGGTCTCCATTTTAATGAGGACCTTCCGTACAGCGTTTCTACGTCGGACCTCATCCAGTCTTAGGGAAGACTCCCCTGGTGGCCAGGCGTGCCGCCTCTTCAAAAGATACTTAGGTGTTATGACAAGAGAATCTTCCTGAGAAACTCGATCTCAAAATGTCCGACAGTAAAATGGAAAGAAGTATCTAACAAATCGAAAAAGTTTTCTTACTTAATAAGCAAGAAATATAACTTATGTAGTAAAATGTCAATTACGCGGCATTTCGGATTATATTACGTGCACGTGTTCAGTACACATGACTCCATTGGAGTCAATGATCCGTTATCATTTACCTAAAGACTATTACTATCTGTTTCAAACACCTAATTAGCTAACTATCCAATAAACAACGATCGATGTTTAATATGTATAAAGTCTACTGAAATTATTCACAAATACTTTGTAAACACATATTTATTTAACCTTACGTCGTGGAGTTTAACAAAAATGAAAACATATACAACCAGACTCAAAACATGAAAAAATCTACTAATGAAGTAAATATTTATCCTGCCCGTGTTTTTACAAGATGTCCATTTGGAAACTTATTTAAGCTTGATACTTAAGCATCCATGAAAAAAGGACGAAGCGAGACATAGCGTTGGATGATTATTATATTACAATGTATAAAATTGTGAGTTTGTTAGAAGCAATTTTTTACTAATTTTTTAATCAATTTTTCAAAACACGGTATGTAATAGAAAAGTTTAAAAACTATGTTGATAATATATTCAACTACAAATAAGAATAATGGTAAGCTTATTTGCTTTTTTGTTCACATTACTTAAGGATAAGATAAAATACATTTAGTCTTTAATGTGTCTTCAACAAATATACATTTAAATAAAATATATGAATAAATTATCGGTTCCATCGTTACGTTTTCATAATTTGAAGCTAAAGTAGGTTTTAAGTATGCAAAACTGTTGAACCATTTTCGAGAAAATTGTAACAGCATATTTGTCGTTTCATTTATGAAATTTATACTAATATTAAAAAGCTATCCCATTTATCGGGGAAGAATATAGGCTATATAACATCACGCTACGACCAATAGAAGTGGAGCAGTGACCATAAACACCGGTGAAACTGCGGGCACTGCGGGTGAAACTTTTAATTCCATCAAAAAACTAAGTGAGTCTGTGATGAACAGATAGATGAAAATCATCGAATAGTCATGTTGACTTCGTTGTTGCAGAGATATAAGTCGATGAATTTTATAAACTTCACATACATTATTTTGTATTTTTTTTTATTAGAAACTGTTTAGTTATCTGGGCACATATATATATTATTAAAGACATCAATTAAAGAATATTTGCTTTTCTTCACTCGTTATTCTTCACCAGCTTTCTTCTTATTTTATAACTGACATCATTGTGTGATAACTGATTAATTATTTTCTTTTCCTATATCTTGGTGATATGGATGTATTAATTATGAGTTATCATTGGTTTGAGTATTTCCGAATGACAGTGATTTTCAGTGTACGGTTTGAACGGTGTTTTGACATTTTTGACGCACGACTTACAGTGAAGTGAAGAACAGTGAACACACTGTTCTCTCAAATCCGAGAGGCCATCATTCGAGAACGATGTGAACTTAGTCGAGATTCTCGCTGAGCTGAAATTTCTGTGGCACGTAACCTGGCCTGACGTTCCTGAGATGCAGTAAGTCTCGCCTCACGATCTTCTTCAGATTCCTGTGATCGAGCTATTCTCATCCTTTTAGCAATTTTGCTGCAGTGGGAGAGGTTCGATCTTTTTCGAGGTATTCTTATAATGGACAATACCTACTACCACAACGTCGTTTAATAAACGTGTACTTTAACATAAACGATTAAATTGTAAGTACTTACAGATTTTTACAAATAAAAATTAAGAAATGACAAAATCAAGAAAAATACTAACTATAGGTACTAACCTAACTTACCTATATGTATTTAAAGTTTAACTATTAAAACGTGTTAATCTAACCTGATATAAACTTTATACCTATTATCGGAAACAAAAGAAATGTGAAATAGATTTTTTTTATTTAAAGTCCGTAAAATGTACAGATTGTTTTTAATTAACTACTAACCTAACCTAACAAAATAAATTACAAAAGAATACACACAGAGTTTAGCAATTAAAATCGCCTACTTACGAATTATATATACCTACTACATACCGACGGAACCGACGGTTTATTTCCATACGAAGACGTAACCCCAATAATACAAACTATTATAAGGTACACGGGCTGCACCGTCAGCGTATTGACAACTCATTGAGGTCACGCACCTCTAGCAATACGTACACCGCGGAACTGAGATCACTTCGTTCAAAGATCGAACTTAGTCAACTAGTTAGGTATAGATTGTAATATGATAGTTTTATTTTATTAATTAAATTTTTAAGTTTAAATTTAGTTTTTCTCAATCTCCCCCGGCTGAAGCCTACGTAATTGGCGCAGTCGGTATAATATTCGCGGCAAGATTTCGGAGCTAGGCGCGTCAAGATTTGAAGATTTCCGAAGTTAGGCGCGTGAAGATTTCCGAAAATTATTAATTAAAATTCGTAACCGAATTGAACCGTGAACCTACGAGTGCTCCAGCCAGTGGAGAGTATCCGAACATTGATACGCAGAGAAGAATGAAACTATGGGTTGCACAAATTTATGTCCTTGTCCTTAGTAAGTCATTTTTAGTAGCAAAAATGTTTAAACCGAAAAGTTCGGGCACCGAGTCGGCGCTAAGGCAGTCTAGGATTAGATAGCGTTAGAGAACTTGATTTTTAGATTCAGATTTAATTTTAGATATTTCTCACGAGAAGTAATATAAAGAAGAGTTTCCGAATATTCTCACGCGGTTCATAAAAATTTGCGACCAATCATAACCACATGCCTCGGTACAGAACTGGTAGCAGATTATCGAACTCATGTTTATTAAAAGGTAGTTTAAATAAAAGTACTGGGCCAGGGGCAAGCAGTATTAACTCAAATGGTATTCCAGATAACTGGTTAGAAATAAGAAATAGTTTAATAAATCATTTTGCCGATCAAAGGGATGAAACGGCCCTATATAACGACCTCTCGTTGGCTACACAGGGTCCTAAGTCTCCTCAGGAATTTTATGATCACTATCAGACATTATTTAGTACTATAATGACTATCTTGGTTCACACATTCGATGTATGAGACCGGACACTATTGGGAAGTCCTTGGAATATGTACAGGAAGAACTTAATATATTATATCTACAACAACGAAATGATTTTGCGGGTAAGTCACAGCAGACCCTGAAAATCACTAATTCAAGTTCTGCACAAATTCTAAGACCACATCTCAAACAAGCAACAAAATCTCACATTTTCAAGCGAAATCAGCGGTATTGGCAATTCCTGTCACGCAAATATTTTTTCCGCCCGTAACACAGCCTTTTAGATTCGCACCCCTGCCGTAGCAGGGCTTAAGAGTGTACCCAGCACAGAGCCAGTACCAACCAAAGGTAAAGATGCCATCGCGTATTCAACAAATGTTTAGTGCTAGACCCCCTATGTATAAGCCACAAAGTAACGTTCTTCGCGTACCACATAGAAACCAGTCAAACCAGTCTTTTGCTCCGAAACCTATGAGCGGTGTACACCATCATACCCCTAAACCTTTGCCTCCAGGCGGAATTCGAGGACATGATTGGCGTGTATACAGTAATCCACCCACATCTAATTACCTTAGATTGCGAGAAATGAATATGAACGAGTGTTATGACGTAAATTATTATTACCCGGAATATTATAATTATGAGCCAAATTATTACGATTATTACCCTAAGACTAATGACGATAATTATTACTATTATGTTTATAATTCTGACGAACAGACCGACACATCTTATCGGCAAATCTCCCCGGACCAACCCTCGAATTTTGATAACAATGACGTTTCAGATAGTTCTAAAAATTTTCACATAGTTCAGATGTCAAAAAAGCAAGGATAGATATAAATTTACAAACTCAACGGCAGCTACCATACATTCAAATTCGTATCCCCCATTAAAACTATTAATTGACACGGGGGCTAATCAATCATTTAAAGCCCTCAAGCTGTACAAAGTTATTTTTCCAATTTTCAGTTAGACCCTTTCGAAGTTACTAACGTACATGCTACTAGTAGAAATAATTATTCAATTTAACGGAATTTAAGGATAATGAAAACATATGGTTCTACATCTATAATTTTCATGACTACTTTGACGGACTTATTGGATTAGATTTGTCTACCAAATGGGAAGCTAAGATTGACTTAATAGACAGAACATTGACCACACAATCTATGGTTAATCCAATTCAAATGTATAACTCCCAAAATATCAATTTATTTGAAGTCATGATACCAACCGCACACAGTTCAAAATTAGTTAAACTCCCTATTAACGCCCTAGACGGTGACGCCTATTCCGGAACAAGTAATTTGTAATTGTATAATATCAGAATGTATTAAAACCATAATTAATAGCCGCGGTGTATTGGAAGTAAGAAACCCAACCAGTAACGACATCATTCTTTCATTAGATCATTCCGTTAGTGCAGACTTATTTAATATTGAATGCACGCGCCCTAAACAACTGTCATCGCGCGCGCAAGACTTTATATCACGCTTACGTATAATATATAATAATAATAATAACTTCACACATCTCACACACGGCCGTCTAATCCCAAACTAGGCAGAGCCTGTACTATATTTCTAAATACATACATATTTTAGATAGATTATTATGGAACATCTAAACGAAGAAGAGAAAGCTAACCTGATAGCTCTTTGCTCTCGCTACGCGGACGTTTTCTATCTGGAAAACGAACCCCTCACATTTACAAATAAAATTAAACATCGAATCAATACGACTGATGAGGTTCCAATTTATACTAAGAGTTACCAACACCCTTTTGTTCATCGACAGGAGGTCAAAGATCAAAATGACAAAATGCTTTCCCAATGTATTATTAAAGCATCAGAATCCGCGTGGAGCTCACCAATTTGGGTGGTGCCCAAAAAGGCTGACGCTTCTGTCAAACAAAAATGGTGCCTCGTAGTTGATTTTCGGAAGTTAAACGAAAAGACCATAGACAAGTATCCTATCCCCAATATTATTGACGTATTGGATAAGTTAAGAAAGTGTCAATATTTTACCACCCTCAATAGATAATTCAGCCACTAGCACAACTCATACAAGTCTTGAAAATCCCATTTTAGAAAGCCCAAACAAGGAACAATTCAATATTGCCCCCAGCCACGAAACCTTTGGAATTTTATTCATGGCGATCTGTTCACTGATCAGAATAAAAAAAAATATAACATTTATAGACGTTTTCTCCAAATACGGCCAGGCTTATTATTTAAACGACGGTACGGCAATAAGTAAAGTGCAAGCGTTTATCATGTTTTGTACTCACCATGGATTAAATTACCTTTGAAAATAGTTCACCACAAAACTTTACCACACTATCCTACGATCGACGATCTAACGAGAATGGGAACATAGAAAGACTTCATTCCACCCTCTTAGAGCACCTTCATATTTTAAAATTGCAACGACAAGATGAACCAATTACAAACCTTATGACTTATGCTATTATTGCCTATAACAGCTCCATTCACAGGTTTACTAAATGCAGACCCGAGAGATCCTGTAGACATTGACTTAAGCGAGACTTTATTGCAACAATACCTACTGACCCATCGAGAACAGATAAATGTAGTCTATTAATGAGACCCCACCAGACTAATAAGCCACTACCACACGTTCTTGCAATATGTTAAACTAGATGTAATTGAGCACGAAATATCTATACTAAAGCCCAATTACAAACTTATAAGGATAAGTTAATAAGTGATACTTATTCACTATATGAACTGCAAGTGAATTATTTAACTAATAAGATAAATAGGATTTTGACCCATTTAAGTAGCTTAGAACCCAGTAGAGTAAAGTGAGGTCTGATAGATTATCAGGTTTAGGATCTACGATTAAAAGTATTACTGGAAATCTCGATTATTATGATGCCATTAGATATAATAATGCGTTAAAATTGATAGAGACTAATCAAAATATGCGAGAAACGTTTGTGCACTTTTGCTGATCGTTGAACTCGTGACCGTCACGCTAATCATACATATAAACATCCACTAGAGGGCGCTAATCTAAACATTGTGTTCTGTAAGCTCTTTATTAATTAATGTAGAAGCGTAAAAAAGCGGCGGTAGCGTAATGGCTAAGGCGTCGGACTTCGTACCGGGTTGCATGACAGGCTAGCTAGGCGACGTGCGTCTAAACGCACCATTAGATTTCAACAACACCAGCTGACATAGGTAGTTCTGCATATAAGTTGGTGTGTCATTACACTTGCTTGCTGAGCAAAATTTATATTTCTTGGTAACGATACCATGTTCTTACATGACTTAGGGTTCTGTGGATGATTAGTTTCACAAAACGAGTGCTTATCGGCTCATATATGAATTATAGTTTAAAAAACTAAAAAACACGCTTTTATAGAAAAGTCAACTAAAAAAAATAAAAAATTTAATCGAATTATTGCACTATCATTGGTCTTTGACAGGTGTGCAAAATTTGAATGAAATCTGCCCGTTTAAAGTGGGTCAAAATCGTGCCCAAAGGAGTCGGTTACAAACATACAAACAAACATACATACAAGTGAAGCTAATATAAAGCGTGTAAAAAGACAAATTATTAACAGTTAGAAATTGGCCAGGCTCATATAAAACAAAAATATGTCGTTTCTTTCATTCATCGAGTCCAAAGAAAATAAAATTTCACTCAAGGAGGTTAAAGTATGATTCACAATTTTTCTCTTAAATACATATTGTATTTGAATAAATAAATCTATGGTTATGTAGTTTTAGAAAACTCCTAGCTAAAGCACTTAATTAATTTATGATAATATTTACATATTCAGGTATGTTGTCAAACCGAGCGCAGGGCACGCCGCAATAGTCTCAGTAAGACCCGTCATGGAAGATTGGCTAGAGAGGCGACATGGTAGCCTCTCCTTCCGGCTGACGCAGATACTCACCGGACACGGCTGCTTCGGTAAGTACGTATAGGCTGCTCATTTTGCGAGGAGCTAAAGATGAGAGGCGGCGAAAAGAATATGGGAAAGAACGAGTACCCTCCCGTCCCGGAGTAGCGGTACCAGGCGCCGAAATGCCGAACGATCCAGAGTCCCCCAAGTCTCTATAATTTTCTTGATACAATACAAAAGTGTTGAAAGGTCACAGTTGAAATTTATCCAAAAAGTCTCCTTGATTTATACCGTAGTATCTTAAAATAATGTTATTTTATTTGGATAAATTTCAACTGTGACCTTTCAACACTTTTGTATTGTATCAAGAAAATTATAGAGACTTGGGGGAAAATCTTATTATTTTAAAAAGTCTCCTTGATTTATACCGTAGTATCTTAAAATAATGTTATTTTATTTGGATAAATTTCAACTGTGACCTTTCAACACAATAATCTGCATTTCCTAAGTCTTCCCGGTGATTTGATACAGTCAAATCAAAATTTAACATCTATAAATCTTGATATAAATGAGAACTTGACAGCTATAGCAAAGATTTTAATTTAGAACTAAATAATAATGAAGGCCGAGTAAAAAGTCTAGATTAAGTAATCTAAATTTTTTACACTGAGTCGAATCTATTGAGTTTACTAATATTACAGTAAACCACCTTAATAGAAAACGCGAACTAAAGAAAATACTAAGTTTCAACCAGCTCAAAACACAAGAGAATTAAGTGTTCTCATTTCAGTTCACATTTTGCAATTTTTTGGTTTTGTTTTTTTATACAACTAAGTTGACAAACACCTAACTGGCTTGATGGATATAAACACTAGGAACAGTAATTCAGACTCGCCTCGACTGGATATCTATTGACTCTACTCGATATTTCCCATTTGAAGTGATTATTTATTTATTTAAACATCTTGGCTTTTAATGGCCTATTTTGAAAAGAAAACAGTAGTGTTTCATGGCAGGTTTCCTATTTTGATTAACGACGTGAAATTTTTCAGTGTCACTTTGAAAGCTCATGGTAAATAATTTACGCCAAAACGGTGTCGTCACTCGCCATCGTCGCGTCGGTTTGCTATAGATATCTCAGGCCTAAAGTAGACAATTTTGACGAAGCCATAGGTAGTAAAGGTAGTAAATCTCGCCTTGGAGAAATTCAAAAACTTGGTTTAACGGTATAATCATCAAAATGCCAAGCAATTTTAATAAAGAGCCCTAGAATGATGATGTTAATACCTCTACAATCAAAATCAGTCTTTCAGGCAAGGACCTTGGTCCGTAAATCGATACTGTATTCAAACAGCCTGGTCAATTTACTTATTCCGATCATTTTTATTATGTTGCCTACTCATATTTACATTTTTTTTTATAGAGACAACTATACGAGCAGGTTTTTCTGACTAATAACCATAATAAAACAATTGCAATTTAGATCTAATGATATCAAACTTAATTTGAATAAAATGTCATATTATATAATAATTTGCATGAAATAACTCCTACTGAACGTGGAAATCCACAGTTAGATATTTTTTTGTAGTCTAATTTATTTGTGTATTTTTATTAAAAAAATACGCAAGTACCTAAATTAAATATGAATGGCTTTGCTTTGTAAGAGATCGTACACAAGTTTTATTACGTAACTAGCAGCGCCCCGCGGTTTCACCCGCGTAAGTCCCGATCCCGTGGGAATATCGGGATAAAAAGTAGCCTATATTAACATGTCCAGGTCTCCAGCTATCTACATACCAAGTTTCATCGCAATCGGTTCAGTGGTTTTTGCGTGAAATAATAACAAACACACATCCATCCATCCAAACTTTCACATTTATAATATTAGTGGGATAGTGGGATTTGCTTATTAACCGACTTCAAAAAGGAGGAGGTTCTTTATTCGACTATATTTTATTTGTTTCTTTTTTCGCATGTGTTGTTGTTACAGGATATCTTCGCCATTTATGAACCGTTTTTAAACAATCTTTTTTTTATTTAATTGATTATACTCAAGGTTGATCCCGTTTAAATGTTAAGAAAATGATTCACCTGTAAGAGTGGAAAATTAAGGCATGAAAAATACTGCTTATTTGTCGTGATTTAGGAGCATTGAAGTCGGTGATACTTTTTTAAAAGTTAATAATTTTGTTCCCAAATCTGATGGTAACTCTTAGGACTTCTAGAGCTTATTCAAGCATGGTACAACCGTTTAGTGATAGACTTATCAATTCAAAACGTCATATATAGATCTAAGATAATACAATTAATATTCTTGACATTAGATAGATGACAGTTGTAAATGGTTTTGAAAGATATTTATTTTTCATTTTTCCCATACCTATATGTGTAAGCGTGTACCTGCAATACCGAATCAAAGTCGATACTTTGATTTGGTATTGCTGGGCCGATGGCCAGCATATACTGAAAACTTTATCAGCAAATTATCACCATACTTTTTCATAACTTTGTACTATCGTGCGAATAAGAAATCATTTTATGTAATTAATTTTGTTACCCTTTCATTTCCTCGCAGTTATGTGTATCGATATAGCGGGGCCATGCGAGCTAGACCGAAAAAACTAGTGGCAATGCTTTGTTTGTTCAATGTACCTCACAAATTCATTAACAAGATTCAATGTACCTCAACTATTTTGATAGAAATTACAATTAATCGCCTGATCCATCCAGCGGGGCCCTCCGTTGTATTACGCTCCGAATACATAAAAATAATACTGATCGTAACTTGTGCCAATATACCTCTCAATTCATGTATTAACTCCAAGGGATCTTTAATAGAACAGGAGAAATCCAGCAAGAAAATTTTGTCTGCCCAGCAGGGCCCTTTGTAATTTGAATTCATACGTGCAGAAAAAGTACACCATTGTTATGTATTACCAATGTACCTTAGACTTCTTCAATATTACCAAATTTTTCGCAGTTTTTTTACATTTTATTGTAAATGCAAAATAATGATTCTAGTAGGTAGTAGGCGCTTGATAAGGTAAGATCAACATAACAAATATTTCCCGCAATGAGGGTAGGTATGATAAACTATTGCTATTGCGTGATTGTCACCAGCGAATGAAACACTGCAATATCTAGTTTGTTAATAAATGTTGTATTGTACCTATCGTTTGAATTTCAATCATCAATCATCAATTTGAATATTTCTCTGGTATTAGATAGAGTATTCATTGACGAAGGTTATAGGTTATGTAACATCACGCTACGAGCCATAGCAGCGGAGCAGTGACCATAAACGCAAGTGAAACTGCGAACAATTAGTGTGTTATAAAGCGAATTATTTGAACCTGAGGTTGAGGAGTTCCAAGCCATAGTTTCAACAATATATGGGTTTATCGCACCACAAGTAAAAAATAAAAGTAACCAAAGGCCCTGGGGCAAAAAATAAACTAGAGCCCAACTAAATTATTTAAAATCGTTTGTTCCCTATTCGTGTCCCGTTTTAATTAAATTAAATTTTAATATAAATAGTGGTTTAGTTACAACTCTAGTACAAACCTGATAACTTCTGGTTCTATAAAATCTGGTTTATTTATATTCCGAATGTGCGCGAAATTTTACTAGTTCAATTTATAGTTTGTAAGTCAGAGTCTGAGGGCCCCCCTGAGCTTGGGGGCCCCGGGGCACTGCCCCGTCTATCCCTCCGGTAGCTACTCCACTGTACTCTGTACACTGTACTCCTAATATGTAAATATATAAAACAAAGTCGGGTTTGTTCGAATACTTATAACTGGAGAAGGGCTGGACCGATTTTCATGGTTTTTGATTTGTTGTATTTGTCTTCGTCCCGAATAACACAGTAACTATTAAAAACATTGGAAAATTGACGAAAAAAGAATTAAAAGAAAAAACATTTTCCCATACAAAATGTTGGTGGGTTTCGTAACTGTCAAACATTTAATGTTCATCCCCGTCGATACGGTAAACTCTCCACTCAAATTAAAGAACGTATTTAAATAAAGGTTTTTCGAATCCACAAGATATATTCACAATATTCCGATAATGGCAAATTTTAGATGTCAGTAATGAAAAAGGATTGACACATTTTGTGTAAACTAAGGAAAATATATCAAGCTACTTAAATATATAAAAAATGACAAATGAACAAATGACTTAATTAAAAAACAAAAAAAATTGACAGCAAAGAAAGAGACGCTAATGGCGAATTCAAATAACGTACTGATAACAACTACATAATGCAAGAGAAAGAAATCAATGTTTGTTTGTTTGTCCGCTATGCGTTTCGAAACCATTGATCAGATTGTGATGAAACTTTGGAAGGGTGTTTTGGGGAAGCCTGCGAGGGTTCCTGGCCGAAAAACTTGATAAAAATAGACATTACAACGCATGCCGGGTGCATCTAGTGAATAATAAATTAGAGTTTAAGAGTCAACACCGGTGTTCAGGTGTTGATTCTCACGGCCGAGTTTTAATATATACTATATATATATATATATATATATATAGCTACCACATCTATCAAAAGAGTTATGTTATTGATGGAAACGACTTTTAGCCAGGTTAGGTCCTCAAAATTGGCATGGCTTTTGTTACGGGTTACGTAACAATACAGAGCACTATCTAGATCTTTTTTTTTTTTTTTGTGCCTGTGGAAACCCCCTCGGGTTGTCACCCCACCGGGGTTTTCGTCGGGGCGGTGTATCGGAATCGAACCGACTAAAACCACACGGTGTGCCGTACTGCGCCTTAAGTAGGAGGGATCCGGGTACAGATTTTATTAAGACATCCGGAACCCTCCTAGCGCCTGCCCGCAAAGCGCGGGCACCACCTTCGGGTAAAAAACCTCTCAATAGGAGACGTCCAGGCACACGCGGACGCCGCCTCCTCGCGGGGGGCCACTATAGCGGGTGGAGGGGAAGACCCGTCCCGACCAAACGCGGCCACACTCAGGGCGGCAAGAGGCGCTGGTAAGTGCGCCTCCGCCGACCGGTTCGCCGGCGGCGAATTAGGTCCGGGTGGAGATCGTCCTCCCGGACCCTTTCCGCCGCCTCCTTCTGCGAGATGACGTCCTCACAGAAGGTCGCGACCGCGGTAAAATTAATGTCGCTACCGGCCATGGAGCGTATGACGGCCGGTAGCGAGAGATCCCCTCCGATGACTGCAGTGAGGGCCCGACGCTGCGTCGCCCAGGCGGAGCAAACCGCCAGCGTGTGCTGAGCCGAGTCCTCACTGCAGTCGCAGTGGTGACCAGCGGGACTCAGTTCCCTCCTAGCGACCGAGTGCAGGTACTTCCCGAAGCAGCCGTGCCCGGAAAGGACCTGCGTCAGTCGGAAGGAAAGGGTCCCGTGCTGCCGCCCTGCCCACTCGACGATGACCGGCTGGAGCGCCTCCACGGCGGCAAAGTCAGTACGTGGAGCCTCCAGTCGGGACGACCAACGAGCCATGGTGGCTCGGTGAGCGGCCTCACGCCATTCGCGTACCTCTTCGGGCGGGGGCTGACTGCCACTTCCCGCCCGGAACTCAGCCGTTCGCCGATATACTTCGGCGAGCACTTCCGCCTCCAAATCCCACGGGGGTGCGGTATCCGCGTATGGCTCTAACCACCATAACCCTCTGAGGGCGCCAGAGGCGCGCCCTATTCTGGGCGGTCAGAGCTCCCGCCCACACCGGTGCACGGTACAGTGCCATTGACCGGACAACCCCCGTGTACAGCCGTCTTGTAGCGACACTGGGTCCGCCCAAATTGGGCAAGAGTCGCCCAAGGGCGGACGCAGCGCCGACCAGCTTCGGAGCAAGCTGTCGGAAGTGCTCGTCGTAGAGCCACCTACCGTCGAGGATCAGGCCCAGATACCTTATGTGGGCCTGAACCGGTACGAGGACCGAGTTAACCTCGATAGAGGCGCCAGGAGGTGGACCACGACGGGGCCCATGGAATAAAAGGGTCTCCGTCTTATCCAGGGCCACCCGCAAGCCCAGCGCCTCCATGCGCCCGACCACCAGGGAGACTCCCCTGGTGGCCAAACGCGCCGCCTCTTGAAAGTTCACCCCCCCGGGCTGTGACAAGAGTGTCGTCGGCGTAACAGATTACACCCAGCCCGGGGGGAAGTCGCCTCGAAGGGCCCAGTCGTACCCCATGTTCCACAGGAGTGGTCCAAGGACAGACCCCTGCGGAACACCGCACGACATGGGCCGACGACTCAAAACTCCATCTCGGTCCTCGTACATGACGGTACGCTCCTCTAAATAGTCTGCCACTAGCCGCCTCAGGTACCCTGGCACTCCGTGATAGTGGAGTGCTTCCCTGATGCAGCTGAATGGCTGACTATTGAACGCGTTGGCGATCTAGATCTAGGCCTAAAGTAACCATAGCTTGTATAATAACATAACTATAACACGGATAAACACACTTAGATACTTTTATTTTAGTAAATACATGCATATTTAACATAGAAACACCGAGACCAATGCAAACAGAAACATATATCATGCATACAAATATTTGCACTAAGCAGGAATCAAACCTGTGACCTCGCAGACGAATGCACTGCCACCGCACCACTTAAGTAGTAGGTTAGTTACACTAAAGGTATACTGCGTTAAGCTAAATTTGATTAAAACAGTACAAGCCATTGACCATGTATAACAATAAGGGAAGACAAAGCTGTCAATTGTTCCCGTCATCGTGTAGGAGACTGGAACCCAGAAATAGTTTTGTAATCAAATATCACAAGCACCATCGCAATGACTTATATCAGAATATGTCTATGATTGGATATTTGATGGTAGAGAACATTATACTTTCTAAACATACCAATAACTTTTACGGGAATCCGAAGACAAATTGGGAATTAATAAAGTTTTTTTAGTTAAATTTATAACTTTTATATGACACTACATCCAATTCAAGAACCTACATAATTTTTTAATATATCTTACATTTAAATACAATTGTTTACCAATTTAAAAACATATTTTAGAAGTACCTAACCCTTAATCCCAAACATTAAACGACGTAAATGGACTAACTATAAAGGAAAGGAATATATATCCTCATAATCGTTATTTACTCGAAAACTAAAATATTAATGATTTATCCACATGGGTTACAAAGTGACACTTATGAAAGTCAAAACCCACAATAACATTTCGGGGCGTATTCGTGCAATAGTAGAGTTCTAATAAAAATACGGCTCTAAAAACTCACAAGTCCAACTATAATTTCTTTTACATTACTGCAAGAGTGTAAAAATATTCTATGTACTCATACCTCAAGTAATTACCACAATAAATACAGACATGACTGAATCTGCACAATTACACGCACACCTACACACATTCACTCATATACACAACACGCCTAAATGCTTACATATTATATACCAACACGATATAATTGTAACATGATCAATTATATAAGTATTAAAATAAAATGAAGACGGAACGAGAAACCTACTTAATAAACCATGTAAATTGCAAATAGGGATTGCAAGACCGGCGGGTCCGGTAACATTCTACCGGTTCCGGTCATCGGATCCGGCAAAAAATAAAATACAGCAATTTTTTAAAAGTTTCTTGTACATTGTTACTTGTGCAGTTACTACCGCACCCCGCATGTACCCAACCTTACTCCACATTACAAATGCGAGTCCCCAACCGAGAAGTATTTAATTTTTTCAAAAAAAAACCGACTTCAACAAAAAAAAACAATTCCATAAAAGACTTATATATGGTTTTCCCATCAATGCCATTGTCAGAACTGGACCAAATTGAAATGGGACCACACGGGAAGCACCAGCTTTCAAATAAAAAAAGAATCATCAAAATCGGTTCACCCAGTCGAAAGAGAGTTCTGAGGTAACAAACATAAAAAAAACATACCCTCGAATTAAGAACCTCCTCCTTTTTTGAAGTCGGTTAAAAAGGTGACAGGGGGCTTTGTAGCCACTAGCTATATTATTTTGTAATAAGTATATATGTAGTCGACTGACAAAGGACACGAGTTTCTCTATTTGTTTGCTACGATTTAAAATCACTATACTAACCAAAAAAATATATTTAATGTTATTTAAGTAATGTCATCCTAAATAATTAATTAAGATAAAATTACATTGATAAAGGGCCCCCGTCGGGTCCGAAACTTGTCGGGCATCTCCGAAATATACACGTGAGTAAAACCGTATATCTTAACTAACCCAATGTCAATTACAAGATATTTTTACTGACGTCATTCCTAACTTTATAACTAATAGGAACACTGAGATTTAACTAATTACATTAGATACTAGATTTCAATTGTTGGGTGGTAACAGACAATAACAATTTGATTATCTGTCTAACCTGTCTGAACCTGTCTTAATTAAGATATGTGTGTAACTGTTTGTTTTTTATTAATTAATAATTGTGGCACTATGTTCATTTCGGCACTAACCAAAAAAATATTATATGATTATGCCCAATCCAGCCGATCCATCCGAATCCGGTCCAGTTGGTCCAATTGGTTGGTCAAATTTCAATCCATCAGGTTCCGGCCGGAACCGGAATGATTGATAAGCCGGATTGTAAAGTCATTATTTATGTTACAATTAATTGTATGTAACAATTTCTATCTTCAATAAACATAATTCTAGTTATTTAAAGATTTGGAGAGCAATATAACAAAGTCTATAGAATAGACGTTTATAAAAAATTATTACCATAATCATTTCGCAGCTAAAGTTAAATGGTCTACAGTAAAATGAAACGCATTGCATCAATACAATTAGATAGAGATACTATTAGACGATTGACCTGATGTAGTTATAATTTTACATTAAACTCCCCAAAATACAATCATTGTCCAATATCGAACTGTATTTATTAGACTTTTAGTTTATCAGTTTCCCGAAGGTGCTATGCGAAAATTTGTAAATAATGTTAATTTTCTCTAGTAGCGAGTTATTTGCGAAAAAAGGATATTTATACAGTGAACTAGACCGCGCGGTAGGCATCGCACGTGTGTTACGGAGTAGTATTTGATTGCCACCGTGTCGTCGAAAACTTTTTAGTGAAGTCGTTATAAAGAACAGACAATGTTAAATGTTTGTGATAACCTAGCGTTGAAATGCTTTGAACAATAAGAAAATTACAGTGAATTTTGCTTTGAGGTAAGTCTAGACGGCTTCTCTAATTACTTTGATTTTTTTTCTGTATTTTTTGTAATACGATTTTTAAAACAATAGTGAAAATAATGTTGATTGTTTGTAAGTATTTGTTGATACACCATGTAGTACTGCTACTATTAATTTACCTATTATTTAGAAATCATTCATTGCTTTACAAATATTTTAACATAAAACCTTGGTAACAACTAATGACTCAAAACTTTTGGAAGCCCTCTATGTATATTAGAGCTTGTTTAATATACTTAGTACCATAATGATAAAATAAATCTATATTTATCATCAATATTTAAATTTTATTTATTTGTAGGTTAGTTCCCGCGCGGTTTCGCTCGCGTGTACATATTTATATATATTCCCGTATTATACATAGTCTCGTGAAAATCGGTCCACCCGTTCCGGAGATTAGCCGGAACAAAAAAGTGATTTTTAGGTATAGGTATTGTGTGCAAATAACTGTTTGAGTTAAAAAAAAAATCTTTTATTTTGACATTACAAACAGACACTTCAATTTTATTTATTTGTATTGATTATTCATTTTGTGATAGTCAGTCAATTTATCACATATTTTATATTAAAGCGATCTATTTCTTTTTCACATTAATGGAAGTATAGGCTTCAAAACATTATTACCTACTTATATTAACTATTTACTAATTTACTGTAGTAAATAAAAACTAAGTTTAACATAACCAAGTGATTTAAAATGATTAAGAATAAATTTGTAATGTAAGGTCGCTCGTGCATGCAATATAAAAAGAAACTGCCACGACCAAAGTGAATACAATAATAAATGTATATTCATGTACATAATTAACTAATGCTAATCTGTGATTTTAAACACACGCTCGATATGTATGGATAATAAAATTTTAAACAATAGAGAATACATTGTCTGAATTCAACAACTTATGTGGTTTGACCTTACAAAAATACTTGTCATGTATATTAAGTTATTATTTACATTAATATTATAAAAAATATATATTTGAAGAGAAACTGGTACCTGAATGTGTTGATTATTCAAAATGTACAAGCAAGATTATTTTAATTCAAAAGTACACCTAAAATAATTTAAAGCTTTATGTATATCTGTGAAGATGAAGACAAAGTTACATAATATCGTAAAAATGACTTGTACTGTACGGAGGATTTCAGGATTTGTCTAACAAATCTAAAGAAGGATGAGATTTACGATTAAAGAATCTTTTGTCCGGGTTAGGTATACCTACGTATATCAATTGAATTCAAATGCATGCAATCAAATTTTTTTACAAAGTTGTAAAAAAAACTAATGCCCAAGTGCATTAAAAATCCAAAGAGAAATCCAACCTCAAGAGCGGCAAAACAGGTCACTTCCAAGTGTCATGTTTTAACAGTATTGAAGTCGGAAATATTTTTTAAAACATTTTTTGTTAAGGAACTGTCAACATGTGTAGTAAAGGGGACCTTTTCAAAATAATTCCTTTATTACCCTAAAAATAATTGATTACTGTATAATAATCAACTGGTATAATTGGGTGTCACAATGTACCTTTGTTACAAGCCACTAGACAGTCGTCTTTTTAACGACGCAAAGATCTATCGCGTTTGTTAACTACGCCGCATTCATCTAACAGTGTAACTGAATATTAATTTAAAATACGTAAATATGTTTTTTGATGTTTTTGAAATCAGACTGGTTCCTGAAATAGGCAATCTTAATCACAATATGGCAAAGTGATTATTCAAATAATTGTGTGATGAGTATGATCATTTGTTCTGTGTCTGGGTGTAATTAATCTATAATATGTATGTATTAAGAAATATATAAGTATGTGTTTATCAGCAGTCTGGTTATCATAGTACAGGCTCTGCCTAGTTTGGAATCTAACGGCCGTGTGTGAGATATGTGATTTTGTTATTATTATTATTTGACTGGCCTGTTGGTCTAGTGGTTAGTGACCCTGACTGCTATGCCATAGGTCGTGGGTTCGATTCCCACCCAAGTCTGGGTGTTCTTTGTGTCCGTTGTTTGTATGTTTGTAAAAGTCCCCCGCGACACAGGAGTAATTCTTAAAGCGGGAGTTGTCTTTTAATAAATAAAAATAAAAATAATTTCAATTGACGTTCATTACATTACCTAGAACATACTATAGAAATCCTGGGGCCGGGAATAGATGAATTTTCAAACTGCCTTATAGCGTTTGGATGTTATAAGGTCTTTACATATGAAATTGGCGTTTTATACGGAAAAAGAAAACCAATTTTTTTTATGAAATTATAAACCTATTTAATTGTGCCATTGTTATCTATGCACTTTCGCAATTTTATAGGAAGTTCATTTATTCCCTTGCTGAAAAAAAATTAAGAGCGAGAATCAATGAAATCTTTGAAGGCGGTTTGGGCTGCCTCACCAGAATTGAAATTTTAACCTGGTAAGAAATTGTCCAAACCCGGAACAAATGATAAACTGTTAAAGCAAGGACCGGGGAGTATGGTGGGTGTCGGAGACATTACAATCGCAGCTATTTGTTTTAAAAGGCAACTCCCCCATTAGGAATATTCCTGTGTCACGGGGGGTTCACAATCATTAAAAAAATGGACACAAAGAACACCCAACTTCTGTCGTAATTATCTGACCAGATTTTAGGAAGCTGTAGTTAACAACATCAGCACTGGTCCACCAGACTCTCACCAGTACTTTTTTTTGAGTCAACTTTCGCCTGGGGCTAGATTTATCTGGTTCTCCAGGGTTCAACCATTCTTGTGAGCATGTTTGATTATCGTACAGGATCCACTTTTCATCACAAGTAACAATACGATTCAAAATCCCCTCATTATTGTGACGGCTCATTATTGTACCGCATGAATTGAGTGAAGCACACCAACAAACGTGTTGAGTTACTTATGTAACGCAACACTCAACGCGTTTGTTGGTGTGCTTCACTCAATTCATGCAGTACCCATTTTTTTGCTTTTTCACTTTTCCAAATCGATTTAAGTGAATTGAAATTATTTTAACACTTAAACCGAAGCCTGCCGCTAATTCTGATTTAATCTTCCACGATCCCTTTTAATTCTTCTTTGTCAATAAGGGTCTCCAGCCATCCACAAGGTATGGTCTGTAGGTTAAAATTTCCAGAACGAAAACGTTGGAACCAAAAGCATACAGCGTTTTTGTTTTACAGTAGCTTCCCCATACATATAATTAATCTTTCAACCTGTTTCGGCAGTTCCAGAGCCACTTGGTGGAACTTGTATTCGTAAATAACAAAAAGATGTCAAAGAAAAATCAAATGGCACGAAAACAAACAAATCAATAAATTTGAGACATAAATACGAGGAGGGGTCACTGAAAGTTTTTAGAAAATAAAAACTGGAATGATATAGAAGCCTGTTAAAATAGAAGTCACAAGGTGCCAGGTCCGGACTGTAAGGAGGATGACACTAGCTCCACACCTTCGATAGACAAATATTCGATAGTCCATCTGGTGGAGTGAGCTGGAGCGTTGTCGTGGTGGAGGAAGATCCTGCTTCTTGGGCGCTGCTGTCTAACATTTTCCAAGACAACTGCATGACAATGACTAACATACCAATCTGCAGTAATAGTCCTTTTATCTTCTAAAATGATTGTTGCGAAATGTCCAGACCGTTCAAAGAATGAGGCAATCATCTTTTTCCCTTGACTTCTGCTCTTCTTTACTTTTGTCGGAAAATCTTTGAATGGAAACATCCATTTCGCAGATTGTCTTTTGGTTTCGGGTTTGTAACAATATATCTAGCTTTCATCACCTGTGACGATATCAAATACAGCATTTGAGTCACCTCTGTCATACTTTCCAAGTATTGAGCGGCACCAATCGTAACGACGGCGTTTTTGATCTTCCGTCAAATTATGAGGTATCCGTCTAGTACAAAGCATTCTGATGCATAAATGTTCATGTAAGACTTTTTGTATTTGACTCATACCAATGCTGCCCGAATCTGGTAATATGCCACCCTTCTATCAGATTCTATCATTAGCCGCACAGCACTCACGATATCTTCAGTAGTCGCCGTAGAAGGACGTCCTTCTCGAAAATCATCAGTGCTTTGACCACGTTTAAACTCATTAAACCAGTTGTAAGCAGTGGCACGAGATGGGGCTTCGTAATGCAATGTTAATCGAAATCTATTGTAACATTGTTGTTGAGTGAGTGAGAAAATTTTCTTTAGTCAAATCCATTTCTATGCACGATAGACACTTTTAACATTGCCGCCAATTTGTAAAAATAAATGACATATGTCACATATGAAATCATTAAACATCTACAGCTTGCCAAAGAGAGACAGGGCCTTTCTATTGTCCTACAGGATTCATTGTAGGAAACATACACACAAATAAGAGGTATCTTTGTGCATATTCAACAAGTTAAGACAAATTTCGGCGTGAAGTTGTTGTTATTTGTTTTGAGTTTAAACGACACCTACTTTACAAGTCTTTTTACTAAAGACCTGTTACTAATTTCGAAAGGGTTTGTAATTAATCAAGCTCCTCTATGGCTTTATGTTCATCGTTATCGACTTTGTCTCCCATCTACCATGGGGCCCGTTTGTGTGTTCGCCAGCCCATTGTAAATGGGCCTACGATTGCAGGGAGCTATAGGTGGAACTCTCAGCGGCCTTCGGGAACGCAGACCTAGATGTACTGATATCTTTCAAGTTCTTTACGCGAACTTCGCAGCGACATAAAATCGTTCCTTACTGACAAACAAGTTATTAGTTATTAATTTACCAACCACCTTCTGTTGTTTTGTTTTATTTAAACTGGTAACTAGTTATACGTAAAAAAAAAGTAAAAATGAGCACAGCATGCGGTGTTTGCTCATAAATGGTTGTACATTTAGAATAAGTATGTGTATGATAATTTAAGTGCATGAAAATAATAAATGTAACAACTGTCAGCAAACCAAATAAATAAACACAGACCTACTTCACGTAAACGATTTCGGATGGTTTGGTCGCTATCAGCAAGCCTGAAGAGCTGTGGAGCCTCGTAATCAACATTATGGCGGTCACGGTACGATTCCATCGAGCATGAACATTGTGACTGTTTATCTCTTACATCTAAAAGAATACCTGTTGCTACTTAGCGTGGACTGATCGCAGTAGCATTATAACAAGCAGAGTAAACATGTAACTGCTCTAAAACTAGGCGATCATCGCGATTATAAAAGCTATGTGAATTAGAACAAAAGGCTGAATCGCAGATTTAATTTTTCATAATTTATTTAATCAAGTGCAATAAGTCGGTATTTTGCTGAGCTGAAGTGGTTGCAACAGGAAAAAGAAAGAAAGGCAATATACTTTACAAAGCTTCACGAATGACGCCAAACCGATGCTCGCGTTGTTCTTGAGTTTTATTCAGACGTTCACGAATAACATCGAGTCGATGTCTGTTTTGCAATATTGCTACTCAAATGTTCACGAATAACATCGATTTTGAGGTCGGCATTATAGCTATTAAAGCTCTTGATAATATTCACAATAATTTAAAAAAACATGATAAAAAAGACTTTGACAAACTAATTTCGTAATTAGTTATACTTTAATTAGTAAACTTAACTATACATACCAAAAACCTTACCATCTTATCAAAAGAAAGTATTAGGCTTATTATGCTAAAGTTAATGTAAACAATCCAGTGTGGTCCTGGGGTGAGGACCGTCAGTCACTATTAATGGAGAATAGTACGAGAAGATGGGTACGGTTTGTTAAGGCAACCGTTATTAAATACCCGCAACTCAACAATACTCGATGGAACTCGATGGATGAAACGATGAACACCAACCCAACCCAACATCAAAACGAAATAATAAAGTTACCCGCACTTTTTCACATTACCGAATAGGTATGTCGAATAATTACTTAGTTTAATTACTTTTAAATGTAATCAGTAATAAACCATTATCTTACTAAAGCGTAGCCTTGTATTAGTCAACACAATCGGAACCAACCGGTAGCACTCAGGCCAGCACATAAAAATATGTCAAGTGTCACGATAACGTCGAGATCAAGCTGAGGTAGCTCAAACATTATATTTACCTACTGCGGTTGGATATTTATTTGTAACCCCCGATGCAAGAGATGTATTATTAGTTTAACGTATGTATCTGTCTGTCTGTCTGTGGCATTATAGTTCCTAAACGCCTGGATCGATTTTGATTTAGTGTTATTTTGTTTAAAAATTTATTTCATCGAGAGTTTTCTTAGCTATCATTTAAGAAAGTTTATTCAGCCGTTCGAAGATCATCAGGTTTTTTCAATCATTAGAGGTGTTTTCGAGTCGACTTAAAATTTTTTAATTTATGTTTGTTACTTGAAGTGTTTAAATAAAATTAGAATTTACAATTAAAACTAAATTGGGGTCGGCTTTCAGTCTAACTACGACATGGCTGAACTTCGAAATTTTACGTTAGTTCAGTAGTTGTAACGAATGCCACAGATATTCGTAAGGCAACCGAGACCGACGGCTTAACATGCTCTCCGAGACACGGAGGGGTCTCAATGTGTTAAGAATGGTCACCCATCCTAAAACTGACCTGGCTAGAATTACTTAACCTTGTAATTTGCTAACCTACTCGGTTACCACTTAGTCACGAGCCCCTCCATTAATTACAATATGTCTATCGATAAAATAATTAACGACACCATTTTATTGTGTTCTTTAATAAATTCATTCTAAAGAAATAATACTGTATTATAGACATTATTCGGTGTAATTAAAATATACCTACACCTACACATATATCAGTGACCTAAGTGTATGGATTCGACATTAATTAGTGTACAAATTTAATGACTGGTTGAATCAAATAAGGTGCATTCCTAAACAGAAAACTAATTTTGCCTAAAACCATTTTCAAACAACAAAATCAACATTAAATATGTTAGCAATAACCTTACCTACTGCTATTGTGATAAATTATCAAATTCATTCTAAATAACAGTAATAGCTATGTTCTTCGTACCTCGATCAGTACTCAAGTGACCGTTGTTAAACTTATAATGATCGCCTAGTGTTTTTATCACTCCAACATTACCCGTAAATTTCAGGTATACCAATGGCGTGTTGCCGCCGGTATAACTAGTCGTAATAATGTCTACCAACTCATTTTTATTAATCAGTGATTGTTTCATCGTCTACTATGTCTCGATAAGACTGCCGTTTGTACCATAATTTGTTTTTATTTTTAATATTGTAAATTGTTCTATGGTGTACAATAAAGAATATTGTATTGTATTGTATTGTATTGTATGGTTATCCCCTATTTTTAATAAAATAAATACGAGTTTGTTGTTTGTTGTCGCTACATCAAATGTAGCGACAACAAACATATGGTGTATGAATAGATCCACACATATATTTACCAAAGGCAATTCCATATATACATATATTATATATGTAAATCTATGTATACCTCTTCTATTATTATGTATACGAATTTTCTTTAGTAAAACGGTAGAGGCGGTGCCGTAAGTGAGTACATTATAATAAAAAATAACGCATCTCAAATTGTATGTTTGGTTATGTAGCACTATAGATATATAGCCTGATTTTCATTTTACTAGAGTCTCCATACATTTTACAGGTAAAGCAAAAATGTTGTTACAAATGCAATTAAATGTAGGGAGGCTTTACTTTGCATATAATGCTGTTTATTTCTAATTTTCAGAGACAGAGATATATATATATATATATATATATATATATATATATATATATATATATATATATACATATATATATATATATATATATATATATATAACGATTACTGAGCAAAAGTTTTCTATACTACGTTTTAAGCGGATATACGCCTCCTCATTCTTTAGCAGGGATTCTAGAGAAAACTTATACACAACACTAAAACTAAAACACTAAAATGTTTTCTTTCTTTCTTTGTCTATACATATGAGAAAATGGTATTGTGTAATTGTTAGTCCACTTGTGACTGTGTCTGTCTGTCTGTTTGTGACTGCAACTTTTTTAATACAATAATATACTGAAATGTATAATTACGATAATTTACTGAATTCGTTTAATTGAAAAAAAAACTTAAAAATTTACCAAACCCGGTAATCGAACGCAGGGCAACGAACGGAAGTAAACAATATTATTTATGCCATGGCACTCACGACGCAGTAACTATGTAGTACTTGCCATTTTGACACTTTTGAATCGATCGATCCTTAAAGGCGTGTTGCACTGCCTCGTCAGATTCCGAATTTTCGAACGAAAAATTTATTCGAATTCGAATAAAATGGAAATTAGTTGGACTAAGAACCCGTGTTGTTTTCAGACGGTCCGTTGTATTCCCTTAAATTTCGTTTCTATACTATAACTTCATACATTAAGAGATCCCCCTTTAGGTAATGAAACAATATTTCAACTGAATTAAAAACAAAATAGATCATATATTATATACAATATCAGTGTGTTTATCCTTTAGTCTTGTTTTCGTATTCTCCGATCATCCAATTTATATTTTACCAACTACATATTTCCTTCTACCGCATGGAACACGACGACGATCAACAGTATTCATGAAATTGCGGTGGCATAAACGCTATCGGTTATTAACTATGTATAAATTACATTAATCACACTGACTGGTTTAACTGATTACAAGTAAATTATTCTCATTCCTATGATTATAATGTACATGAAGGCCAGACACAGGAAATTCCCTCGTTATACAACGTGCGTTCTTTGTGAGGAATCACAACAACTTGTTCACATAACATCTTAAATGATCTTTTATTATATTCAATATATGTATATCCCTTTTTTTTGGAACGAGGTGGAAGATCCTCATGGATGTCCTCCGCCCTTGGGGGGGGGAGGGGGCTGAAGGGGTCTGTCGGACTCTTACCGACTAAAAACTACCCCGGTGTTCCACTGCTTGCCTTAAGGATTTACAGTCAATAGTTTGATTTTGCGCTACTCAATTTAAACCCAACACGCGTACGGTGAGGTACGATGAATGATCTTAAACGTTCGGCGCCGTCGATCGAAGCAGTTATTTATCCTAGGTTTTGATTTACCTACGAAATTTGAAAGTTGAAATTTGGTGAAACTTAAGGCTTAAATGGCCGTATCTTTTGATTGCGTTGACTTAGAAGCTTGATTTTTTTACAGTTTTAAGGGACCGCAGACTTATGTCATCATCATCATCATCGCGATGAATCCTGGTTACAACCGAAGCTTCCGCTTCGGTGCCCGGGATCCGCTTTCCTACCTTTTCTTCTCCACTTCGCACGATCTGTGGCATCTCTGATAGTAAGTCCATTGGCACGCATATCACCCCTTACGACGTCAAGCCAGCACTTTTTTGGTCTACCCCTCCTGCGGGAGCCCGGCGGAGGCGACATGGCCAGACATTTGTTCCCCACGTAAGTATCCGGTTGCCGTAAAACGTAGCCATACCAGCGAAGGCGACACTCCTGCAATTTATCCGCAATGTCACGGACATGAAGGCTGCCGCGAATGCGGGAGTTCCTAACGCGGTCCTTCCGCGTTACTTCACACATCCACCGCAGCATATTCATTTCCGTGATACGCAGTTCCTGCTTGTGTCGCTCCAGCACCGGCCACGTTTCACAGCCGTATAAAAGGATAGGCCTAATGATGGTTTTATAGACCTGTCCCTTCAACTTAACCGGTATGTTGGGGTCACAAATGACACCAGTCACCTCACGCCATTTTGCCCACGCAGCAGCAATGCGTGCCTTGACGTCGCAATCGATGTCACCAGACACGTGAAATACAGATCCCAGGTATTTCACCTGATCCGTGCGCTTGACCGTGTCGCCGTCTATGCGCACGGGTGTGGGATCTGTAGAGTTGCAGGCCTAGTACTCGGTCTTCGCCACATTGAGCTTTAGACCGCCATTCTCAAGCGACTCCTTCCATGTCTTCACGCGCCGCACCAACCTACCCTTGTCCGCATCCGCCAGCGCGATATCGTCAGCGTACATGAGCAGCCATGGAGGCCGCTCATGTGCATCTCTAACGCTGTTTGACAGGATGTCTAATATCACGCTGAACAGAAACGGACTGAGGACGAATCCCTGGTGTACCCCGACGGTGATGGGAAAGGGTTTCGTGTCACCAACAGCGGTTCGAACTATGGAATCAGAATCGCGGTACATGTCTCGAATGATGTCAATATAAGCCTCAGGGACCCCTTTGGACCGCAGTGCCCACCAGATCATCACGCGAGGAATACAGTCAAAGGCGTTGTACATGTCCAGAAACAGGCAATGCAAAGGCGTATTCTTCATCCTGTATTTCCCAGCGACAGTCCTTAGAGCAAAAACAGGGACCGCAGACTTTTGTATTTGGTATTATCTTCAACTTGATGCGTCCACGGGTTCCTGAAGAAAGGGCCTTGATAGACAGACAGACGGACAACAAAGTGATCCTATAGGGGTTCCTTTTTTTTTGCTTTTGAGGAACGGAATCCTAAAAACAGATGACTGTAAATAATTAACAGTAATGTACGTGTTTACACCTCGCAACCCAGAGGTTGCGGCTGACTGGGAGCTGGCAACCATTCGTTTTTGGATTTTTCACATAATTTCCGTTCAAATGACGTATAATTGATTAAAAAAACATATAGTTGCAATTTATATAAATAAATTAATAAACTAAATTTAATTACAGGTAATTGCGGGTAATTTTTAATAGACTACCCGAAATCAATGCATTGCATACTCACTAATCATTAATTTTAATTAAGTTTCATTGATAAAACAGATACCTGCAGAAACGAGTGGTTTGATCTTATATTATATAGATAACTTCGTGCATAACTTTAAAGAAACCTGTAAAGTAGATATTTTTGATTTGCTCTCTCTGACCATGCAACTCAGCTTTTAAAATATCCTGTAGAAAAAGTATGTGCTTTTGATAAATACAGACCAGTCAGAAGAAATTATCATAAAGATAATTCATCAAAGTTTAAGTTCTGTACAGGCTTAGTTTCTCTGAGATTTATGAAGCCTGAAGATGACCCTAATATTGCCAGTGATATATTAATAGACAATTGTTTGACATTTTATAATCTTTGTTTTCCTAAGCAATTGTGTAATGTCATGCGTAAACCTAAATCCAAGGATATTAAAATTTGTAGCAAGAAAACAGTCAATTGCTGTGGACATATAGACGAAACCGTAGTCGCATTAGCATTTAGCAGGCCTGGGTAGGCCTGATTTTTGTCATAATTACCTAGAATGTTTTCAACAATGATTATCGGCTATAGAACATTTCCTAACAGGATATAAGAGCGAACCCGTAAGATCAAACGTCATCTAATCAACTAGTTTTTGCAAGCGTATGAGACAAAATCTACATCCAAATTTAATTTTAACTTAGTGCTTGAGTATTATTACAGTGTCAGTTCACATAGGTACTGCTAAAAGTAGATGCACAATAAGTAAGAGGTACTTAGTCAAAAGTCTTCACAAGACAACGTGGACAACGCCATCGTGAATTTAAAACGTCAGCCTTTTGGTATCCCCTCAGCAAGTCCGGAGGATCTACCCTGTGCTTTATATTACCGGCGTTACTGACATCTGGAAAGTAAATTTAAATTCTTTCGACAGCAAATCCTTTTCGCAAACCCTATAATGGAAGTCGTTAAGCTCACAGTACTTGCTCTTTAAGTTCTAAATGATTGACTAACCGTTACCTATTAACATAGAATGCTGAAAAATGACAAAAATCATGATGTCTTCACGGTTGCTGTAATAGTAGGAGCAATCCGTAAGGAAGCGATGCAGGATATAAGTTCACAATTAAGCATGACCTTCACACCCTTTTTTGATGTCTTTGATGGATACAAGGACTTACAAGTTACTCTACCCTGTACTACTGACCAATACACGCGTCATTAAGAGTTCTTTGATTTTTAGTTTTGACTAATTGGGATTAAATTGAATTGGTTGAATTGTAAACTCTCGATTTCGTCAATTAGAAGTTATTGGCGTTTCGCCGTCGCGTGGCTACGTATCGAGTTCTACATTTCATTCTCAATTTTAATTTAATACGTAGAGTAAATGTAGTATTCTGAGATATTTTAATTTAAATATAGGTTTGTTATGAAGCTAAACACAGTCAATATAATATGAAGTATCAGAACTGATTTTCTTTAACTCTATAATCGAATATACTCGCTTATATTATTAATATAAATGATGTCATTTATATTATTAATATTCGGCACTCTGTAAACACAAACAAAAACAATATTATCTTAGACAAAATAATCAAACACTTAACCTATTCCACATCAATATTCGTAGTATCAATAAAAATATGGATCAACTGCGCATTTTACTATCAAGGACTAAGTTAAAATTTGACGTCATTGTACTAACGGAGTGTTGGCTCCGCGGTCTCGGCAACCTCCCTATACTAGATGGTTATAATGTGCACTCCACAGGATCCACGAGAAACCAAAACGATGGTATCATCGTATATACCAGAATAAATGTCCCATGGAAAGTCCGTGAGCCAATATTTAACGATGCAAGCTGCTTAATGTGTCAACTAGATATCGGTATAACTATTGTGGCCATATACCGCTCCCCGTCATTAAATACCAGAGATAACCTTAATAACTTCCTAACCAGCCTAAATAACACATATACGGATATATCTTTAAATAATATCATAGTAGTGGGTGATGTAAATATAGATATTCACACAAATAGTAAGGACCCGTTTCGTGAAGAATATCTGACCTTCAACGCTACCCATGGTTTATTTCCAACTCATACCATTCCCACAAGAATCAATACTTGCATAGACCACGTCCTGACGAAACCTAGTCTCCACTGTACTACATTGATACTACAATCCGATTTAACCGATCACCTACCTATTATCTTGCTCGTAGATATAATGAATCCCACTCGACAAACGGCGAGTACTATATCTCGGACAGATTACTCAAAAGTGCAAGCAGACTTAGAAACCGCCGCCTTTGAAACAATATTATCAATACAAGACGTAAATTTAGCAGCCAATACCTTAATAGACGTAATTACAAAAACTATAAAAAACCACACGAAAATTATAACAGTTCACAAGAAAGATAAAATCCTGAAACCGTGGATGACCCCGGGCTTACTCCGGTGTATAAAACATCGTGATAGATTACACATAAAAACAAAGAAATCACCAGATAATATGACACTTAAGCTGATCTATACACGCTATCGAAATTTCTGTAATGGTCTTCTTCATAAATTAAAAATAGCTTATGATACAAATCTTATACATAACGCAGGTAACGACTCTAAAGCACTCTGGAAAGCCATAAAAACAATTACAAATACACAAAACACAAAACTAAGTCCTAATGAACTTTTAAAAATGTCTACTGACCCTATCGCTTCAATAAATGATGTCTGTAACTACTTTACAAACATTGGAAAAAACTTAGCAGACAAGATCATCTGTTCCAGCTCGCTCTCTGGCAATGATCGATCCTTCTCGCCATCTACTTGTCTGAACGGCCCAGTTAACTCGCTTGGTATAATGAACGTCACTGAATCTGACATAGAGAGCATCATAATGCAGCTTCGTACTGATTGTGCTGTGGGTTGGGATGGCATCTCTACAAAAGTTATTAAACAATGTCGACACACTCTGATCCCTCCCATCACACATATCTGCAATCTCGCGTTGGAAACCGGAGTATTCCCACAAGCATTTAAAAAAGCAATAGTTCATCCAATTTATAAGAACGGAGACAGGGACTGTGTCAACAATTATCGCCCTATAGCGGTATTACCTATACTTTCTAAAATTCTAGAAAAAGTACTCAATCAGGGATTAAAGAAATTCTTAGATAAATTTAAGATCATAGCCGAAAACCAATATGGCTTTCGGACGGGAGTATCGACGGAAGATGCGGTACTAAATCTAGTAGACTCCATTGTAAAAAATTTGGACGACAAGAACAAATGCATATGCATATTTCTTGATCTTTCGAAAGCTTTTGACACAGTCTCTGTCCCGACCCTCCTCACTAAATTGGATAAACTGGGAGTACGGGGCTCCATACATAAAATAATTAAAGATTATTTAACAAATAGACAACAGCGAGTTAAAATTGCAGACTATTTGAGTGATGAGAACACAGTCTCTTACGGCGTCCCACAAGGGAGTATATTGGGCCCTACCCTCTTCCAGCTTTACATTAACGATCTGTGTCAAATATCGCTCCCAAATACAACCATCTTTACATACGCAGACGACACAGCTATCTTCGTTTGGGGACCAGACTGGAAGAGGGTTAAGGAGACAGCCGAACAGTCCCTACGCAAAGTAATGAACTGGCTCACAGAAAACCTATTGACCTTAAATGTGACAAAAACTCAATATGTAGCCTTCTCAATTAGGACAAATACTCTTCCACCATCTGACTTCACAATCACTACTCACAAATGTTCCACTCAGGATACTTGTACGTGTCAACCAATAACCCGCACTGAGCACGTCAAATACCTTGGAGTTGTTATAGACAGTAGACTGCGATGGGACAAGCATATAGAAACAGTTAGTGCACGCGTGAGAAGGCTAATACATATTTTTAAGTCACTTAGAGACTGTACGCCACTCGATAGACTGAAACAGATCTACCTAGCACTTGTTCAGTCTATTATACAGTACTGTATACCAGTATGGGGAGGCGCGGCCAAAACGCTGCTTCTCGGCCTGGAGAGGGCACAAAGAGCTGTACTGAAAGTGATGAGCAAAAAATCTTATAGGTACCCCACAACACAACTGTACTCCGAGTGTAAGGTGCTAACTGTTCGACAGCTCTTTGTGCACAAATCCACGCTGAGAAGGCATCGAGATGTCCCTCTCCCCGATCCGACCAAACGCAAGAAAGCAACTGTATGCCATAGAGTGCGCTGTAAAACATCTTTTGCCAGGGGACAATTTGAAAGCTTAAGTTATAAATTATACAATCGTATTAATAAAGACCTCAATATCGTAGGTTCGAACACACAAGTAGCTTAAACCCGAGTTGCTGAGTGGCTCCAGATACTAGACTACCAAAAAACCGAAGACTTACTCACATACCTCACATAACTTCACACATAAGCACGCATGCACACGCGCGCACACACACACACACACACACATACACATACACACATACATACACACACACACCCACACACACACACACACACACACACACACACATACACGCACACACGCACACATATATACATACACACACACACACACCTCATACACATTATTATAGAATAAATAAATAAACAAATATAGTAATATAAGTAACTTACCTACCGTAATGAATGTACCTAAATGCAGTGCCAACGTCCATACTAATGTATAATGTATCACGCGCCACGACTGAACACTGTATCCTAAGATACAAGCCACGGCTTAGTTTAGGAAACAGTAAGTGTACGACAGAGTTTATACATTATTTCTGTTTCGACAGCTGGCACATGATAATGTAAACTATGTATTTTTGGTGACAATAAAAACATTTTTATTTATTTATTTATATTATTATACTTAACTAACTCAATCGCGCAACATTCAAAGCTTCCTGTAGTCGACATTCTTAACATTTCTGTTATCTCTCTCCACTCGTGTCCATTTAATGTAGTGTAGTGTGGTGTAGTAGTGTGAAACTAGATTGTAATTTGGTACATTTAGAAGGCTTTCTTAACCCTTCATCATAAAATGTTTAGGTATACATAATTAATATCCACTTGTGTACCTTTATCTGACAATTCATCCATTCGATTTATTTATAAGGCCTGCTATATTTTAATGTAGGTATAACGTAAAGATGTTTAGTCACGAAAAAGATCGTTTGTCGACGTCGTGTTCTTCATGTCGTTTAGATTATTACCATGATGCAAAGACTCCTCGTCAGGTGTGTCCTTCGGTGTAAACTTAAGAGGTTGCATATCACTTATCAAGGATATAAGTCTCTAAATATAGTTTTAAACGCTTAATCATCTATTACACCACTGCGTTTATCAAGCATTGCGTAATTAGTTCCTAGACGTACCACATCCTTAAGCATAAAATTAAGATGACATTATAGACATTCCTTGATTAATTTGTTTATATAGCGGTATTTGAAAATAATGCACAAATAAATCAAATAATACATTAAAACCTTTTTCTAGTAATTACAAACTATTTTAATAATTATTTAACTTAATTTTTGTGTTGGCATAATGAAAACTATAAAACAATAAAAAACAGTGCTTGCACGATTTCATAAGGCTTTTTATATACTTATATATTACAGACGCACTGTGCAATGGCGACTGGCTCTGGAAAGCAAATGACACTTAAAACAACTTTAATCGTGGGAGAGCCATATTTCGGCACGTAGGGGAAGGCTCGACCGGAGTGATACCACGGCCTCACAGAAAACCGGCAGTGAAACAATGTTTTCATTGCTTTTCGCCGAGTGAGTGAGGTTACCGGAGGCTCTAACCCTTACCTCCTCCCCCCCATCCCCCACTTCCACCCTTCCCCTACTCCCACCTTAAAGGCCGGCAATGCACTTGTGAGTCTTGAGTTGCAGGTGCCCATGGGCGGCGGTAGTCATTTACCATCAGGTGACCCGTCTACTCGATTGCCCCCTATAGCATAAAGAAAACTCGTTCAAGTATCGCGTGACTATAATTTTGTCACAAAATCCTCAATTGCAACTTTTGTATCAACTAAATGTCTTTCTTGGCCTTTCATAATAGATATTTCACATCGCTTGAAACTCATTATTATAATACGTATATCTATGTTTTAGAACTGACTGACTGACTCACTATCTAATAACTTCGAGGATAAAATATGCCTCTTTCGACTAAGCTAATAAATAAAATAAACAGAAAATTATAATTTTCCTCTCTATGTATATTCGAGACAATTACAAGTATAACACGATATATTGTTCCAGTTACAAAATTTTATTACATAGAAACCTTTTATATAGAGATACGAAAATCTGTTTTATTGTCAATAAAAACTTCTATTTTTTCAGGTGATTTGAAATGTTTGCAATTACAATATTTCATAATTATATTTTCGTTTTTAATATGTAAAATGTCCTGGAGGAAAATTTGGGGTACTACAAAAGAGAAACTTTAATCAATACGTGATTAAAGTTTTCATAGAGGAATATACTCTATTTAAAATATAGTGTATTTTATGAGGTAAGTATGTTACTTTTTGAACTAACAAAGTATATGAAGCAAAGTCTTCATGTCCGTTTATATATTTCATTTCACGATCAATTGACAGTTTTGTTTTCATTTACGTTTCGTGTTCAAATGTTTCTTTTATACCTTTTTTACGGGAGAAGTGCCTAAATGTGGAGTAAGCTCACACCAAACCAAACAATGTGCAAGAAGAAATCTTGGCCATACATGTAATTATATTTGTTAACGAATAACTATAAATGACAAGTCATTTACTACCTTATAGTGACTTATATTATAAAACTGATGTGTTAGGATAAATTTATAACTATGAATTTGGGAAGTGTTAGGAGAAACTACACAAGTAACGTCGATAACTGTGCTTCTTTATAGGAGGATTAAGAATATTGATCTGAAAATATTACCATATAAGTACTTCTTTTGTAGATATTGTTACCTCCAATCTTATTAGATACTACTGACTGATCAAGTGAGGAATGATGAGGTAAGAAACCGGTGTGGATTAAAAAAAGATTTAGTGACAAGAATTGTGAAAGAAATGCGATGCGATGGTTAAGGCATGTTGAAAAGATGAGTGAATGGAGTGAAATGTAGGAATGTAAGAAAAATAGACATGTTCCATCGTTTCGTACAAATAAATCCTACGAAGCCAAAAAGAGGTCGATAGAATTTAGGTGTTAATAGAACTAATAGAATAGTTTTTAGCGCAAAATAAAACTGTCTTCTTTATATAGAGTCAATTTGCTGAAATTAAATAAGGATGGTAAAAATTGAAGCGAATCAATCGGTCTTAAAAGATTAAATACGATTTGTATTAAGAAACTTGCCGAAAACTGAATTGTAGCTGTGAAACATTGTTGATGAATTTTACACTCGTGCGTAAATCTCATTTACTTACTTAAAAATAGTGACACTGTGCTACACTTTCCGTTACTTATTTTCTTTTAAAAAAATAATATTCTGATTTTTTCTACGTAAAAGCGGACACATAAGACTTGAATGTTAAAGCTTCACTTTCATAGTTGGTGTAAAAACGGGAATTTGGAATTTTTTAAGAAAAAGGTTGGTTATTAAAAAAAAACTTACATAATTACAAGCTACCTATATTCAGTATTACATAATACCAGCATTAAAAATGTATTATATTATTATTTGTTTTAATTAACATCAGATCAATGGAAACTTAAAACGCTCTACAGATAACCACAACTTTTGATATGTACGTAGAGACCGTCGCTTTTACTCTTTATTTCATGCGCAATCGATCACATCAAGGAGGCGATGCAGATCAAATAACAAAAATAATAAGATTCACTTGAGAAATTTAGGCTTGACGAACCTCTTTAACAAATATATATATATATATATATATATATAACTCTTAAAAGTTGTATTTAAATAGACTAAAAAAGAATTGGGTATATTTAGGGACAGGGCCTGTAAACTGTATGCACAATTGATAGTTCGTTTTGGAGAACTTCAAAGCGCCACACTGTTTATACATGTATATATAAATAATGTATATGTAATGTATATATAAATATATGTCATGTATATATAAATAATATATATATATATATAATAGCTGATCTGAATTAATGTTATCTATAAATAAATTGCATAAAATTGAAAACTACAGCATGAAATCAGTTAATTTCTTTATTAACTTGAGTTCCAAACCTTAATATTGCTTATGATACTGTCAGATGTAAAATAAAAAAAAATACCAACTGTCTCAAAAACTAGCTATCTTAATTAGTACGAGTAAAAACATGCACCGACATTGACCGCATAATATCGCTTCCAAACATTAGCATATTCACATATGCAGATGACACCGTAATTTTAGTCTGGGGACCAAACTTGCGGGTTGTCAAGGGGAGAGCTGAAGACTCCTTGGCTAAATTCAAATTTACTAACGCTGAATTTATCTAAAACGGTCTGCGTGCCTTTCTCCATATATAAAATAAATAACCCTCCCAGTGACTACAGTATTAAAGCACACACCTGTATCTCGAAGGATAACTGTAGGTGCCAGGTATTCACGAGCGATCACACGAGCTGAAAAAACCAAATACTTAGGTGTCCAAATTGACGGTGGTCTAAGATAGGACAAGCAGATTCTTTCAGTGAGGGCCCGGGTGAGACGTCTAATAAATAAAATAAATAAATAAAAATAGCCTTTATTTCCTATGACCTTTTTTGATACATAAATAAAAAACAAAAAAAATGATACTAAATGAACTAATAACTATGTAGTAATTATGATTAATTTACATTTTTATCATCAGCTATCAGGTCAGGCTGTCTTCCGACATAGGCCTCCTCAAGTTCTCTCCATATGTGTCGATCCCTAGCGGCCCTTCTCCAACCCTTTGGCAGATCGTCCTACGACGTCTAATACACACCTTCAAATGTCTAAGGGATTGTGCAGCGCCTGACAAACTTATATTAGTATACATAGCCCTGTGCCAATCAGTTATCCAATACTGTGTCACTATATGCGGAGCAGCAGCTTAGCGCACCTACTGGTCCTATAGAGAACACAAAGAGCTATCCTAAAGGTGGTGACTAAAAAACCCTACAGACACCCAAAGGAAAAACTATACACCGATGCAAAGTCCTCACCGTCCGGCAGCGTCACCCAATCCAAATAGACGCATGAGAATGACAGTCTTTCCTAGGGTTCTTTGCAAAACCTCTTTTGCCAAGAGACAATTTACCAGCATTAGTTGCAAACTGTATATATAAAATAAATAAACGTCTGAACATACACACACACACACACACACACACACACACAGAGAGAGAGAGAGAGTGAGAACACACGCACACATATTTCACTTACTTAAACGAAATTGTTAATTACATGGACAATGATTTTTTCTTTTCTCTTTTTTAATATAATTTTGATTTAATGTTTAATTAACTTTTTATCTAATTTTGATTCATATTTAATTTAATTAAATTGTGCTTAACTTTCATTTAAATGTAATAATTGGTAATGTTGCCCTCATCTTTTTATGGTTTACTTATTTTATTTTAACTATAAGTTGGTATTAATATTCATTTTAATTTAATTCTAATTATTTTAAATATTAATAGTCACACAAAAATTCTATCTTATACTGAAATTAGAGTAATATCATCATATATTATGCAAAATGAAACAAGTTTGTGTGAAACTGCATCAATTCTAGGGCTGGACACTGACCCCCAAAATACAGGTACTCACCTAATTTGGGGGAGCATTATCAGTACTTTCCAGTAAAATACAACAACAGTGCTATACCTGATATAAAATTGTAATGTGTAACACACACATACACACACACATTGACAATAAATATTTTTATTATTATATAAAAATCAATGTAATAAACATTGATTTTTATCCTCTATGCTGTTTGTCCGACAGGCGTTCCGAAACCATTGATCAGATTGTGATGCAACTTTGGTAGGGTGTTCTGGGGACACCCGCGAGATTTCCTGGCCCAAAATATCTATATAACAATGGCATTGCAACGCATGCCGGGTGCAGCTAGTAGTATCTATCCTTGTAATAAAACAAATTTTTTTTGGGGGGCACTCTATGATCGATACTACTGAAGCCGAAACTATAATTTTTTTATTTTCATTTTTGTCTGTCTGTCTGTCCGTCTGTCTGTCAGTCTGTCTGTCTGTATCAGGTCGGTGCATCACACTGAAACTACTGAACGAATTTAAATGAAACTTGGCATGATTTGAGTTCATGCTACGAGGTAGGTAGGACAGGATAATTTTTATCCCGAAATTCAGGACAGTTTCCTTGAGATGAAAGTCAAAATGTGTACTTCGTTGTAATTCATTAACGCGTAGTCCGATTGCAATCATTCTTTTTTTGTTGAAAAGGAGGCACTTTCACTTTTATTTTTCTACATCTAAATGTATAATAAATCTATAGACCTAGAGTTTGTCTGTTTGGTGGCTTCACGTAAAAATTATAAAATAATCCCGGAAACGTATTATGCAAAAGTATTATATGTAACTCTGTGTAACATTTAGTATTTGATTAATCGCAATTGGTTCTCTCTACGCATAGAAAAAAGAATTCAAAGTTTTCAAGAAAAATGTAAACACCACGCAGCAACATCTGTTGGTCCCAAGTAATATCATTAATATTGATTAATAATGGTCATTTATTATTTTAGATATACATTATTAGCATAGAACACACGCATCTATACTTATAATAAAACTGTTACAGTTCCAATCCAAGATATGATTGAAATTTTTTTTGGGGTGGCACTCTATTAATTATCGATACTGAAGCCAAAACTATATTTTTTTTTCATTTTTGTCTGTCTGTCTGTGTGTATCATTTGGAACGAATTCAAATGAAACTTGGCATGATTTGAGTTCATACTACGGACATAGGATACTTTATATCCCGAAATTCAGGACGGTTACCTTGAGAACGGGGCTGAAAGTCAAAATGTGTACATCGTTGTAATTTATTAATGCGTAGTCGGATTGCAATCATTCTTTTTTTTGTTGGAAATGAGGCACCAACGGACACAAGGAACACCCAGACTCGGAAAAACTATTAGTGGATTACACAATTTTTTTGTCCTGTGTGGGATTTGAACCCACAAAATTCGGCGTGGTAGTGACGAGGCGACCACTTAAATCATTGCGCCATCCGTGTATATATAAACATATACAGTATACCTTTAAGTAAATATTTAAGTAAACATGTGTAGTGCAATATCTACATTAATATTATAAAGAGAAAAGATTTGATTTTCTGTTTGTTTGTTTGTGGATAATGGATAGGCTCCGAAACTACAAAACCGATTTAAAAAAAAATCACCTATAGAAAGCTACATTATCAGCAAGTAACATAGGCTATATTTTATTTCAGTAATTATAAGATTTCACCCTGAAATAATGGTATTCGTGATGCAAGCCAGAAGATAAAGCGCTTACGAGCTGCTTTATTCGCTTGCGCTGACTGGTCAGTCATACATAAAATATATGTATTACAAAAGTGTTGGTCTTTAGTCTTTATTATTTTTTACGTATTCGGTGTTATTATGATTAAACAATTACTAATAAAGTACTTAGATTCATAATATATATTTTCTGTTTTTGAAAGGGAGAGAGCGATGTCGCCCTTGGACAAATACAAGTTGACTGACCCAAATCTTTAGATGTACAGACGATACGCGCAGTTCAATTATACCAAACTTACTAGACACAATCTATGGAATATTTTGCTAATTTGAATAGAAAAGACAGGTGAGCCATATACCTACGCTAATAAGTGGAAGTGAATGAAATTTTCTACATCGGCTTAAGTAATTCGGTAAAAAGTACGAGATCTGAACTGGATGTATCTTAAAAAAAATCTTTTAATTGCTTCAAGGCTGTCAATATAAACATTTTAAAACAAATTTCATGGTTACATGCGATCAATATTCGAGGTGACTGCGAACAAAATTACAATAGCGGATTTTGATTGCCTTAATAGTTTTTAAATCAGCTGACATTCTCTGAATAAATTATAGATCTTTGGCAGCCTAGTTGATAATAGTATCAACTAGATCATTGAAAAGTAGTTTAGAGTCAAAAACCACACCGAGATCCCTAGTTCTATTCACTTTAGTTTGCGAAGTGTTGCTGTGAAGCCAAGGTATAATTAAAGTAAATAGGATTTTATTTGGGTGTAAAAGTATGCACCTGTAAGGTGACATTTAGGGATTGAAATCTAATTTATCGAGACAATCATTATAAAAAAGAACAGTTTAGGTCAAACTGAATGTTAAAAGCATCTTGTATATTTCTAATATGTAACGCATTTATGCTAATAAAAAAGAAGAGAAAAAAATATTGGGCACTATAAGACAAGCGTTTGACGAGAAAAATAATACAAAATAAAGTACATAATAAATGATGAGAGAGACAGAAGAAATAAAAAACATACTATAATAAAAGGAAAGGATGTTTCGCGACGACCCCGAAAGGGATCCAGTTCAGCATTGCCTGGTACGGATACCTGAGCGCTGGTTTTCAACTGGACGCCCATGACATGCAGGAACGTGACCAGGACCAATACATTTAAATGGGTAGAATTAATACTTCAAGTAGTCTATTTTTTTCTTTCTTCAATTCCCTTCAGCTTTCATCAATTCCCTTCACTTGGTATTTTATTTTGATTAGTTAAACTCGGAAAAACATTATTTAGTTCTTACCAAAAGTATAGATTAATAATGAATTTTTAAAGCGGTTTGGGAGTGAAAACAGTTACTTTTGCATTTACAATATTAGTATACATTAAATAACAATTTGAACAATAAAAGATAATTATATCGATCTTACACTAGGCCAGTAATAAATATCGGCATTTTCATATTTTCATAAACATACCATTCAAGCACGTCGAGGGCGGCCTTTGGCATTGCGAGGCCCTTTTCCTTTGAGGAATTTATGTGAATTGAACCTATATTTAATAATGCTGATGCTTAATGAAAAATGCAATAAAAAAAATTGTTTTAAAATTGTTCATAGGAAATTGACAAAACTTATATGTCAATTTCCTTCACTTTTCTATGGAACGGTATGCACTAACCAATTGACGATCTGTTTTATTTTCCGCTAACTAAATCTTTCAAAACATCACATATATCGCTTAGTTGATATTTAACGGCCTTCATCGACTCTACCCAGAATCCCCACGTAGTTTCATATAGCAGTTTTGACTTCAGCCAGTAAAAAGATGTTTCTTCTTGGGTCGTATTGTGAGGGCGCGAAGCCCCTGCGAGAGCGAGGCCCCGGGCGGTTCCACTGCTTGCCACCCCCTAAGGCCGCCACTGTGTTTAACATACATATGATTTTCATAGTATATGTATGTATTTATAAGATATTTAAATACAGTTTTTTTATACTAACTTTTAAACTTTCGCGTTCCATGATATAATTATGTACTTATACGGGAATTAACGCGATCACGAAAAGGTATTACATACCTCTGAATTGCCTGACGTTTCGACCAGGTTGCACTGGCCGTGGGTGCGTGGGCCGTGAGTCAGCCTGTGACCACGGCCAGTGCAACCTGGTCGAAACGTCAGGCAATTCAGAGGTATGTAATACCTTTTCGTGATCGCGTTAATTCCCGTATAAGTACATAATTACAGTTTTTTTTATTAATCAATAAATTTCGATGTTTTAACATAGTGTACGTATACGTTACCAAGCCATAAATTGCTCGAAGTTTAATAGTGATGTCACAAATAAATAATGTTACACATAACTCTTTGATTGAAGCTTATTCGTCATTATAAGTATACTAATAATATAAAACTGAAGATTGTATTTGGTTCATTAACCGTGCTAACCTCAAGAAGTACAGCAACTTCTGGATCTATTTATCCTCTCTGAAGGAAACGACAAATTGTCTGTCAGAAGTAGTCAAAATCACCTCATATTATCAATCTACATGATGATGGTTGTTTAAAGTAACGGTAAGATATTATTCGTTCATAGAATCCACGCAACGATCCATTAGTCGCCTTAACGACGTAAACACACATAAAGACTGAGAGACAACAAAATTAGGGCGAAGGAAAGATATTGACACATTAAATACATCTAAATATACGTACGTCTTCGAAAGGGCAGGCAGGTGAACATTTACATACTCGTAATGGGGCCAAGCCTTGTTTTCGTTAAAGGTTGTCACCCCATTATTCCCTTATTATAGAGGTTAAAAATATGAAATTATGTGCATGGTTATTGTGTACTTTTTCAGACCTTGGTGCAGTTTTTGTATGCTACCTGAATTTACAAAAATCACAGTCAAAGTCCAATACTTCAGATCGATATGACCACTGCCTACCATCCACCATCCATGTACGAACAGAAACTACACTCCCGTTGTTTGATTCTTTGACAATCATCCAGTCATTTTACTTAAAAAATTAACCCCTATGCATCACACGTATAATGTCTAGTTGTGTAACATCAATCCGTCAAATGTAGTTGATTTGGCGACCTACCTATGCGGCAAAACATTCGACTGCAACGTCAGAAAGGTCGAAAGGTCAAAAGTCCCATTCTGAGTCCATTTACTTGTATGCATAAATATTTACATTGGTCTTGGGTATTTTCCATGACGTGTTTACAAAAAAAAAAAGGATTGGCCTCCTACTACCATACAGTTTTCCAAATCATTATCTTACCAATTTTTATTTTTCAAATCGTACAACTTCACATTATCAAACATCAATAGGATAACTCCACCACAGAAATAAAAATTATTACCTATATTATACCTATATTAAAATTAGAACCACAGTTACTTAAACAATTTATATTATACTATGCAAAATAAATAGGGGCCATATTCAAAATACACACATCTTCAGAACTCTCCTAATGCTATGTATGTCTTATCCGGTTATCTATTTACATACAATAAGCATAATTTAAACGAAGCTGTTTTGTTGACAATCCCCTATATTGAATCCAACAAAGTATGTAAACCATCTAATTCCCTAGATTGGTATAGCAGGGTTTAATCCAATTACAGGCAAAATACATATAATGTATTCAAATGCTACCTCTCCACGGATATTACCCTGGTTCGTCCCCGTTCTTCTACATTTACAATTATAATTACATATCGTTGAGTAAATCCGGTTTTGGTTTTATTTATACGGTGTTTACGTACAAAATATACCATCATAACAACAATAAACAAGATAAACAGTAACATATGTTGATTATGAGCCATATCCTATCATTGTGAAAAAGTCAGTTAAAAATTTTCATGTGACAAATAGCCTTTTTTCAAAAGGATGATTAATTTTTCGCCTCAAGGCAAGAAGTACTAGTTACCTATATAAGTAATTCATTTGACAAATAAATTAAAATCCCAGAGTTGGCGAGCAACTTTGGCAACGTATTTGAGACACTACGGAAGTTTATGTCACGATCCTTTTGTTTTATCTTAATGCAAAATTGAACAATCTGGGTAAAAGTAGCGGAGTGTTTTCAAACTATGAATGTTCGAAGTTGCCAAAGGCGTCCTTATGGTATTTTGGAATTGGTATTTCAATTTCAAGATGCCTCAGTGGCAGGCAGTCAGTCATAATTAAATAATAAAGTTGTATTTTAAAAGGAAAGGTATACTTGATCATGCTGAGATTTAAACAATGTTACATAAAACAGCTACATGCTTACACGTAACTCAATTAACCGCCGCCGATTTGCATTATATAATTGACAAAATGCAAATCGGCGGCAGTTAAGTCAAAACATGCTGCTTGCCGATGGGCTTATATTACAGCAGACATAGTCTGCTACCAAACCGATAGGCTTAACTATAGATTGAGGCTACTTGCTTGCTTACTTTTCACCAAATTTCATGATTCTAGGTCAATGAGAAGTACCCTTTTGCCCTGCGAAATGGTCAAATTTGGTAAAATCTAAGGTTTAAATGGCCATATATTATGATTGTGTTGACTCAGGAGCTTGAGTATTTTATACATAAGTATTTGCTAATACCGCGGTTTCACCTGCGTCAGTCCCGATCCCGTGGGAATATCGGGACAAAAAGTAGCCTATATGTTAATCCAGGTCTCCAGCTATCTACATACCAAGTTTCATCGCAATCGGTTCAGTAGTTTTTGCGTGAAAAAGTAACAAACATCCATCCATCCATACATCCATACTCACAAACTTTCACGTTTATAATATTAGTAGGATTAATTTCAACTTGATGCGTCCACGGGTACCGGAAAAAAAGGGTTTATTCTTTTTAAGGGTTATTAAGGTAAATTAGTATGCTAGCGTAATAGACGAACAGTCTCCTCATTTTCGCGTCACCGAAACTTAAATGTTTGAGTGTCCGAATTTTACAGATGTATGACTGAGCATTAGTAGGGACATTGACGTCACTGCAATATCGATGTCAAAAAATCGGCAATACTATATCACTATGGATTAGTAGTATTTTGTGTATTTTGTTGCTATATAATATTTATTTTTTAAATGACAGAAGTGAAGAAAGAACAATAGAATAATAATTTAAAGAATTTTTAAGCTAGTGTTTTTTAATATTTTCTAGTGTTAATTGCTGCGGTTTTGTTTCCCTCTGGTGTAAGCGCAGACAAAAGTCCGCTATTTGCTTATGCCTACTATTTTGGATAATGCGCAAATAAGGAAAAGATATTTCACTGCTGAATAACCGTCGTGAGACAGTCCTAATCACATTTCAAAATTATGGAATTCTTCCTATATCTGGTGGGGGACCATCTATTTCCATCGACTTATTCGGAGCGGCCGATTCGCAAAAAGTACAGGTTCTCAACCTTAAAAATAAAAAAAAGTAAAAAAATTGATATTTAAAAAATTTAATGAACTATAATAAAAATGTAAGAACCGTTTAACAACTGAACACACACCTTCCTAAAAAAATTATGAACAACTTAAACAGGTTTTTTTACATCGATAACTGCGCTAAAAAAACTAAGGGTGTTCAATCTACGAAATTTTGTCTGGTACCATTATTGATGACTTTATTAATTAGTATGCAAAGTATCAGCAAAATTTTCGAAAAAAGATCCGATCCGTAGATATGTACAAATCATTATCATCATCATCGTCATTTCAGCCCCAGAACGTCCACTGTTGGACATAGGCCTCCCTTATGTACATATATTTGTAATGAAACCTTTGAATTTAATTTTAACTTGGGTGTGGCACTCTATATATTAATAGGCAAACAAAAAACCTTATGTACTCGGGAATCACCGCGATGACGTTGTAGGTATAATATACCTTTGAATTTTCCGACGTTTCGATCAGGTTGCACTGCGGATAGACAGTGATGGTTTATGTTAATTCCTGGACACATAATTATACACCTTTCATGAAATGCAAAACTTTAAACGTTAGTACAAAACAGTTCAGTGCCATTTTCTCCTCTGTTTGTTTACCAATTTTCTTTTTTTAGGGTTCCGTTCCCCCTATAGGCCAGCCCATAGCAAAAATGAGCCCCTTATAGAATCACTCCGTCTGTCTGTCTGTCCGTCAAGACCCTTTTTCGCAGGAACCCGTGGAGGTATAAAGTTGAAATAAACATCAAAACTTATGTCTGCGGTTCCTTGAAGCTGTAAAATACTCAAGCTTCTAAGTCAATGCAATCAAAAGATACGGCCATGTAAGCCTTAGATTTTTACCAATTTGAACATTTTGCAAGTAAATCAAAATCTATAGGGTTCTTCCCATGGACTTAGAATCATAAAAGTTTGGTAAGATATATTATATCAAATTAAGTAAAATGTGTTTACAAACTTATATTTTGCGGTTGGAAAGTTGACTTTGTTTGTGGTAAATCGATGTATAGGAGAGTATTTATAGAGTATTGATTCCCGAGGTGGACTTACTATCTAACAAACACTCGCACTTGTCCGGTTTTTTACTACTAAGTTGAAATTCATACCATTTTTAGGGTTAAAGGGTAATAAAATGAACCCTTATAAGATCACTCTCTTGTCCGTCTGTCTGTCTGTCTGTCCGTCTGTCCGTGTGTCACCATCCATTTTCCTAGGAACGGGTGGACCTAGCAAGTTGAAATTTATACCAGATACTGAGGTCTATAGTCCTTATTAGGTGAATAAAAATCAAGAGCCTGAGTCAACACGGTAAAAGGCAAATTTAGATTTCTGCGAAAACTTGTAAGTACCAAAATTTACCGTAATTTTCAACTTTTTAATTTACTGGTGCTGTAAGACCTTGCTTTTAACCAAAATTGAAAACTCTAGGTCATCCGGAAGTATCCTATAGGTTTTAGGTCGAAAACCTATAGGGTACTTCCCATTTCCCTAGAATCATGAAATTTGGTAAGAAGCAAGGTCTGACAGCACAAGTGAAAGAAAAAATCTGAAAGTCGTTAATTTGTTGTTATATGACATAAAAAAAAAGATTTTGTGGTTTTTATAAAATTATATTTTGCGGTTGAATTGTTCACTTTGTCGTACATCGCAACGGCAAAGTTAAGTTTGTCTTTCGAACTTTTAACAAACAGTTACAATACAGATCTTGTGAACTACACACGCCTTTAATTTTATTCGCCAGCTAGACATCCTAAGTACTTTATTCCCATCGCGACAATTATGTATAAAAAGGCAACATTTTTGTTTTCACTATTAGAGGAAACAATTCTAAAACCATATATCTATTCTTATTTTATTCAATAATAATACGAGGTCAATGTTTATATTTCGTGCTAAACCATCTTTTAAGAGCTACTTTCTTTGTTTACAGATGAACGATGTTGTGAATAAATAGAACATAAATACGGACACCTACAACTGGATTCAATAACAAGTATCAACATGAACCTAAGTACCGTGGAAAACTCAATAGATGGAAATGATTCACTCCCAGTGGATCCAACTAATATTTTTGGACCTCAGAGAGACTCACTGTTCATAGTCATGCCAATAACAATTATATATTCCTTAATATTTATAACCGGTTTACTGGGTAACATATTTACATGTTTGGTTATAGTACGTAACAAGAGTATGCATACAGCAACAAATTACTATTTATTTAGTTTAGCGATATCAGATCTCCTTTTGCTAGTTAGTGGAATGCCTCAAGAGATATATTCTATATGGTCCAAGTGGCCGTATGTTTTTGGACACAGTTTTTGTGTTATAAGAGGTTTAGCTGCTGAAACATCGACGAATGCTAGTGTTTTAACAATAACGTTGTTTACTGTAGAAAGATACTTAGCTATTTGTCATCCATTTGTTTCACATAAAATGTCGAAACTGTCACGGGCTACGAAACATGTTATACTATTGTGGGTAGTGGCACTTGGTCTAGCGCTTCCGCAAGCTCTTCAATTTGGAATTAGAGAAAACAAAGGAGTCGTAATGTGTCTGCAAACAAGAGTTATTATTGAACATTCTTTTGAAATATCAACATTCTTTGTATTTTTCGCACCAATGATTTTAATAACGGTGTTGTATTTCTTGATCGGACTAAAATTGAGAGAAACTAGCATAAGCAAAGAGCAAAGCCAAAAAGATTTTGAAAGGAATGTGAGACAGACACACAAGATACGGCGAAAACATAGCCAGTCAACGAGGAGAGTCGTGAAGATGTTAGGTGAGGATTCACAATTGTTTTTATGCCAACGTTTGTAGTTAATCGGTATTAATTTAGTAAATATGCAGTACATTTTTAAATTTTATCTTTATATAAAATTGTATAACTGCGGTTTTTCTGCTCGTCATTAGGGTAGCCTGAGATGCATGTAAGGAGCAATAAGGTTAGCAAGAACCTGTGTTTTGATAAGTTAGTTCCTAAAAAAAAGGTTATTACTGTCAAATTTACAAATTGAGGTGGTGAAGAATTTGTTACAACCATTATAATACAAAGTCTACAATTTTATAATGAATCAGAACTCCGGTGAGTAATTGTACGGGTTATTAATGGTAATTAAAACGTCTAAAAAGTCTTAAAAATACATTATTTTTTAAAACAATCAGATGACCAGTGCTGGATTTACACTCACTACACACAGGGGTACTCGGGGCTAGTGCCCAGGGCGGCAAATTTTCAGGGGCGGCAAAATACGGAGTGAGAAAAAATATTTTCGCGTTATCGAATATGCTTTTTTTATTTTCTAAAAAATGAAAAATTAGCTAAATTAAACTAGTACAATTTTCTAAAAATTGGAAACATTTATAAAATTAGTTCTTGCATTTAAAAAAAAAAAAAAATATGGAGTTTTGTGTAAAACTCTCAAGCTAGCTGTTTTTCACAAAAAAATAATGTACGAAGGAAACATCTATCAAGAGATTGTACGAGCACAAGGAGGTATGCCATAGCAGTGCTGCTAATTTCCATATTTTTTGGAGTAAAACATTTATTTGCAGATATGTGTTTATTTCAATAATTAGGTTAAGAAAATAATAGTACATCTTGACAGGTTATGATGATGCACGTTCTAATTTAACTACAAATAACTTCTCGACATCTGATACAGCTGATGAATATTGCATGAGTGATGGTAACACATCTTTAAAAGTAAAAGACAATTGTAAATACAATACTACTGTAGTTAGAAATAATTAATAATTGGTCCATATTTCATATACATAAAAAATGGTTAATCGACGAAGTTAATTGAAGATTATTCATACGATTAATTAACGATGCAGAATACACTTTTTGTGAGCATAATGTCAACATAATGTCGTTTTAAAACTTATGAAAATTTAATTCGTATGTTGAGATAAATTTATCGGAAATAACTATCAATTCAATTTTACATGTTTAAAGTAAGAACAACATTTAAAATCAATCCAGGTTTAGCAATTATGTTTCACTGTTGTAACACTTTTTTTATTATTACATAAATATGAGGTATGCTTCTCTTTCGTAAATTACAGCTTTTTTTTATTTCTTTAATTTATCTTTTTAGCAAACTTTATTATATTATTTAATCACACCGCGTTTGAACTAGTTTGTAATTAATTTTAAAATTCTTTAACCTGACTTAAGCTTTTTCTATCAATTATAAAATTATGAATTAGGTCCGAGTGGAGATCGTCCTCCCGGACCCGTTCCGCCGCCTCCTTCTTCGAGATGTATCCTCACAGAAGGTAAAAAATTCCTATCGCTACCGGCCATGGAGCGTATGACAGCCGATAGCGAGAGATCCCCTCCGATAACTGCAGTGAGAGCCTGACGCTGCGCCGCCCAAGCGGAACAAACCGCCAGCTTGTGCTGAGCCGAGTCCTCATTGCAGTCGCATTGGTGACAAGCGGTGACTCAATTCCCTCCTAGCGACCGAAGTGCAGGTACTTCCCGAAGCAGCCGTGCCCGGAAAGAACTTGCGTCAGCCGGAAGTAAAGGGTCCTGTTCTGCTGCCCTGCCCACTCGACGATGACCGGCTGGAGCGCCTCCACGGTAGCAAAGCCAGCACATGGAGCCTCCAACCGGCACGACCAACGAACCATGGTGGCTTGGCTAGCGGCCTCACGCCACTTCCCGCTTGGAACTCAGCCACCCGCCGATATACTTCGGGCGAGCACTTCCTTCTCCATATAAATGAGTCATAAATGAATTAAACGTCATTTTATGAAAAATTTCGAAAATGGGGCGGCTTTTTTTACAGTGCCCAGGGGCGGCCCTAAGGTTAAATCCGGCACTGCAGATAACGATAGTTTATTGGTGTAGATTTTTGTAAGGGTCCAATCTAGTTTCTAACACGACTGAACACTATGTTCATAAATGCGGGCACTCGCTCATAGTTTGTTCCTACGCTGAACTAAAGCTAGATGAAGTTTTCTAAATAATATACCTGTAATAAATTTGTCCAGTCTATGTACTGAACGCCAGCTTCTTTTCAAGGACATTAAATACTTAACAAATATTATAATTTTATTTTTTACATATACGTAATTTGAATAATAATATTGTTGTTGAGCATACCTAGAGCAATAGTTACATAATAACAGAGATTATTCCAACTACAAAACTGCCCATTGTGCTCATATTCATTTAACTTTAAAATTTTAATTATAGGTATTTATTTTGTTATTAATGATCCAAAATGTATATTTAGCTTATTACTGCCATTCACAGACTCAAAAATGTAAAAATTCAAATAAACGTTTCATATTAAAATACCTTTAGGAAGTCCTAACCCTTAAAAAATCATTTAGAAAAAAAAACCTTTTAGAATGGCATTCATTTCTTAATAATTACTGTTTAATAGCATATTACAGCAAAATATTTCGTAAAAGTATTTGACCACCTTGACATTACATAGCGTCGCTTAAGTTTTAACACCACGTAAGTCAAAAATAGTAACTATACAGGAAATGCCGTGTTGTTCGGTGGTTGTATGCGGAAAATACCAGCTGTAAAGTGAATTATATGAAGAATGGCATCTCATTTCATATGTAATTACAAGAATTGTATTATATTTTACATAATAATCAAAAAAGATATATTACTCTGATATTTACTTGATGAAATAATAAATCCGCAATTTTATTAGAACAAAAGCATTGCTGGCATAGTAGGGCTTAAATAATAAATAGTACTTTTGACAACGCAATGGATTGGTTTTTTTTGACAATTCTCTCACTAGCGCGATAAGTTCGTAATGCGGCCGCAGCCGGGTCGAGTAAACTAGGGATGCACACGATATGTCCTGTTATCTTTTGTTTTACAAGATTCGACCAAATAATTATTTGTTATTCCTGAAAGTTGAGTAAAGAACATATTTTAGCTTATTCTTATCTATGAATTTTAAAATACATGATATAGATGAACAAATTATTCAGATATACTTTTAGTTTTAAGTGTTACTTTTATTTTAGATTTCCAAAAGATCCAAAATTAAAAGAAAAGTGGATAGATGCTACAGGCTGGGGCCCAAATTGGTTTCCCACCGAAAATAGCTCAATACGCTCCTCTCATTTATTGGTTTTTTAGTGGGCATAGAAAGCCTCAAAGCATTGTACAGTCAACTTATTGAAAAAGAGCAACAATTGAAATACATTCCCGTGTCAGTCAAGACCATTTGGAGCTTATGTTTGGACATAAAAGGTGTCATGGTGTGTGCAACACTAATCCAACAGCGCGCCATACACACATACTTCTAGAAGGTTTTACAGAGTTTAGTAGTCAGGTAGTATGTTACATCACCGGATTCATAGTGCATCGTTTAATAAAGTTATTGAAATGTGATACATGCTGTAGCGGTTTGATTGCTGATACAGTTGAAGACAAGCATCTTAGATTTATAAAAGTTAAGGATAAAGGTGGCCTCATATACCCTTCTAACGATGTAGTAAGCATTTACAAACGTATGGACTTCCATTTTTTCCATCCAGATTTTATTATATCTTATGTTATATTAAATCTTATGTTCTTTATGATGGTCAAATAAAGTTTTCTTCAAAAAACATAAAAAAATGAAATAATATCAAAATCCTTGCCGCATTTCATCGGAATGAACCTTTTCAAAACAATCACTTTTCACCAGTATGAGCAATGTCCAATGAAACTGTCCAAAAGGTATGTGTTGAACAAGTATTTGCACTTCACTGGTCATTTAAAATCATTTGCGAACTAGTAAACAGAAATGCTCCGATTTTCCAAATATATTTGTTTTTTCACTAAATGTGTCGTTTAATTTTTTCGTTTTTTATCTTAACTAACAAACAAACACAACTAAAACATTCACATTAAAAAAATTGGGATATAAAGAATCAAAAAGTTCCATGCCATTCATAAGATAGAAAATCGATAACTTTACACTTTATTTTCGTAATTGAAATCACTAGCGTATGCTTTTGCACAGTACAACGATAATTACTGATATCTATGGGTATGTAAGGCGGACTGTAAATCTAAATAAACGCTATTATTTACACGTTAAGGTGTGTATTCGATTGTCAAGCAGTCATTGACTTGTTGGTATCGTATACACTCAAGCGTGTGTGAGTCTGCGCGTCTATTGGCTTTGTTGAACTGCATATGTAGTTGTAAGCTATTGGAAGGGACAATTTGGAGACAGCGGTTTTCATACATTTCGAACTAAAAGGCAAATCTCCTCGTTTCTTTGATCTGAGGTCTTTACATATGAAATTGACATTTTGCCGAACTGGCCACTTCGATTTCAAATATCTGTCGTTTGGTTAGGAATTCCAAATGCAAATTAATTTCAAATTTAGGCTTGTGTATTTAATATATTTCAAATTTACTGGTTCGTTTTTTTTCGCGTCATTTGATTTTACTTTGACATCGCTTTGTTCACAATATGGAAAACTTAAAATATCGTGTTATTTACGAATACGAGTTCCGCTGTGGCACTAGCGGTGCCAAAACAGCTTGAAGGATTAATGATGTGTGTGGGGAAGCTACTGTAAAATAAAACGCGATACGTACGGTAATTAGCGGCAGGCTTCGGTGTAAGTGTTAAAACAATTATAATTCACTTAAATCAAATTGGGTGAAGCACACCATCAAACATACGTTGAGTGTTGCGTTACATTACTCAACCGTTACAATAAAGAGGGGATTTTGAATCGTAGTTACTTGTGATGAAAATTGAATCCTTACTACAGCTTCCTGAAATCTGGCCAGACAATTAACGCAAAACTGTATTGTCAATAATAGCAAACAATAATGGAACAGCTAGCCGTTAAGCAACCGAGACTAGTCAATTGCTCTGGGCCCATTGCTACTTCAGGGCAACGCTATATTATTATTGAATTGTGAATAGTGTCGATTGAGTACAATGACGAATGTTAGTGTACGAACAAATCTTTCTGGTTTTTGTTACACTAATTAGTTTAGAATAGGAAATGGAAACTTTGTAATCAAATAATAAAAAAAAAAAAAAGACTACACACTGCACAACAGACGATCGCAAAATTAGAGGATCTGTGATTGGAATAATCTCTGACACCCGCCATACTCCCCGGACCTTTTTCCAACCGATTAGCATTTGTTCCGGAATTTGGACAATTTCTTGCAGGAAAAAAAATTATTTCCGATGGACTGCCCAAACCCGCCTTCATTGCTTCTCGCTCTCACAGTTTTTTGTGCAAGGGAATTACTGAACTGCCTATAAATTGGGGAAGGTGCATAGATAACAATGGTACATGCTTTGATTAATTAAATGTATAACTTGATAAAAAAAAGTTTTACTTTGTCTTATTGCACGTGTAAAGACCTAATATTAACCACTAAAACTAAACTCCACTATATTAACTACTAAAATATAAAACTTGCACATCTGAATATTTTTTCAAGAAGGAAAAATTATGAACATTAAAAGGATATAAATTACCTACAGACTATTTATTTACATAAATAGGCAAGACAATGTTTGCAGGGTTCTGCTAGTATATATTCTATATTATACAGGGATGATACAGAACGCGAGGACACTGCACTCCACACTCTTGTGGAGTGCTCAGCGTGGATGCAACAGCGCCACGACCTCGCGACGGCTATCGGTGTGGGAAGCCTCTCGCTGAACACCATGGTTCTGTCCATGGTCCAAAGCGAGAGTGCGTGGAATTCCGCAGCCTCATTTTGCGAGGAAGTGATGATGGCTAAAGAGGCGGCGGAAAGGGTACGGGAGAGAACGAGTACTCTCCTGTCCCGCAGTAGACGCACCAGGCGCCGGAGAGCGCAGAACGACCTCCGGCCTCCATGAGCGCTGGCCTGGGGGTGACGGATGGGGCTGTCCGTTACCCTGGCAGAAGCAGGCCTGAGACGGTGGCGCGACGTGTTCCGAGCGCACGTCTCCAAATCGGAGGGGGGCAAGGCCCCCCGTACACCACGGTGTGGCCGCCTGTTGATCAAGAGGCGGCCAAGGTCTGCAGGGGTTCCCGGAGGCTTCCTTCTTAGGGTATCCCGGGTCCCTTGCAATAGACCCACTTGTGACGGAACACCGTGTGGTTTTAGTCGGTTCGATTCCGACATACCACCTCACCGTTAGCTCCGGTGAGGTGATGACCCGTGGGGGTTTCCAAACGAAAAAAAAAAAAAAAAAAAAAAGGGATGTTACAGAAAGGTGTGGTGTTAAATTTTAGGAGCGTTATGTGTAATCGAAAAATAGTTGATTTATTATGAAAAAAAAAATGGATTTTAAATAAAATAAAATTTCTTTGGTAAATGATTTTCCTAATGTAGGTGCACATTTCTAAACAATAAATACATTATGAATTTTCATGTCAATTTCAATAATTTTTTCCTTGGTATTTAATAATTATAGTTTCATTCATGTCAGCTCTCACATACGAAATATCACCTTTATCGATAAATTTTCAAGTTCAATTTTTCAGTTTCAAAATAAGATTTCTGTATTAAAAAACACGAATTTTCGTAAAATTGTTTACGCGCTTTACGTTATTCACGAGGTGTACTACATGACCCTAAAATATTACCACACCTGTCTGTGACACCCTTTATAAGGTAAATTATTTTAGGGTAACTTTTAATATATTTTTCTTTTGTTACAGTTGCAGTTGTGGTAGCATTTTTTATTTGCTGGGCCCCGTTCCACGCACAGCGACTAGTGGCAATTTATGGAACTAATGAATATCACCTAGCAAAGTCACCCATTCTGTTATCAGTGTACTATTTCCTGACGTACACCTCGGGCGTGTTCTACTACATTTCCACTTGCATCAACCCGATATTCTACCATATCATGTCAAATAAATTTAGAGAGGCTTTCAAGGTAAATATTAGTATGAATTTATTTTAATTGGGGTGTTACTTTAGTAATACTAGAGAACGCCTGGTTGTCGAATTTTGACCACGAATTCTTTCGGGTACCAGTATAACTTGAACTGTCATTGTATAAAATTATTTACCATGATACATCGTCACATATACCGGACGTATATAAGTTGAGGTAGCCGCTTTCAAGTAATTTTTAAATTTGTAACACATGTTGGTTAAAAATATTAGTTTGCTGCACTTCTACATATAATCTTTACGTGTTCCAAATTCCACATTTGTCCGTACAAAGGATTCACTTCATGTATATAGATATACCATCTAGTAGGTACTGTATTAATGCACTAAACAACAATTTGAAGATATTAATGCGAAGCTTGCCTTGATTTGTTGAACAAAACAGAAAAAAGGGACTGTAAATCGGCTTGTCACTTGTGATGAAAAGTGAATCTTGTATGACAATAGCCAACATTCATCACACTGGGTGGACGTAGTGAACGCAGCCAAACCATGTCTCAAATGCAAATTGAGTCGAAGGAGTATGCCCAGTAAATCTATCTATTTGCCTTCACAGAACATACACATTGTTCAATTCAGTTGTTAAATTACTGCCGATCTGTACTGTGCAGAGTTGCTAATGATGATAGTCAAGTCCCTATCAAACAACCGAAATTTGTTTAATTGCTCTAATTCACCCTTTTCTTACGACAACGCTATCTCATATACTTCACAACCGACCATTATGACTGGTGGGTATGCAAAGTGGGTAACGGAGTGGCCGTTACCCACTTTGGATAGCCCACACACACCACATTTGTGTTATATTTTATGGGGAAAATAAAATCAAATCCGATACGATAAAAAAACACATTTAAAGAGTTTATCGATTCAAGTTATCAGAATTTATAGCAGAGGCATTATAATAGAACTTCTATTACAGTAGCAAAACTGCATTTGATAATTATGTCCAAAATTGCGATTTAAACACATTCCTTTTCATAAATGTTTGATTTTTCATAAAAAGTTAATTCATAGGTAAAAGCTTTTTATCTTATGTTCTTTTGCTTTTAGCACCAACGTAATCTACAAATTACAACGCGCTGAATGAGAGTTTTATTAGTTAAATGACTCTTGATTTACGTTAAGTCGGATTTCTATCTCGATTCCCGCACGAAGATTATCATTAATGAAAACATTCATTATTCCGAACTGCTAATATCTTATTATTCTCGATGAGCATTAAAATTGAACCATTCAAAGGATCTTTTATTCACCATTTGCGCTACCGTCTCATAAACAATGTAATAAATCATAGCCTATCAAAAAAAAAACTGAGTTGTTGGTTTGTCTGTCACTCATCTCATAAACGACTTCTTAGTAGCTAAACTGTGAATAATTTCCAATTGTATATAACACAAGTACTGGAAAAAAAAACCTGAAAACAACATAGATACATCCTTAAATAAATATTAAGTACATCCTTATAACTAGGATTTGTTTTTTTATTATTAACTATGTTTCTTGAGTTACACTTCCTCCTGAAATTTATAAAATTAATGTCTTTATAAGAATTCTTCATAAAAGTAGAAACAACTTTCTTGCGCCAGTTATAAAAACTAGTATTTTTCTTTTCTTCATGTGAAGTAACAGACAATCTGGTATTATACTGAGAATACCTCTTAGTATTTCTTGAGATCTTCTTCTTACTAAAGCTATTAGTAAACGAGTTCTGTACATCACCTTTATTATGAATTGAGTCTTGGTAATATACAGATGCACCTCTATCCTTTGTAAATTTTCTTTCCCTACGTTTAGGTACTGCGACTACTATCAATGCTGCAATTGATTGTATTTGCTGGCAAGGCTCGGCATTTTTTTTTAATTCTGGGGAAAACAACATTGTGAGACGTATGCTCTTTAAATTTATGGGACCCGACAGACGTTGTCTTGCCTGAATTTAAAAAATATTATTCCTTGAACCCTATCGCAACACCATCTACCGGGTCCAATTGTAAATTTAAACCATTCTCGAATCCACCTGAAGACACAAAAAAATTTCACTAAAATCGGTCCAGCCATTTAGGAGGATTTCAGAAACATACACGCGCACAGAAGAAATATATATATAAAGATTGCCCTTGATCAATGAAGTATCCCAACTCCTTCAATTGAATCATTATAAGTTTTAGCTCCTTTATGTTATTGTTTATTAGAAGCTAAACTTACTTTATATTTCCTTTTTATTGTGTTTAAGAACTGCTTTATAACTTTCTCATCATTATCAATTTTTGCTTTCTCAGCAACATACAACATTTTATATAAATAATCTAATTATTCTTGCTCTTTCTTTTGTACAAGTGAATAAAACTTTTCTAAGCTACGCAATTTAACAAATAAATAAAGTAGTATTATATTTTATGTGCGCAGTCCTTTCGATGATCACACTGTTATCCACTTGACATCTGTCACACCTTCGAATATATTGTACGAGAATCCACTCCTTCCTTTCTTCTTTGCTCATTAATATATACTCTCTTCGCCGTCTACAGACTCTGACGACGTTTTTACTTTTTTCTCTTTAATCTAGTAACTTTTACAACACCCTCGTCGCTTCTTTACCACGTGTAGGGCGATGTACTTCCTCTAAAACACTCGCGGCGTCGGTCTACCACATGCCAGCTAATTTCTTTCCTCTTAGACACCCTCGGCGCCGTCCACCAAATGCCAGAACTTTGCCTGGCGCGAGAGGTTATGAGATGGGATGTCGATTTGAGAAGTATAATTTAAAGAAAGCTATGAAGCAATATTAATTATATTAATAACTGATCGTTTCACAATAAATACATTTACTTTATGTTCGCTTCATAGAAGTAGAGCCGCTTGACAGTCCACTCTATATGCTGGCTGCAGCGAGAGTCTTCTGTTCTAATTCCAAAGTATACAAAATCAAATCATAGAACAATCGACATTATTTGAACTTTTTGCTACCAGGCAGGACCGCTCTGCACTAAAGGAGGTCCAATGCCACAATATTATATTATATTAGGAACAGAACAAATGATCGTGCTCATCACACAATTATTTGTCCTATGTAGGAATAGAAACCCACGACCTCTGGCTCAGCAGTAAGGATCACTAACCACTAGATTAACAGGCCAGTCATAATCATAACATAAAAATTATTCTGCATCGACACAGTTGTATCATGCATCGTTTAGTTACTGTTGTTAAATTTACAAAAAAGCAATCCTTGGTATTATTGGAATAAAATTCCATAAAAAACGATGTGCAGGCAAAGTAAAACAAATAAAAACATACGAATCGAACTGAATGGCTTCTTAAGTCGTGACTTATCGTAGAGCAACCTAAAATTATAAGATTATTTGTAAGTAATTAATGCCTGGAATTAGTTAATTGAAATAAATTATATCTGTTTCAGAACACAATGACGCTGTGGTGCTGCCGATCAAGGGAACAGGCCGTCGGAAAGCGATGCTCCTACACCGCAATGGCTTTCCCACGTAATCCCACATCCAGTGGTACTGTCAACTCAGGTTATTTTTTTGCCATACGTGTATGTTAGTATTTTGCTTATCCACAGAGTAATTTAAAACTGATTATGTTATATTACAAAACTATTGTATTACACTACTTCTCAAGCGTCTCAATTTGGTTTGGTAGTAAATATTCGCTCTCAAGTCTTAAATATATTTGTACTTTATCATTTGATCATGCTACTAATAGCAGATCAATTAATATAGGAATTTAACGTAGATGGTACTGTAACACAGGCGGTGTAATAAAAAATGTGTTTCGAAGATCATTGTAATAAAATAATAAATAGACAATGTGAAGATTTTTTAAAAGGTATATTTTGAACACATAAAGGTGAATAATTTTGTGTTCTAATAAAAAAACGAGAATAAATAATAACTTTGTCCTGAAAACGGCATTATGTTGGTAACACTTTCTATTAGGGTGCAAGTTCTAAACATTAATAAGTAAACAAGTAGGTATCTAAGATATGTCATAGAATGTAAATCGTTCGAAAACAAAAATTAAAAGCTTATGAGATTGTCCAGTCGGAAGTAGTTAAAACTCTGATGAGTTTAAATTTAATTTACATGAAAAATACACAAAATAAATATCTAAGTTACTGCATATTAAATTAAGTGCAAACAAAGTTATTATTAAGTTAATAACTTGGTGAGCAAGTAGATTACGTGTTGGAAAATTGCTACAAAGGTTACGCTTGTATCTATGACGGACCATCTCGCATTATGTGTGTAAAAATGAAACTTTTAAACTTTCGCGTTCCATGATATAATTATGTATTTAAACGGGAATTAAAGCGATCACGAAAAAGTACCTCTGAATTTCCTGACGTTTCGACCAGGTTGCACTGGCCGTGGTCACAGGCTGACTGGCTCAGCGGTGCACGCCCTCCGTCGTCGAGATCGTGAGGTAGAAGGTTCTTCATCCACCCGCACATTTTCGATATTTTCAATATTTTGATTTCGCCATGTACCGTCACATATTATACTAACAGTGTCCCTATTCTCTAAGCAAACCGATGTGCCCCTATTCTGCTGTTCACCCGACTGCTCATAAAATTCGCGCCATTCAGAGGTATATAATACCTAGTACACAATCTGAATCCTACGCCAAAAAAAAAGAAAAAAGAAACGATTAAATCGGCTTAGTAATGGAAATAATAAATGTCAAGTAAACTTTTACTGCTATACTTTGCTAAATTTTGCAGACCTTTAAAAAATTAAACAGCAATTCACATTGAATACATAAAATATTTCAAATGATGTCTATCAGATTTATTTCACTTGATATTAATATTACTTTCTTCTTTATAAGTCTCCGCCTTTTAAAGTACTTAAAGGCTTATGTAGGCCTATGTAGCTGACAATTTTTTAAGCACAAAGTAATTGATGGTAATTAAATAACAATTATCGCATATTTTATACTATCAGTAGTTACATAGTGAATCTATATGATGGAAAGAGAGAGCACGGTTAGTCGTATTTAAGGTTTCATAACCTTGTCGAGTGTTTTATAGGTTTGAATGTCATCATCTGAACACATAAAACACTCTGTACTTTATCTTTACGACGACTGTAATGTAGTTACCATGAGAGAAATATTCCTTAGACGAATCAATCGTTTTCGGTAAACAACAAAAGCTACAGTTATTTTTTACACGAAAAACTAACCAAACCGAAACTAAAATAACCTCCAGGGACAAATTTTCATGTTTTTCGTCTTAATATCTTTAGAGGTAAAGTATTTTAAATTTGAAGAACAAAAAAAAATTTGTAAAGATCGATAGTATGTACCATATTTGCCTTTGTTTTAGTTACTTTACATAAGCTGTGAACTCGCTAAGCCCTACTAGATTATGCTAAAACCATCTCGAAGATGGAAAGTCTACCAGGGATTTTTTGCAAGGAGTTCCTTGCAAAAAATTCCTGGCAGACTTTCCATAATGTATATGTAGATGCTGATAGGTATAGTTATACCTATCAGCATCTACATATACATACATCTAAACATTGATCGTGGGACAGCCATGCTTCGGCACGTATGGGCCGGCTCGACCGAAGTGGTACCACGGGCTCAAGGCAAACCGGCGTGAAGCAATGTTTGCATTGTGTTTCGTCGAGTTAGTGGGGTACCGGAGGCCCTAATCCTCTCTCCCCTTTCCCCTACTCCCACCTTAAAGGCCGACAAAGCAATTGACTCTTGAGTTGCAGGTGTCGATGTGCGGCGGTAGTCCCTTCCATCAGGTGACCCGTCTACTATCTACTACTACTTGCACCCTATCCCATAAAAAAAAAAACATAATATATAAAAATATAATAATATGTCAAAGGAGATATTTTTTATATTATACAATATATGGCTCTTTTTATAATCCACCCATACACGTAGACGTGAAAGCTTTGAAGGGTTAGGTTAGGTTTTATTAGGACGTTCCGGATGTCGTAATAAAGCTGTTCCCGGATCCCTCCTACTTAAGGCGCAGTACGGCACACCGTGTGGTTTTAGTCGGTTCGATTCCGACACACCGCCCCACCGAAAACCCCGGTGGGGTGACGGCCCGAAGGGGTTTCCACACGCACAAAAAAAAAAAAAAAAAAAGGTTTTATTAGGACACAACAGATATATTTGAGGGTTTTTTGTCCACACGAAATCGTGTTTCGACGATTCACGATTCGTGAATTACATTGCGTGTGGACAACACAAAATTTAATTTCTCTCTCCCTCTCTCTCTCTCTTATCAGATAAATCTAATATATAAAAATCTCACGTCACGGTGTTTGTGGTCAAACTCCTCCGAAAAGGCTCGACCGATTTTTATTGTTAAAAAAAGGCATTTCAACGCATGCCGGGTGCAGCTAGTAATATATAAAGATGAGAGCGCAAACCGTAAGAGTTGCACAAGTGAATAAATATTTTTTTTTTTTGCAGGTAATTCATTGAAAAATTCGATGCGACGGAACTCAAACCTACGCCATAAGTTAAAAAAACAAGATAGCAGGGAGGGAACCGTACCAACTATACATGTTTGTCACAATGGAAAAACTATCGTGACCACCCCTGAGCGAGCGTCTAGAAATAATTACTCAAATGATTACCAGCATATTCTCAAAAAGGAATACATGAATACCACAAATAATTATTTAGAAGCTCAGCTATGCGTAGCACATGAAATATCTAACCCTGATTGCCCAGTATGCTGCACATATCCATCACCCACTGAAACTATTATTGTTACTCCAGATGGAATAGCATCAGAAGAAAAGAAAGGCTACACAAGTGACGAACCAGAAAAATACCTAAAAGAAATCAAATTAAGGATAATACAACGTGCGAAAGAATACGGATAAATATAATTACATGGGCATTGTGCTATAGTCAAAACGAATTCCGTCTGACATCTGTTAATTCATTTGTGTCAAACTGTAAATAGGGATATATTATTGACATACGTTGGACGCTAACACTTCTATTCACAAACAATGCTATGAGGGCTCACAGTGAGCCCAGACGAATTGAAATTGACGATATGGTCTGAAAAATTCTTTATTTAGCATAGCGTTGCTTCCGCACTGACCTAAGTATTGTTTGTGAATACGGGTGTGTAAATTTTTGCGAAACCTAAAAAAATATTTCTGTAGGCCCCATTTTTTTATTGAACCTTTTCAAATGACTGTCCACTACAATTTATACAAAGTATCGTGCATCTAAACCAATTTTCAACACACTTCTCCCAGTGCGCCTCAGACAATTCTTCCACGGCCTGCTCGAACGCAAGTAGCGCATATTCCGGCGATGAAAATTGTATCCCTTTGAGCTGACTTTTTATTTTAGGGAATAGAATGAAGTCACACGCTGCCAAATCAGGGCTGTAAGAAGGATGAGCGGTGTGCTTGAAAGCCCCTCGTTTTGAGCGCAGAGTTTGCGGGCGCGTTGTCTTGGTAAAGCACCAGCCCTCAGAGTCTCGTATTCAGTCGCTTGGTGGTGACAACAGTGAAAACTTCTGGCAAGCATTTGGTAGTATACCAGTCGGCATTAATGGTGCATAAATCCCGTAAAAATGTTACCTGTCAACATCTTCTCTGCGCTTTTTGATCACTTCACTTTAGTAGGCACATTTTGAAATAGCCAAGCCAAATTTCTGTATCGTATTGATAAATCCAAGATTCTTCACCTGTCATAATGACATAAACGTCGAGATTAGCCTGCACTGAACTTAACTATCGTATCATGACACCATTTCACGTGAGCGTGCTTCTGAGCATCGGTAAGGTTGTGCAGTACCCAGCGTGAAACCATGCTCCTCATGCAAAGGTGCTCATGGGTAATCTTGTGAATACTTCCTAAACCAATCTTTTAAATATGTATCTACTACTTTTTTAAAGATTTGCAAATTCTCTTCAATGAAATTTTTAATTTCTGTTACGTTGTCTTCCTTAACAGCCATCAAGGGGCCATCACATCTTTCTTCATCGGCCAAAGTTCAACCTTGCAAAAATTCACTAAAAAATCGGACAAAGCCTTGAAAGGGACTTCGTCTATAATTGCAATTTAAAGTCCAAAACGGCTTTTCCGGTTTTAGACATTTCAAATAGTAAAATATTATCACGCAAAAATGTTCTCGAGATAAATCCATTTTTTAGTGAGACACGATAATTAATTACATCTAGTTTGTAATAAAATGTGCAGCAAGTAAATGATCTTATTTTTAAAATAAAGTCTATCCTGCCAGTGTTCCATACATACAATTCTTTTTCACAAAGCATTTTAACGTATAATAAGGTTGCCGACACATGATAGCCCAATTATATATTTCCAAGATGACTTTAAGATGACTTTAGGAAGAAGATGTATGTAAAAAAATTACTTCTACCAAATATTTGTAAGGAACATTTTTATTCTGGTTACTACCGGGAGTAAAATTCTATGTACCTTATTTTTTGTTATACCTTATTATGTGTATATATAAAATATATGAAAATATCTTGAGCATCTAATAATTGTCAATTGTAATTGTCGTCAATACGTTAGTACACCAAAGTACTTTCCTAAAACCATGTTTTTTAAGGTAAAGAAAAATTCATACAGAGAATTTGAGGTACCTACCTGCTCCTCAACCCCCAATCCCATGTACATTGAACTACTTCACTTTTACAGATGTTTGCGCCGAGCCGGATTATGGAATAGGGAATAGTTAACTTCGACTTAGATATCGATGGTCATTGTGTCCAACCAAAAGTTAAATTAAAATTTTCTTTACTGAAAAGGAATTTTTTAACTCCCTAAGCACCGCTTTGATAGATAAGTTATGAAAAAAAACCTTCAGAACGGAGGAGGCGTATTTTTATTTCATTGAATATCTATAAAGTATTGCTTAATTTTAGGTTTTGAAATATTTACAATTTTATAGAATTCATGTAAAAGGAAGGAGGCTTGTTATGACGTGAACCTTTCATACTCGCTCTTAGATTTCAAACACCTTTACGCGTCGCCTTTTAGAATTTCATATTTTATTTGTATATTTAGAGCGAATTAATATCTACTTATTTAACAGTCCCGAATTATTCACGGAAGTTTCTTTTAATTTTATGATGACATATTATTTGATGATGAAGATGATATTTATGATTTATATATCATTAATAACTACTTACTAATGATATATAAATCCAAATAACATTTCTTAGTAATTTTCTAAGACTTGAGATGCTAGATGTCTAACCACAAGTTTTATATTTTAAAATACTTAATGTTACCTGTATGAACTTAAGTCTTCGACGTAAGTTCATATGTAAGACTGAAAATAAATTACCAAGTTATTCCCAAAATTGGGTGGAGGTAAGGATCTCCTATGCCTTTCTTATTTTGTAAATAAATTGTTTTTGTTTCTACGTTAGTTTTATTTATTTTGATATATACCTTAACGAACGTTATGAAGAATAAAGTTATATAGTCTTTTAGTTCCATTATAATAATTAAGTATATAAATCCTTCCATCGTTCGGTTCGATAAAAACTTTCTGAAACATTCACTAATCAACAAAGCTATTTGTAAAATTAACATTTCAGTACAATGTATTCATTTAATTTCAAAAAGGTTACTGGTTACTGTACTATAAAAGTTCATAACATACTTCTTATGTGAATTTATTTAAAAAAAAGATCAATACAATACATTGTATGTGGTGACAGGCCTAGACCTTTTTATTTTTCGATTATTATTTATTTAGCTCTGATTGCCATAGTTAGAAAACTAACTGTAAACAAAAATGTTTTTCAAACTGATACTGGCATTTGCTTGAATTGTGTTCACATCCATATAAATTCAATAATAATGCAACCAACATATGTACATTTTTATGTTACATTTAGAAAATGTTGAACTGTACATGTAAGAACTGTGTAGTCTATAACATATTAAGTTAATTTGCTAAATTGCCTGGCAGTTCTGAGTATGTCATGCTCCTCTAGATCCTGCCCATGGTGCGTATGTATCGGGTCGTTCGGCTCCCTTTGATATGGTTGAAGTGGACGATGGCTGGCGCGTGCGTCAAGCTCGTGAACGAGTGCCGTTGGTTGGGGCTGGTAATCTCCGAACTGTTATTACTTACATATAGTAGTAGTTTGTGCGACTGTTTATAGTTTAGAACAATACATTACATTGTCCTCACATTCAATTTACACATATAAGCAATGTAACCAAAGAGTTGTAAAAAACATGTTGAAAAAGAATGTCCTTGGAGTTTCTTGCCTGTTCTTCTCCACAGGATCTACTTGTTGGAACAGGCAACTAGCTTCACGACTGACTGAGTCTTACTGACTACTACTCCTGACAATTCAAAAATACCTATAATGGGTTTAATCAAATCAAAATCATTTATTTCAAATAAATTATTTTGATTTGATTTGATTGATTTAAGTTACAATAATCACATAAAATACGGATGATACTTCTTGTGCCTTTACTGAAATACACAATACAACTCTTCTATTATCAAAATAGCCGCACTTCTCTGTTATGAACATGAACATCATAAATATTGTATAATACTAGTCAAGTCAATTGGTCACCTACTTTTCGAGTTGCATTGTATGTACCTAAACAGATTGCTCTGTTTATTATAAGTACTTACCAAAGTTTCGAAAGTTCAAGTAAATTAATAAGACACGGTAAATATAATAATTATACCTATGCGTTGGTTATTGATTTATGAAAAAATTAATCAGATTTAGATATTCCGACGAAATTGTAAAGCTAATTTAATTCACCCACATCAATTTGTGAACTATATTCAACGTTAAACTGTACAAATGTAAAATAAAATGTAACTGAAATCTATATATTGTAATAAAAAGTTTATAATACCAATATCGAAACCTATGTTAAGCAATAGTACTTTATAACAGTACCAAAACACACCGAACGCATCTTGTAAGCTCTATCAAGGTGGCAGTGGCCAATCAGCAAAATTCAATAAAAAATGCAACAAAATGTGTAGCTAATTTGTTGCTAATTAGTTAATGAAATGGCGATTTTGTTACTTGCGCCGTTTGAAAAAAATCGTAATTACTGCTAGTTTTATATCACGCTAGCAGGAAAAAACGGTAAATCAGGGAATATCAGTCAAAATAATAAGCGAAAATTTGTTGTTACAACTAAGTAGTAACAAAAATGAAAAATAAAATGATGGGTACGTTGATGAAAAAATGAAAAAAATATATAAGTATATGCTAATCTTGAATTTCGTTTCTCGAACCTCGACTGGTAATAATTATTTGTTGCTGCACGCTATAATGAAGAGACACATCCAAAGAGTCAGCAACAAAATAAAAAGATTTAGTTGCTTGCGCCGTTTAAAAAAAAATGCCATTACTGCTAGTTTTATATGATGCTAGTAGGAAAAAACGGCAAATTAACGAATATCTGTCCAATTAATAAGCGATAATTTGTTTCTAATTTGTTGCTGCAAGTAAGTAGTAACAAAAATGAAAAAAAAAGGTGGTTATGTTGACGATGTAAAAAAAAACAAGCTATCTTAAATTTTGTTTCTCAAACCTCAACTGGTAATGTTTATTTTTTGCTGCATGCTATAATGAAGAGACACATTCAAAAGAGTCAGCAACAAAATAAAAAGATTTTATTGCTTGCGCCGATTGATAAAAATTCCAATTACTGTAAGTTTTATATGAATCTAGCAGGGCAAAAACGGTAAATCGGCGAATATCAGTCGAATTATTAATCAAAAATTTTTTGCCAATTTAATTTCGTTTTGAAAAACAGGTGGTTATGTTGATGAAAAATGGAAAAGAAACAAGCTATCTTGAATTTCGTTTCTCGAACCGAGCTATAACCGAGCGAATAGAGCTCACCTTGTAGCCATACACAAGCAGGTTATCGTCCAGTATTTGGCGCATTGGGTGGAGCAAGATCCTCTCGGTGTGTTTTCCCGCATAGTTCTTACATTTTTTTTAAATTTAAATGTTCAAATTCATTGTTTTATAAAAAGTGTATACTTGTTGTGTAATTTTGTGTTTTTTTTTAAGCCCTCGTCCTTTTTAGCCCAGTCAACCTAGCTGTTTTATGATCAAAAATGGACATTTTGATTACCACGCATTAGTATTTTTGGATATATAGTAAAAAAATGCGCTGATTGAGAACTTTGATACCCGCAGTCTGGACAAGTGGGGTGTCATTCTTTTTTAACAATTTAAGGAAAAAACAAGACTTTTTTACATTTCGTGTGATATCTCGTTTCCAGTACGTTTTTCGTCATATATGCCTAAAGCTTTTTTGTTTTCCATTAAATTATCTACAAAATGACGTATCACACGAAATGTAAAAAAAGTCTTAAACGCCCCACTGGGCGTTTAAGACTTTTTTGGGTAGTGACCCAGACTGTAGGTATCGAAATTCTTAATCAGGGCTTTTTTTTTTACTATTTATCCAAAAATAAAAATGCTTGGTAATCCAAAATTTTGGTATTTTAGTTCCTTGGCTGGGCTATTTATCTTTGCTTATATTAATATTAAAAAGAATTAGTTAATCAAAATAAGACACAGTAATAGCCCCCTCTTTTCACCACTACACCTGGGTAATAAGGGGCGTAATGAGAAGAAATACAAGAAAAACACGTTTGGCCGAAAGCCCCAAAGTCACGATAATATCATCTATACAATATCTATTCTATCTTCATACAAACAGAAAGCGAGTCATACCTACGTTCGGTCTACCTTCAAGTTCGGTAAACACTCGGTACACAACCTGTCGCGAATGCGCCGCAATGACGAAAGAACGTTGTGATGCTTTTGTAAGCAGCAGCTTACGATTTGTGTATCTGATTGAAATAAGTACAAATACTTATTTAATATGGCAATGGATTTTTTTTCTATTAAATTTAACAATTAACAATTTTCGTAAGACGTCAGATGAAAATATTTTTCAGTCTTAAAATAAGGGTGGTGTTTTTATAAATCTACTAATCAAAAAACCCAACATGTATTTTTTTATTGAACACTTCCTATTTCATTCACAATAAATTTCAATTTTTTAACTAAAAATATATTATTTTTGATATCCTGTTTATGTACTGTGTGTAACTTGTATTGATTTAACAGATTATTATTGACAATTTCTAATGTGATTTCTGTGCACCTACCTTATAAGATTTCTATACCACCCCAAAGTTGACTGGTAGAGAATGCCATCGGCATTTAGTCCGCCTTTGTACATATTATGCATAAAGATTTAATAAAAAATATACATATTTACAATCACAAAACTAGAAAGAAACTCTTAAATCTTATAATAAAAAACACATGTATTTTTTTTAAGGAATACTAGTAACATGGGTCACACCTAAGCTAAATGGTTGTGTTAAGAGTGGGTTCACGTCTGTAGTGCACTGGGTAGGGTTCGAACTCGCAACCACTAAATCACAAGTCCGCGACACCTTAGCCATTACGCTACCGCCGTTTATTTTTATTGCACTGTTCATGTTACATTCACAACAAATTTATTTTTTTGAGGGGTTCCTTTTTTTTATTTTTGAGGAACGGAACCCTAAAAGTCATCTACGTACATTTATCGATGTTCTAGGATATACAGTACAAGCCATGCTTAGTTTGTGTCTAGATAGCAATGTGCACTATTATGTTTATTTTTTTTAAAACATATTATTGAACCGGTTCAACAATTTTTAAGATTGAGTTCAAGGGTGATGACGTATACCTCCGAATTCACTTAATTTTTTTTCAAAATCGTGTTTCTACCGACGGCACAATATACCCACATGTGAAAGGCACAGAAAACCCTGCTGACCTTTGAACAGGAGTCGATAGTAGATATTCTTACAAAACAATAACAATGATCACTGGTGTTGTGACTGCACGAGGAATGTGAGCCCTGTCCTTCATCCCTTCTTACACATATATTTCAATTACTTCGAATTATTCAAGTTCGGTGTCCAGCACTTTTGTTCAGTTCAGTATTGAAAGCTAACAGAGGCTTGAATTATCTTAATTCAAAACTAAAAGGGTATTTAACTAATTGTTTCATCCATTTAGATTTAATATTTTAAACGCCTTAAGTGTAATGATCAAGTTATATTTTAAAACATTAATTTAATGTACATACGTTAACCAGTTATTAGAATAATTTTATTTTGCTAGGCCATAAATTGCATTGCATTCCGGTGTATATAACAAAGACGATTCTGGCGATAGTCCGGTGCGTGAAACGCTTCGTGAGATTTCTTTTGCTTGCCGCGTGCGCAGCCATTTCAAGAGTTTAAGATATTGCCCACCCGGCGAGCTTACAGTTGTTTCCGCAATTCTAGGGCACCATTTCTGGTAATTATTGGCTTGATTTCAAATATTATCCAACTGTGTGCACAAAATGATGGATTACGAAGAAATAAAAGTAATAAACGTGAAACTCAAGAAAAAAAAGATTAGGATCATTAAGATCAACAAATATAAAAAAAACTGTCAAATTGTCATTCATTATCTTCGATACATATTAACGAATAATCAACAAAATTAAACTCATTTGAAACGTTTATGTCACAATTTGATTAGCTGCAAATCGAAATAGAGGTGAAAAATAGTGATATGATAAAGTCCGAACTTAGTGAACGTGAGTCGACAGAAGATGACTCTTATATCAATGTTGCTGCAGAACATGGCGATCCTGATCAGGCTGTGTCCGGTTTGCCTCTGTCATCAATTGATCTGCCCAAATTCAATGATTTGCACAATAGGAGGTAGGAGTTTCGCGATCTCTTTAAATCATTGATACATGAAAACCCGAAAATGTTAACTAATCTTAAATTTCGATACCTATATCAGCACTTGGAAGGAGAAGCGACCAAAGTAATATGCAATTTAGAAGTGTCAGAGGGAAATTACGCTCTAGCTGGGGAGCTCTTATGCTAGAGGTTTAGCAATAAACGCATTTTAGTCATGCTCATCTTAATTCACTGTTATACATAGATTCTTATCAACGTGAGTCTGATAAGTCACTTTGCAATATAATTACCTTGAAAATACTAGGCAAACCCACTGACCGGTGGTATACAATAATTATTCACCTCATGTCCAAGAACTTAGATTATTTTACTAGCATAAAGTGGGAACAATTCCGTAATACTTTAAAGGAAATTCCTACACCAGATGACTTCAATACACTTCCTAAGGGTCGTGCAGATGTTCTTGAGTCTATATACTTAACTAAACCCTGTATTCATACAGAGTTTCACTTTCGTACATGCCATTATTCGTACTCACCAGATCTTTGTAGAAATAATCAAAGAAAGGATGAAGAATTCAAAGAGTTCTTTACATTTAAGAAAAACTTAACATAATTATGTTTTGAATTCTTGTTCCCTTCTTTGAATTTGTTCAATACTTAGGAATATTAAAAAAAATAATTCTGTGAGCTTTATAAAAATGTAAGTTTCATTGCATATGCAAGATCAAAGACTAATTTCGTAAGCTTTTTTTGGCTGTCCTTACTTTGTTTAATGCTTCTTACCATGTTGACGATACCTGTTTTTTGAAGTGAAAACTTCTTAAGGCACGTTGGGACTTTTGTTATGGGAAAAAGCACTAAACTCGCGTGACCGTCACGCTCAGATACATATTATTATACACATTTGAGTGTGTGTATGTGTACATTATATGTAAGTTATGTTTGCACTTCTGACGTGCGATCCTACGACTGACAGTTTTTTTATTTTAATTTTTCGAGGTATAATGATACATGAAGATCATTATACAAAGTTAACCGGCCGACCGAGTTACATTCGCTCTCTATAATCTGTAAAACTTCGCTTCACTATAATATTATAATCTATGATAATATGCACACACCATTTTTTAAAGGTAGTTTTGAAGGTAGGTACGTAGTTAAGCCTTGAGTCAGTCTTGTGTAACTCTTGGGTTCGCATGGAATTCTGAGCCTGATAAGCTACACTTCACCATACACATAGTCAATGATGACACAAGGCCTGTCACCAAGAGATCCATTCTTTCATGCACATTTAAAAACTTTGACAAAAAATTCTTATCCAGAGACTATGGACAGACAAGTTACCCTGGGATCAACCAATACCTGCTAACTTTCTGCAACCATGGTCTTGATTTTACTCTAACATAATAGGTCGGGAGAAAAGTCTTTTTGTATTTTTTGTTTATAAAATTTAAGAAAAATCTCTTTGGTTGTACTGTTTGTATCTGGCTGGTTTTAATATCAATAAATATAGGACATTAAGCAAAAGCAAAAATAGGCAGTCATGGGCAAAGAGTATACAAACACTAATGGGACTGCCGACAGAAGCGAAAACTTAAACAAAACGACGAACTTAAAACGTCACATTAGCAGGTTGGTGACATTAATTAATAAAGAGCTGACAGAACTCAATGTTTAAATTAGCGCCCTCTAGTGGATCTATATGTGTATTATTAGCGTGACGGTCACGAGTTCAGTGCTTTTTCCCCATAGCAAAAGTGCACAAACGTGCCTAAAGAAGTTTTCACTTCAATAATATGTAAAAAAAAAACACTTTCCCGCCATTTCTCAATTGTTTTTCTGTTCGGCAAAAGTGAGTGAATATAACGAAAACATTCAATACATTCTGAAATTTTACTACAAAAACTCTCTCTCTCAGGGTCAGGTGTCCTGACATGAGTTTAACATTTTTTACCCATCAAACAGTGCACAACGCCGCTAAAGAAGTTTTCACTTCAAAAATCTTACGTTACGGACGTTTTTGGCCGGCTAGGGTACCTCTCGGCAACACCATAAGGAACTTCGTTCCAATAATGACCATGGTGAAAACAATAACAATTCCTTGTTCCTCATATAGAACTTACTTTTATGAAGGCTATGAAATTATTTATTTAAAACATAGGCAAGTACCCAATTGCCTTAAAATTTTATCATCGTTCAAAATCATGCACACAATTTATTAGACTATTATGCTATGCAATGCTATATTATGTATTTCTAGATCTTAGCACTTAACCTCAAGTTTTTAAAACTGTATTATCTCTTTTCAAGTCATAGAATGGTGACTGCGGTTACTTAAATAAATAAAATTAAACATTGTGTTCTTGGTTGTTCATTTGTAGGTAATTAACAACGTCATTGGCCTTAAGTCTTATGCATGTAAAATGATATCAGTAGGTAGTTGTATTGCCCCGTCACTGTGTTGTGTTCTTTGTTAACGGCCGCCCGTCCGCAAGGTAAATAATTTATTTTTAATATTAAATACTTACTGATTCGCGGATACGGGCTTACGTATACATTGACCTTGTATTTGTTTACCACGAGGTTTTGTGACTATGTTCTCCTTCATCATACTGATTGTACGTATGGTAAGTTCTTAGGATCTTACAAAAGTTATTAACAGCTTTTATCATATCTTATTGTTATGATTATTATTGTTACTAAAGTACGGTATATATTACAAAACTAATTAATAAAGGACTTATATGTGTTTAAGTGTAAAAAAAAGTCATTTTTCATTTTATACGGTATACGGTTGACGTCTCTAAAATTAATTAACAAAATAATGTAACATTATAGTTTAATACTCATATTTCGTACATAATTTAATTACTATTACATACCTATTTGGTTCAAAATATCAGTTTAACAATGAGAAATGCATTGTAAAGCAGTGAGTTTGCATTTCACTAATTCAATGATACTAATAGAATTTAATGTAAACTCGGCGGATTTCTGAACAAGCAGCTGCCAGGTACAGTATCATATTTTCTTACCTTAGCTAATATTTTTTCACAATAAATAGGCTTTAGCCATATTTAATTTCAATACGATGAGAAAATTATATAAACCACCGCTACTTAGCCCGTCATTCATAAAGTGTGATGATAGGATGTGTATACAAAGGGATCAAGAAAATTTTACCTATGAAAATATGTTCACCTAATACAAGACCTCACTGATTCTGTCTCTGTCCTATACTTGTCCCTGAAGCTATAATAATGTCTAAATTTATGGGCAAAGTGGGTTCTTTGGCTAATCATTCATATAGTCAGCAGAAAAATATAATAGCATGTTACCGGTGTTACTCTCGTGATATGCATTAAAAAGTGAACTAATACATTTTCTAATACGTTCGTAACATCCATTTTAATACAATAAAAAATAACTCATTTGCCTTATTTTATACTACTACTTATAATTAATATTTATATTTACTTATTAATATTAATATTTGGACAAACAATAAAAACCAAAATTTCAAACCAGGTGGTTTGTAGTTGCCTGAAGTGTTGTAAGACTTCTATAGTTATTATATTTATCTCTTTCTTTCTTCTTTTTATAAACATTTGTTTAACGAACTTGTCTTTCGACGTCTGAAATTACTTTGCATGAATTGATTCGATTCGAAGCTTACGAAGGGAATGCTAATACCTTCTAAATTATGCTAACGCCAAACAAAATACAGGTTGTTCGATCTGCTGCTGAAGTATATTTGTACATTTCATAGTCTACTATATACTACATAGTCTATGTCTATGTCGTGTGTGAAAAAAAAAAATAGTGCAAATCCTATATTTTGGTTGTTGTATGACACAATGTTTCTGTATGTAATTCCTAAATTAAAAGAGCGAAGTTGGATGGTTAAATTATATTTTGGTACCTATGAACCCCTGTTAGAAGGTAAGACATGTACAATGCGCTTCAAATAAGAATAGGAACGTCATTGACTTTAATCCGTCAACTGTCACTTGGAAATTACGATTTAGACACAAAACTAATTTGCGTAACTTTAACATTTTTTTGACTTTACCTTTTTAGCTCTAGTATTATAATATATTAGTAAAAATTATAAGAGATCGTCTGTTGCTGGATATTCGACCAGAAGTTATTAAGTTTTGAATGATTTGGTTTATTCCATAAATCAGTATAACTTGAACAACAACCCCGGCAGATTTTGGCCGCTTCCTAAACCTCTTTGTCTCTTCTTCGGGACGGGAGAGTACTAGCCCTCTCCCGTTCCCTTTCCGCGGCCTCTTTATCCCTTCCTCACAAAAAGAAGCCATGGATTCCCACGTACTCTCACTTTAAACCATGGACAGAACCATGGTTTCCAGCGAGAGGCTTCCCACACCGATAGCTGTTGCATCCACGCTGAAGGTAGCTAATACTTACTACCGGTAATAACGATCAAAAAAGGCACTACGTCACTAGAAGTACTTATTTTTGTAATGTTTAAAATAAGTAAATATTATAAACAAATGTTACATAATTTTTATTCATGAATAAACAACATTACTATTCGGCTTTTTTAAATTACCTGATACACACCTACTAAGTTAATCAGGCAAGACATTATTAAAATTAATAGAAGAATGAAACAAAGTCACCTACATAGTCTATGTCAAAGGTTAAAAAAATGTATTGTATGCAAATAAAAGTATTAACTTTCCAAAACCTAATTTAAAATTTAAATTCAAGACGAAAGGATGACGAGTAAAATAACAATTCTTGAACTATGGTTCAAGAAGTTAATACAACAGCCTTTCGTATATTATTATTTATTACATTTAGTATTATTCATATTATTTAAAAGTCAAAGACTGAGTATCATTTTGTGGCAATATCAAATAATAACTAGTTAAATTACTTAATAACTATTTATCATTCATTGCAGAATAAAAGTTCTGATACTAATAAGTGTAGATTTTATGGACAGGGCATTATTCATAATGTCCAGATAGTTTAAAAATTTCAAAGTGAGAGAAGAAGAAAAGACAAGCATCAGTAGGTAGATATGATAAAATAAACGGTTTTACTTTTGGTATAGAATCTATACGGTACCGACACACCAATGGTTTATACTGGCTATAATCCTTCATTGCCATCAGTAGGTACATAATTATGTTAAAATAAACTGTTTTACTTTCGGTATCGAACCGATGCGCTACCGACACACCAATGGTTATATTGTTTATAATCCGTTATCGGCATCAGTAAGTACATATGATAAAATAAACGATTTAACTTTCGTTATCGAATCGATACGGTACCGACACTACCGACACACCAATGGTTATACTGGTCATAGTCCGTCATCGGCATCAGTAGGTATATATATTATAATAAAATAAACAGTTTTACTTTCGGTATCGAGTCTATACGGTACCGACACACTAATGGTTGTACTGGTTATAGTCCGTCATCGGCATAAGTAGGTATATAATTTATGATAAAATAAACGGTCTTACTTTCGGTATCGAATCGATACACTAACGATACACCAATGGTTTTACTAGTTATAATCTATCATCGGCATCAGTAGGTACATATATTATGATCAAATAAACAGTTTTACTTTCGGTATCGAATCGATACGCTAACGACACACCAATGGTTATATTGGTTACAAATTATAATGTGTCATCGGCATCAGTAGGTACTTAAGATAAAATAAACGGTTTAACTTTCGGTATCGAATCGATACGGTACCGACACACCAATGGTTATACTGGTTATAGTCCGTCATCGGCATCAGTAGGTACAAATACTATGATGAAATAAACTGATTAACTTTCGATATCGAATCTATACAATACCGACACACCAATGGTTTACTGGCTATAAATCGATGCGTCATCTGTTACAGACCTAGGAAGAAATGGTGGACGCTTCAAAAGACGCTCTTTCTAAAGAAGAGCCTAAACTAAGCAAGAGTCGAGAAGCTAACTGGCCTGCAGTGCTGTTTTTAATCCATATCCACTTACTTTCTTTGTATGGAATATGGCTGATTTTCTTCGAAGTCAAACTGATGACTTTCTTATTACGTAAGTTACTATTAGTTGTTCCTACCTTACAGTTAGCCTAGTGATATCGATAGAGACAAGAAATGGGAGTATACTTCTACAGCTTACATGTATAAACCATAATAAACATAGCTCTTCAAATTCTAACTTTAACCCCATCTGGATTCGAATGATGTATTTATACGCATATACATTTCACTTTGCCTTTAATATCATTTAATACTACAGGTTGTCATTATGACACCTTTAGAGTGACCTTAATGTATTAAGGCTTGAATTTATTGAAATCAGTTAAGGCGATCACGAGATATCAGTGACCACATCCAACACATACGCATTACATATTGGAGCTCCTGTGTTTTAAAGTCGGCTAAAGATAAATCAAGTTAAAGGTTTTGGCAGACAGCGGACGGGGTGTTCCGGATGTCTTAATAAAGCTGTTCCCGTATCCCTCCTACTTAAGGCGCAGTATGGGACACCGTGTGGTTTTAGTCGGTTCGATTCCGACAAAACCCCGGCGGGGTGACGGCCCGAGGGGGTTTCCACACGAACAAAAAAAAAAAAGACAGCGGACGGGGTGGGACCGGTGGCGATGCGGCGCGGCGTGAGTAAAAAACAGTAGGGAAAATATCAAAATATCATCTAAAATATTTTATGTTATAAGTGTTTTCGGCCTTACGTCACCGTAATTTTAAAAATATAAGAAATGCATATTTTTTAATAAATTAATTCATTGGGCTTATAAATTAAAGCAATCAAGTACCGCTGGTATCATCTACCAGCCAGTTCAATGTATTGCAATATAAAAAAAGGTACCGACCGACCACACAAAACTCGAAACTTTAATAACAGCACAACAATATTTTGTTCTTATGAATAGCACAAAAAATATCCAACCGTGTATCCACGAAATATTCCACCTTACAATCACTAACAAATAAATCTTGGTTACAAAAACTTAGTAGGTACTTATCGACATAAAATAAAAATAATGTAACTTTCGATATTTAAGCAACTGTGTACTTTATTTTATGGTTAGCAATTTAATAACTAGTTCGATGTTTAACAGTAAGGCTAAGTCCATAATCTGTAGGTACATACATACTTATTACGTCAACGGAATATTATAAAAACGGCTGCTTTGTAAAAAAAAACTTTTGGTTTTTATAATGTAATATAGGTAACGAACGAATATAATCTAACTAAGCGTCGCGTCGTTGTATCATTTGCTGTCCAGTAAGGCAAAGAAAGATACTAGATATTTAGTGACGGATCAGCGGATCCTGCTCCTGGACATCGGTAAATGTAAATGTCTTTTGATGTAGGATATTTCGTACGGTCACAACCTTCCGAGCGTCCGTGTACTGTATAGAGAATTAGCATTTATTATAAACCGTTGATGACATGACCAAAATAATGGTCTTTTAATGCGGCGAAGACCAAAAGGAGGGTCATCAGGATTTTAGTGTACTGAACGGCTTAACCGATTTTGATGAATGATATGTTGTCAGATTCGCCTTTATTGTGCGAGTGTCACTGGGTACATTAAAATTATCGAAAAAACTGTTTTCAATAAGCTATCAAAAAGTTTTTTTCTCCCAAACCTATCGAGTGCGGCCTCAAAATGGGCCTCAAAACCTATTAAAAGATGATTACAGAAATATACTCATACAACTATATGTTTATGATTAGTTAGTATTTTCAACGCAGTCGGGTTTTTGGGTCAATTCACGATTTCTGATTTTCATTGTAATTTAATCTTCCTCATATACATGACATACCCTCACGATTAATTAGTGGATCCGAAACTATATATATATCAAATTACAAATGCTGGATATAAATGTTCTATTTCTTATATAGGCACAGAATATATAATAGTATTGGTACCTATATAATACTTATGTATATTAGAACTGCTCATTATACACTACCTAATCCACTTTACCATTCCCGATTATTTATTACTAGCAATTCGCCCCGGCTTCGCACGGGTAGCAGATTTTTTTTACACCTTGGGTTATATTATTGGAGTTTTAGTAACGATCCCTAATTTTTTTGAAAATATTATATAGCCTATGTCACCCGGAGATAGTGTAGCTTCCCAACAGTAAAAGAATTTTCAAATCACTTCAGTAGTTTCGGAGCCTATTCAATGCAAACAGACAAACAATCAAATCTTTCCTCTTTATAATGTTAGTATAGATTATATTAAACTGTGGATTACTATAGGTATCTCTTACTATTAAATATACAGTAAGACCTTGTACTGGTAAACATTATGGTGCAGTAAATATTTTGAATTTGAATTTCCCGGAGGCCAGAATCCTCACGTACGACGCGACGGTCGGACCGAATGATTGTCGCGCGCGTAATTATTTTGTCGCGCGAATATTTTTATATTGCGATATCTTCTAAGATATTCGTTTAAACTATATATGGTTAATGGAACAAATATTCTATATTAAATTTCCGTTCTAACAAACATATTTATTTAGATATAAATTCATACCATATGGGTTAAATAAGCTTCGCAAAAAAACATTCTTTTTAATCTAAAATTTTAATAGTAAAAGCAGTTATTGTGAGTTATCCGTCAGAGATAGGCATATGCTATTGCGGACTTTTTTATAGATATTGATATGTTCTTTAATATTGTAGTACATTGTTTTATTCTATCATCAATAGTTTTCGCAGCGCATGCGATGAGAGACATTTTGTGACAATTTTTTTTTTACCTTGGGTCACATTATTCAAGATTTAGTAAGGATCCCTGATTATTTCTGTAAATAAATATAGCCTATGTTTTTCGGTGAAAATGTAGCTTTCTAACGGTGAAAGAATTTTTAAAATCGGTCTAGTAGTTTTTAAGTTAAATCGTAACAAATAAACAAATAAACAAACAAATCTTTCCTCTTTATAATATTAGTATAGATAGTATAGATTTATAAATAAGTACTATAACCTGTTTATGGGGGTGAAATAACGCATCACTCAGATATCACTCTAGGTGTGTTTAGGTTTTATTTTCAGATATGTAGGTATGTGTAGAAACGTATTCAATGGTGCACATGTCTCTTCCTCAAATGCGTAGAGAATGATAAAGAGAATGGAATCATAGTAAAGAAACTATATAGGTCACACTAAAAGTTTTTAGAAAATAAAAAACGGAATGATATAGAAGCCTGTTAATATTTTTATTGCTTTTTGAAGTAGTCTCCGTTCCTTTCTAAGCACCGTCACATGCGATGGAACCATTGACTGAAGCAGTGAGCCCACTCTTCTTTAGGGATCTCTTCCACGCCTTTTTCAAACGCAGCAACGGCATCTTTAGGATTCATGAAATGAATTCCTCTAAGTTTATCTTTTATTTTGGGAAATAAATAAAAGTCACAAGGTGCCAGGTCGAGACTGTAAGGGGGATGACTCACTAGCTAGACAAATATTCGATAGTCTGCCTAGCGGAGTGAGCTGAAGCGTTGTCGTGGTGGAGGAGGATCCTGCTTCTTGGGCGCTGCTGTCTAACATGTTCCACGACAACTGGTAGACAATGACTGACATACCAATCTGCAGTAATATTCCTTTTATCTCCTAAAATGATTGTTGCGAAATGACCCGTCAGTCCAAAGAATAGGGCAATCATCTTTTTCCCTTGACTCCTGCCCTTCTTTACTTTTGTCGAAAAATCTTCGAATGGAAACATACATTGCGCAGATTGTCTTTTCGTTTCGGTTTCGTAACAATATATCTATCTTTCATCACCTGTGACGATGTCATATACAGCATTCAAGTCACCTCAGCGGCGTTTTCGATCTTCCGTCAAATTATGAGGTATCCATCTAGTACATAGCTTTCTGACGCCTAAATGTTCATGTAAGACTTTTTGTACTTAACTCATTCCAAAGCCTAAAGCTGCCTGAATCTGTTGATATGTCACCCTTCTATCAGTTGCTATCATTAGCCGCACAGTACTCGAGTTTGCTTCGACCACGTTTAAAGTTATTGAACCAGTTGTAAACAGCCAATCGAAGTCTATCGTAACAATGGGAATTTGTAGATGTTTAATCATCTACAGATTCCCAAAGAGTTCCTAATTCGAAATTTAAATCAATTTTTCATCGGTTACTTTTCTTACTGGCCTATTCTAGAAACTTTCAGTGTGACCCACGTGTAATAATAACAATACACTAGCACAGTAGCTCGGCAAATTTTTGTTGTACTTATAAGCATCAGATCTCTTAAATCATAATCTTTATTTATCTTAATTAATATTATCTTAATTCCTCTTATGATCTGAATGCAGAGATGAAAGAAGTAAGCGTGTACACTGTAGGTTTTTAAAAAACATTTTGATTCACTGTATTATTTTAAGTTTATAAAATGACCCATGAAATTAATACTAATTCATCTTGTATGTAATTACATCCAATTACATTCCTGCAATCCCTTTAGATTTAAAATACTCATTTTACAATAATTCTAAGCTAAATATTGAAATAATTACTATAAATTAGCAATCATTTCATTTTCACGTACCTCATAAATTACGAAAGAGAGTCGACAACAATAAGATAGACAAAAATACAGAAAATTAAAATTACGGGATAGAAACTGAATAATCTATATGAAATAAATATTGTTTTACCGGACCATTAACCGATTTTGATGATTGAATTGTTTATATTAAAATTATCAAAAATCACGTATTTTTGGTGTGTCAAAATATATCACAACCTATCGAGTGGAGTATCAAAAAGGTTGTAAAAGGTGATTACAGAAATATACTATACAACTTATATGTTTATTAGTTAGTACTTTTAACGTAGTCGGGTTCTTTATTTCATTTAATAATTTCTTGTTCGTTACTTACTTTGTCACTTAATTCTGAAAGGCTTCTAAAGGTCATTCATCCAATTGAATAGTAATCTCGGTGGATAAGGTCGCAGTCAAGTAATGTCACTTTATTTCATTTAGGTTGAATAGCAATTATCATCAAATTTTGGTCATTGCTTGACATGTACATACATATTACAATATTTCAAAAGATTTTGACTGCAGTTACTTCTTTCATATCGCAAACGAAACGGAAAATTTGCAAAATAATAGTTTTTTAAGCTCGTACAGGTATTTGCACGATACCTATGCCTAAAAATCTCTTTTTCAAATTTTTGTCTGTCTGTCTGTTTGTGCGGCTAATCTCCGGAACGGGTGGACCGATTTTAATGGAACTTTCACTAGCAGATAGCTGGTGTTATAAGCAGTATCTTAGACTACTTTTATTTTAGAAAAAGAATTAGGGTTCCGTGCAAAATATATAAATATGAACTCGCAAGCGAAGTCGCGCGGGAACTGCTAGTCGTAAGTATAATCAGGGTAAAATAAAAGTAAATTTACCTATCTTTAATATTCACGAATTGTTACCAAGGTAGACCATGATTCTAGTTTGTCAAGAGTACATAAATGAGACGTGGTTTAAAATGTTTCCGAAAAGCCCTATCAAGGTAAGAATTAATAAGACATCGTTTTAAATCAAAAACGAAATACCTATGCTAAATGATTAACCGTTCCCTACTTATATTACAATTATTAACTTACACACGTATAACCTTACGCCTTTCTCTTTTTGGGGATTGCAGAGTAGACAATAGCCAGCCACTTGCTTCTATCCCTACGAGCTAACTCTACTGTCATTAAACCTCTCATACCAACCCGATTTGTGGGACGTGTGGCATGTTCTGGGATATTATTAACTTTTATTTACACACTTTCAGTTGTTGCGCTCACTTCCGTGGCGATTTTAGGTATGACTACTGGAGCCCATCGGTTATGGGCACATCAAGCATACCAGGCGAGCATTGGACTTCGAATTACGCTTATGTTGTTCCAAACTTTAGCTGGAATTGTAAGTATCTTGTAACTTTTTATGTTCCTACATAAAAAAAAATCACAAAGGCTTGAATATACTCGTAATTCAGAATTAGACATTTTAGTATTACAAATAGAATAACTTTATTGCAAGTATTTTAAAATAGATTGACGATTAATCGTCTCATGTAAACTCATGTAATTGCAAGTTGTCAAGTAAGTCGCAAATGACAAACGATGACTGTTGTCTTCGTAATACTACAAATTATAGAAAATTACTGCTTAGGTTTAGTATTTGCAGTTTTTAGAAAACCACAGTCGTCATCCTAACTTAAAATACTAAAAATGTGAATGTGAGTTCGTTTTGTTTGTTTGTCTGTTTCGAAATTACACATACACAACGACACATACACGTTGTCAGGGATACAAAGAAGGATAAGAACTGTAAATTGTAAAGTACTGTTTATAAAACCTACATTAACGCGAGCGAAACCGCTGACCAAAGCTTGTATTCGATATACTTATGTATGTATTTGTTTCATTATCGCATTGCTTCAATTTTCAGGGTTCGATATATGACTGGGTGCAATACCACAGGTTCCACCACGCTTATTTCGCTACAGACAATGATCCATACGATTACAACAAAGGTTTTCTGTACTCACACTTCCTTACACGGCTTCGTAAACTCAGCCCACATCAGGAAAAACTCAAGGATTCGATTGACATGTCAGACATTGAAAAAGATTCTGTAGTTATGTTGCAGAAAAAGTAAGTGTTTTTTTTACAATATGCTGTGTAACTTAGTTTTTTCTTAAACTAATAGGGTTAAAGTTTAAAAATCTGTAGTGCTTAACCTATATTATAGATATTTATGAATTAATTGTGGAATTATTTTAATGTAGGCTAATTAATACAGAGACGTTATTATCCTAAATTAATTATCCATTTCAGATTATACTGGATTCTATATGGTATTTTGTTCCTGCTATTACCACTGAACGCCCCCCTCGAGTACTGGGATGATTCAGTTCTGAGTGCAGTATTTGTAATCGGATTCCTGCGCTATTTGATTGTTCTCCACGCCTCGTGGCTAATAGAAAGTGCTATCAGTGTCTGGGGCCTTAAACCTGGAGAAAAGTAAGTACATTCACTTGTTATATGCATCATGTTAAGCGATTATCTACATCCACGGACTTTTGCAAACACGAAGTCTCTAAGTCACACGTTACAAATCCTGTATGTTATGTATCCGGAATAATAATAAGGTGGGAAAAAAACAGAATAGTTTGTTGTTAATTTATTTTTATTTATTACTGGCTTGTAGTATTGTTTTTTTTATTCTTCAGGTTTATAAATTGTATAAGTTTATAACTTGAATGTGGAAGCTTGTAATCGGCATCTGCTACTATGTATTTCATTTTAATACTGTTTAAGCCGTAAGCATCCCAAATAAAATAAAATAAGTTTAAATTTAGTTTAGGAATAAATTAATCTGTTGTTTTTAACTGAACCTCACAAATAAAATATAATTAAAATAACTTAACGCGTGTGTACATTAAATAAATTAATAGAGGTCAGTAAACCAATCATTTTGTAACCTGAAACTATAGAAGAAACATATTTGTTTTTTTTAAGATCACTTCAAACAGAAACTGTTAATGTTTTTTGTTACACTAATATTTTTTTAATGTTCAAAGGTAAAAACACTTTATAACCTAAGTTATATCAAAGTCAACTAGAACGGTAGATACGACATATTTTACCGACACATGACTGCAACATAACCTCATGTTAATAGCTTTAATAAAAAAATGAAACATATTATTATTTAAGACTAGCTTTTGCTCGCGGGTTCGCTCGCCTAAATGTAATTTTTTAATCTCTCGAGAACGGTACTTTTGTGGGGATGAAAGGTACACCACCCCCTTACAACATGTATATGCAAAATTTGATGATCGGTTCAGTAGTTTAGACGTGAAAGCGTAACAAAGAAACAAACACATTTATAGTTCGTCCATCTCGGGAATCAATTCTCGAAGACTTACCAGTCCTTTCGAAAGACAAACTTAACTTTGCGGTTGCAATGTACGACAAAGTCAAGAATCCAACCGCAAAATATAAGTTTGTAATCACGAAAACTATTTTCTTTATGTGATATGACAATAAATTAACGACTTTCAGATTTTTTCCTTTGTTTGTGCTGTGAGACCTTACGTCTTACCAAATTTCGTGATTCTAGGTCAACGGGAACTACCGTATAGGTTTTCGACCCAAAACATATAGGGTACTTCCGGTTGACCTAGAATTGTCAATTTTGTTAAAAGCAAGGTCTTGCAGCACAAGTAAAGGGGCAATTCCGAAAAATAAAAAAAGTTGAAAATTATGGTAAATTTTGGTACTTACTAGTTTTTGCGAACTTGATTTTTATACACCTAATAGGGACTATAGAACCCAGTCCACCCGTTCCTGAGAAAATCGGTGCTGACACACGGACAGACAGACGGACAAGAGAGTGATGATATAAGGGTTCCTTTTATTACTTTTTGAACCCTAAAAATTTGTACAAATCTGCGCTGCAATTTTATTTAGCCCTTTGAAAGACAACTCAAGATACAACTGGCTTTGGTTTGTATAATGCAAGTAGTTAAGTTTTGTGTAATTTAGAGCTAACATCGCAAGACAGGACAGACCTAAAGAACATAAAAACTGAATTTAAACCAGTATTTTTTATTATTTTGTATGGTTAAAACCTAGTTCATTCGTTTTAATATAAGAAAATACGCCTATTAACCAATTCAATCCCCTCACAGTAGAACAATAAAATTTATAATATTAAATTCGATGGATGGATGACTGACCACTAAACCTGAGCTTTAGTCTGTGTCTTTTCCATAGTGATTTCCTTCCTAGATTGCGTTAATAATCACTGTTTACTATAATTACCTACTGTTATAAACCTGTTATATTGTTTCCTAAATATAACTAATTACATAATTAAAATAGTACAACGGACTTTATAAAATATTTAAATCTCAATCACCAAGATTGTCCGTCTTTCCCTTTTATTGTTCGTTGCAAGTTTAGATGAAAAAATGTTTGCCATGATCAAGAATTAAATAATCCTTAGATAATTAAAACAATACTTACTTTATCAATGTTTTTGAAATCTCTTTCTGATAAAAACACATAATTCCACACTATTAATATGATTTTAAAAACACTTCGTGACAATATTTCACTTATTTTTTCAAAAAAATTATAAAACAAAACACTAGCGGCAAAGAACAATTTTATCATCACGCAAAAATGGCTTTGAATACGGCCAATAACAAATCAGCATATTAAGTGTGTTCCGATATACACTGAGGGTACTGTAAGGTGTGACGTCAATTTAGTATACTGCGAAGAAGTTCCTTTAAAGTTAGTTAGCTATACTGGTTACTATTTAAAACGGAACGCAGACGTAGTCCAGTATACTGTCAGCTGCAGCAATTCAAGTCAATTGTCAAATCGCATAATAAAAGTAAGAGTACTTACCTTACCTCGATAACTCCAGTGCTGACAGTACAAAAATGGCAACATTTATGACGTCATATATTTGCCTACGATACTGCGGCAGTATACTGTCAGTCTATAACAGAACAAATTACTCCCCAGTACAAGCACTGAACAGTGCTCGCAGTGTATATCGGAACATACCCTATATTTACTTATATACCTTTAATTAGGTCTTGCTTATTACCATGAGTAAGATGTTCCATTTCTAAATTTAAATTATCCTATGGTACATAACTAATCGGTATGGCAAAAGCACAAATCGTGTGAAGCCAAGTCAGGCATACTAAGCATTTATATCCTATAATTTTACAGTTTAGATCTAAACTCGTGTATTTGCAATCTAGAGCGTTCGTGTTCAAGACATATACTATTAAGTCTATTAAGCAAAATATACTCTCTATTTCGCAAGTAAATTGCTTCTCACTATAAGTATATATTTCTTTAGAACTTTTGATGTGTTATTGAAGAATGTTTTTTGTTTGTTAATCTACCTGATTGTAACCGGTTTCGGTCCGTAAAGAAAAAAGAAATACGTTATATCTCTCAATAGCTATTTTTAGTGTGATATTGCAGTTGGATTATTCATATTTTATACCTTAAGGCAGAGTAAGTCCTGATTCAAATTTCAAATTCAAACTCAAATTCAATATCTTTATTTCATAAAATTGGTCATCAATTATTTGAAATAGTCAATTTAAAAAAATATTAAAAATTATAAATCAACACACAGAGTCACCGCAACAATAGTTTGCTTTGTCAAATGTAAAATGATTAAAGAAAAAAAAGAAAAAATATAATATCGTATCTGCCTGTGTCGATCTAGTATAACCGCCCGTTTAAAAATTGTTGAGCCTTGTGAGAAGAAATCGGGCAAACAAACTCACGGCCACTCTTTTAAAAAAACCAGGTGTTTTAATCCTGTATATAACCCACTACTGAGTAATAGCCCTTAAGAAAAGTTGTCGTTTTACTGTGATGATTATATACCTATATTAGGATTGCAACATTTGCACCCCACAAACTGGTAAAAAGTAATCACTGCATCATCGATACCGCTGAGCTGAAGACTTACGTTTATGAATTTATTAAAAAGACCGCAAGACTCCTCATCTTCTATCATTAACTATGTATTATTATTGAGTGCCCCGAATTACTCAAAAGGATTAATATTAGAGTTCCAGCTCATTATCCCCGTTCCCAAATTACTCCATTTTACCCTCCGCTTCGTAAAACCGTACTTGGATCTAATTCTCCTATCCCACGTATGTGCAAATTAGCGAACGAAAGTAATAGATGTACTGATATCTTTTCAAGTTCTTTAGGCAAATTTCGCAGCGACATAAAATTGTTCCTTTCTAACAAACAAGTTATTAGTTATTAATTTACCAACCACCTCCTGTTGTTTTGTTTTATTTAAACTGGTTACGCAAATATGATCATACATGATCATACATCAAACTCAAGTGGCTTCCGATTCGTCTTCGCCTGAAAACACATATCCTTTCTTTACTGTATAATATCTTGTTTAACCCTATTACCCCTATCTATTTAAAAAAACGATTCTCATTTATGCACGACACACACAATAGATATTTGAGATCATCAGAAAATCTAACGTTGGAAATTCCAACTCATGCCACAACATTTTCTGACAAATCATTTACAGTGCAAGCCGCACGCTTGTGGAATGCATTGCCAGAAGCTATCCGACGAGCACAGTCACAAGCTGTTTTTCAGAAACTCGTCAAGGATCATTACCTTTCTTCGTAAGAACCATATATTATAATTATATGTATGTGTAGTTTATGAACATATGTGTGTATGTATATTTCTTTATGTATATGTATGTATGTCTATTATTATTTAGATAATAATAAAAAAAATGTAGACTGTTATTTATAAATTGTATATTTTTCTTATTATAGTTAATTGTTGTGTACAATATAGTCCATCCTAAGGTTGTCTGTAAGAGATCGCAGACTGCGATAAGACCGCCCATTGTACTGTTACTTTATTTATATTAGATTTCTAGATTGTATAATACTTTTTTGGTGTACAATAAAGAGTACCTATCTATCTATCTATCTAATTAGTTATATGTAAAAAAAAAAGTAAAAGTCAGAGCATGCGGTGTTTGCTCATAAATGGTTGTACATTTAGAATAAGTATGTGTATGATAATTTAAGTGCATGAAAATAATAAATGTAACAACTGTCAGCAAACCAAATAAATAAATCATTGGTTAAGCAACCAAACTACAATATAATTATTATTATAACTTTTGCTTGTCCACAGATCTCCACCAGATTCCAACACGGTATTCATTATTACGAAGACTTTCTGGCCTCATTACCATTATTTAATTCCATATGACTACAAATCAGGAGAGTACGGTACATACGGTAAGTTTATTTTAACCGACGAATAAAGCGAGGAAATTCTCAAGTCGACCCGTATATTTTTATTCTTTTTATTTCGGTTGTTCGATTTTGAAATTATTTTTTATTGGATATTTCAACTTACATCGAAGATGTAACATAACATACTTCGAAGTCGAACATACTTCGAAGATGGTCCTATTTAAATTTCAAATAAATATTTCAACCCTAAGGGTGGAAAATAGGGGACGAATGATGTTCACCCATTGACTTTTCACCTGTGAACCGATTTTGTTGAAACTTACACACATAAATATGTGGTTCACGGAGATGGCCACAGAAAAACTAAAAGATAAAAACTTTTTACATAAAATTAAACCGACGAAAGGAGAAATGAACTGAAAAGTGAAAATTAAACTTGTTAGCCCAACTAACCTCCTACACTTATGTAAATACCTAAATAAAATTGAAAAACATTTCGGCAAACAGACGCGTCTCGCCGTCGCGTCGCCGATGCCATCATTTTACTTAATATTTAATGAATTTGCTTGTTTGTATATTTGGCACCGCCTATAATTTGGGTATTTACATAGGTTTTAACTAACATGTTTATTTTTCACTTTTCAGTTATTTTCTCCTTTCGTCGGTTTAATTATGGGGTACATTTCATCTGTAGCAAAATATTGTCAGTATGTTTTGTAGATTAGTGGCAAACAAGGTGGCCGGGCTGAAAACGTCAGGCTGGCCCGGCCACCAAGAAGCGCTTGTGCTTTCTTTTAAAAAGAGTAACATTGAAAACGAAGGCATTCTATATATTTGTAATAAGGAGTACATTTGATATGTAACAAAATATTGTCAGTATGTTTTGTAGATTAGTTGGAAACAAGGTGGCCGGGCTGAAAACGTCAGGCTGGCCCGGCCACCAAGAAGTGCTTGTATTTTCTTTTAAAAAGAGTTACATTGAAAACGAAGGCGTTACATATGTTTGTATAAATCGGTACATTCGATTGATACTAATCTCATTACCAAATTCCATGGGGCCGGGCCAGCCTGACGTACGTTTTTTTTCATTTAATATTATGTTATTTTATGCATTTTCGGCTAAATCAAAATGTTTTGAGCAAAACTATCAGTTAGAATAGAAACAAAGGCAAGATACAAAAAAGCTTAACAAAAAGATGGCCAATTTAAAGTTATCTCAATTATAAATTTTGCATGTAGGTAGATACATTTAGTAAAAAAATGCCTGGAGCTTAGATTATATACAGGTCGTCTGTAGTTTTATCTTAATAGAATAATACTTCACTGATAGGAACTGCCTAACATAAAAAGCTTTGGTTTTAGATGGTTAACTTTTTTTGTCAGAGTCCAACAATCCTCTCACTTTTGCTCGGTAATTTAGTCAAAGGTCGTCTTATTCTCAGCTATAAATAGTTTCCGTCCATTGACAGGTATATTAAAAAAAAAAAAAAACAAAAAATTCAATGTCTGAAATTTATCAAAGTCCACTCACAAAGTCTAATATTAACCTTCAATATTTTTTTTTGCAGATTGTGGATGTTCGACGGCATTTATTCGAGTGTGGGCTGCTCTAGGACTTGCAACAAAGTTGCGCACTGTAGAAACCAGCACCATTCAAAAAGCTTTAATTGATGCAGTCCACACAAATCAGGATTTGAAGGTCTGCCTTAAAGCGGCTATGAGTCAACAGAAACTTCAAGAAGAACATTATCTAAAGCGGGATACTTTTAGTCAAAATTAAAATTATTATGACCAAAAAAAAAATTCTCTCTGGAGTTATAAGAAATGCAAATTCCGAAGTCCAACAAAATAATTGTATTTGCAACCTGCAATTAAAACAAAATGCGTAGGCAGTTGTATGTCATTAGGTAATTAGACTCAAGGTTCAAATAAAAATCGAATGTCACTTTGGTTTGGCTGACTACTTCTAGTTTCTCACGTTTAGTTTTTAACGAGAAGAACATGTTATTATTCAGTTGAACAAAACGGAAGTGGGTATAAAGTTTGAATCGACGAGAGAACTGCGTGTTCAAACGTTCAGTTCCTTTCGCGACTTCGAGCGGACAACAAGTGCTCAGAACTGATGCACGTTTCGTTTAAGTGTACCTACTTACCTACTTATTAAGCTTTGTTAATTCCAAATAATATAATGTTACCATAATTTGGCTATTTATTATTTGACTACCCTTTTCTGCGTCCAGCAACATGTGTGACGGTGAAAAATAAAGCGGAAATTGCCTTCTCTGGCGACATACACCTATTAATACCTACCACCACCCCTACCAATGACCGACCGATGTACGACTAGATGTGTGAGATGTGTCTATATGGTCCTACTTGACTGACTCGCGGTTCACTTGATGAAGAAGAATTGTGTCTTTTAAAGTTATATGTGAGGGAATCGGCAATAATTAGCCAACACGCTGTCAACACGTGACGCTAGACAGAGTCTACGAGGCGGCGTGTGACACCACTGGAAGGCAGTCTTATTACAAAAGTCGAGTAGAACAGTCATCATATAAGCTGTCTGTCTGGTATCAGAAGTCGGATCATTGACGTAAAATGTTTGAAATACAAAACTCAAACATGCGAGCCCTGCAACCTCGGGCGAGTAATCGAGTGGATTTACCCCAATGTTACCCGGATAAAGTTAGTACGGACGCGAGATCGTGGTGAGCGCGAGCGGCGGTCAACTTGTGGTGAATATTAGTAATTCGCTGAAAAGAGCTGTGTCAAAGTGGCTGTCGCAAATAGCATACCAAAACAGCATATGACATGGAGCGAGTTGAAGGTATTGTTTACTTCAAGATTTGTTTAGTTTAGTGAGACGTTAGCGGGTACCCTCCCGAACCTAAACCAGGGCTACATCACTCGCTCGAGGTCGCGTTTTATATACCTACCAATTTCCTATCACTGCCTACAAAAATATCGATACCTGCCGTTTTAATTGCCTACTCTTTCCGGGCTTTAAAATGTGTGTAGGGATACCTCTTCAATATTTTTTTTATAAAAAAAAATCTCCCACTCTCCGACTAATCTCCCACTCTCCCTCCCTAGAGTCCTTACTCCCATTTTCCCACTCTCCCATCTCTCCTTCCCACCCTCCCACTCTCCCACTATCCCACTCTCCCACTCGCCCTCCCTAGATTCCCTACTCCCTTCCTCCCATTCTCCCCACTCTCCCTCCCTCCCACTATCCCAGTCTCCCACTCTCCCTCCCTAGATTCCCTAATTCTCACGTGACCCTGAATTCTGACGCGAGTTTAACATTTTTTACCCATCTCAAAAAGTGCCCAACGCCGCTAAAGAAGTTTTCACTTCAAAAATCGCTTTACTTTTCCATATAAAACGCTTATTTCATATGTAAAGACCTAATATTAATAATTTCACATAAGTTATTGAAATGATATGAGGTAACTATAATATCCGTTTCGCAAACGTTTTGAAAAGTTATGGACGCCTTATATTAGAATGTTCTTTGGTGTAGAGTATATCAACCAAAAAATGGCTGGGATTTTGATTTGTTACATGTGTATGGATCGTATGTGGATGATAGGTGTTGTTCGGAAGGTGAGCTATTTATTAAAGCTGTACAAGTCTTGTTCGTGCTTTAACATAGATCATTTGCCTGATGGTCAAGATTTTCACTATTCGTAAAACTAGATTTTTGATCCTTTGAGAGATTCCGTACCGTCTGGAATAAGATCATTAAACCTTGTATTCGTCTGCTGTCAGTGAGCGCTCCCGATAGAGTAATTGTGTCCCGGCCGCCTCCCTCATCCCAGGAGTAAATAAAGCGCGAGAGTGGAATTAGTGCTTTTTAGCTAAGTAATGTGGCTTATCTGCTTTGTAGCTATGGTTTTACTTGGTACCCGATTTCATTAAACAATCGTAAAATGTTATTCAAAGAAATTATTCTGGGAAATTCATTGCAATAAATACTGAATTAAAATAGCGTTAAGAGAGGATAGCTGCGTATAAGTTTAGTTTTTCTCTAAAACTGTTATTAAGTCTAACTATTCTTATTTTTAGCCTAACACAATGCTAAACTATAAAGAAGTTATATTCTGGATGCGTCTTTATAGTCAAAAATCATCTGTTAACGTGTTTTTACTTAAGTAAAAGGTAAGAAAATAATCAACAAATTGAGTAGTTTAAATATTTTAACTTAAATTTAGCGAAGGAATGTGGGTTAAAGGCTTTTAAGTGATGTAATCATAAAAAATGTGTCACTTAGTGGTCTTCAACGTTTTTATATCTCGAACTGTATTCATAATAATAAAACGTTAATTATAAACGAAGATAGAGAATTTTGAATTTTGTCACTTCCTAACAAAAAGTAAAAATTAGCCATTTGAAAGTTAACGGCTTTTTAGTTAAGGGACGGCAGAAAAGACAATCTGCGCAATGGATGTTTCCATTCGAGGATTTGCCGAGAAGAGTCAAGAGAAAAAGATGATTGTCTCATTCTTTGGACGGACAGGCAATCATTCTAGAAAATAAAAGGACTGTTACTGCAGATTGGTATGCCAGTCATTGTCTACCAGTTGTCTTGGAAAATATTAGACAGCAGCGCCCAAGAAGCAGGATCCTCCTCCACCACGACAACGCTTCAGCTCACTCCGCCAGACGGACTATCAAATATTTCTCTAGCTAGTGAGTCATCCTCCTTACAGTCCCGACCTGGTACCTTACGACTTTCATTTATTTTCAAAAATAAAAGATAAATTTAGAGGAATTCATTTTATGAACCCTGAAGATGCCGTGACTGCTTTTGAAAAAGGCGTGGAAGAGATCCCTAAAGAAAAGTGGGCTCACTGCTTCAGAGAATGGTTCCACCGCATGCGACGGTGCTTAGAAAGGAACGGAGACTCCTTCGAAAAGTAATAAAAATATTAACATGCTTCTATTTCATTCTGTTTTTTATTTTCTAAAAATTTTTAGTGAGATTTTGAATACACGTATTCAAAAATTGTTTTATACCCTTTAGTTCGGTTTGCAATTGAAGCGGGTTTTTTCGTTTTTTAAACTTTGATTTATTTTCTTTTTTAGGGTAAGGGTAGGGGTCCCGACCCCATTACTAAGACTCCGCTGTCCGTCCGTCTGTCACCAGGCTGTATCTCATGAACCGTAATAGGTAGACAGTTGAAATTTTCACAACATGTGTATATCTGTTGCCGCTATAACAACAAATAATAAAAATAAAAATAAATTAAAAAATAAAGGGGGCTCCCCTACTAGAGACGTATTTTTTTTGGCTTATAGTATTGTTCCAATCCACATCCACATCAAAAACTCTTATTTATTTTATTAAAAATAGGGGCAAACTATAATAGACGATAACACAGTTCACTATTTAATAAAAATAAGTTAATAGACATTATTTTGACTGGTTATACCGGTAACGTAATACTATTGGTCGATTGATAAATATTAACGAATAGTGGGATTATAAAAGGGTAGGAATGAGTGAAGAACTTGAGTGCGAATAGTGGTACGAACAACTTGTCAGTTACTGTTAGTGATTTTCATAGTTTATATCAGTGGTTGTGAGACTGTTTCTTACAGTATTAAGTCTTGTACGATGTCTTGTGCGGAACCCTTCATGCGCGAGTTCGACTCGCATTTGGCCGGTTTTTTTGGTCTTGTATTGTATTGTCATCGGTCCTTGCTACGTGTGCAAATTTTCGAGTAAATCAGGCCTCTTGAATTTGGTAAAGACTACGTCGAACGGTTTTGTTACATACAGAGATAGATGCAAATAAGAAAACTAAAAATCACAAAAATACCAACACTAAATTCAATAAATTTTAATGAAGAATTATTGAACTTCACCGAATTTGTTAAGTGATCATGTTCGTATAATTAGTGTTTATTAGCTTTATTACCCGATTCTTTGTTTATTTATCTAAACAATAGAAGAGCTATTTGTGCATACCTAATGTTTATGAAAAAGCATAGCCGCGTGACTGTCGACCGGTTTCTACGACAAAAACATCTTTTTCTGCACGCTATCTCGAAACCGATTTCATGAATAAACGATGTTGTGGTGGATGGATACACACGCGCTATTGATGAGTATTGTTTTGGCCATCGTCAAGGTAAATTGGTTTGAAGGCCTTAATACATCTATATATAAATACGCGAAGAGAATTCGAAGAAAAGAGAAGCGTGGATTTCGAATACTAAGTATCTACCTAGACAATACAGAAGCGCAGAAAGCTACATTTTGTAGACGTAAGAACTGGTACATCGAGCTATACGCTTCCATTATGTATGTATATGTTGATCTGTCATGGTACGAAAAGCTACACAATGACGGTTAAGTTTTACTGGTCAATGAATTAAAACAAAACATTCAAAACGAATATACTACTGAATTATGATAGAAATTCGACCACCGGGCGATCTCTAGTTTTAATCAATTCTTTATCATTAAAAGTCAATGTTAATATCGTAGAGACCTACCAATAATTTATGTTCAGCAAGCCCTTCTCATATGTCTAACTTAACTTCCCACAATATTAACTAATTATAATTATATTATAATGAAGTATGGGCAAGTTTGAAAGTACCTACCAAACTGAAACCCAGTGACGTAACGCTTGAGTCATTTTACATGTTATATAGGTACCTAGACTGTTGGTTATGTTGTATTTACAAATTAAGTGTAGGAGTAGGACTCCAAACAAAACATACTCGTACATACGCTGGTATCTATGTGTGTTTTGTTTTTAGTGTATCATTAAACTTTTGAACTAGTAGTCTGTACAAGATGAGCTATTTATATTTTATTGTAATATACATATTGCAAGGGATACTTTAAATTTTTCATTCACACAGAAAACCATTAAGAGGCAAGGAAAAAGAAAACAACATAAATCAACAGAAAATGCAAAACAGTACCTTGGTCTGCGGTTTGACAAATTACTCATTTATATCGCTTCTTATGTATTTAGCATAATTTGAGTTATTCATAGAGAGTATTTTTTTTTATGGTATGGTGGGCAAACGAGCAGATGGGTCACCTGATGGTAAATGACTACCGCCGCCCATGGGCACCTGCAACTCAAGAGTCACAAGTGCATTGCCAACCTTTAAGGTGGGAGTATAGGAAGGGGAAAGATGGGTAGAGGAGGGGAGAGGGAAGGGTTAGGGCCTCCGGTAACCTGACTCACTCGGCGAAAAGTAATGCAGCCATCGCCGGTTTTCTGTGAGGCCGTGGTATCACTCCGGTCAAGCCGGTCCATACGTGCCGAAGCATGGCTCTCCCACGAAATCTAGTAAGAAAGAAACTTACCATTTACTTTCCGTGCTGTACATAAAAACTAGAAAAATCGTCCCTTCGGGATAGGGGTTAGACGAAATTTATCTTTATTATTAATAGCGTCATTATGTAAATTCTCTTTCGATATAGAAAGTTATGATAGTATTTTCTTTTTTTTACAGCATAAAGAATATTCTACCTTGCCCTCATCTCCGCTTTTAGCACACATGCCACTTCGTCTACAATTTTGAAATGTAATCGCTACTGATTTCTAATCAATCTAATCATAAACTATTCTTAAAACTAAACCATTGTGTGAAGACACTGAGGGCCTTAAAATATTATTAGTACCTACCGTGATTTTCACGTACAGGTTCTGTGCTGTGTATAATGTATATATTAATAGCTACACTCTACCATCTAGCGGCATCGGAAAATGAAAGTGGCCTCATAGTGATATATTATGTCAGACCTCGCTAGGGCCTGGAGAGGTACACTCGAAAAAGTGTCAATTGATAGAGACTGCGAAATATAAATATTATATACGAAGCTAAACTAAATAAATACTTTCACACATAAATGAAATTAGACTTCTTCAAATCAGAGGCGCGACCTCTTCGACTGACGTCCACTCCGTCTGGTAAACGCGCAGTCTTCTATTTTCATTCTAAGAATTATACAATTGAAATATATTATAAATAGTGATTCAAATATTATGTTGCCCGCCAGCTTCCAACAAGTTCAAAGGAAGTTTGAACACTACAATATTGTACACCTTATTCGTTAGACCCAACACAGGTAACCATGCCTGGGCCCGGTCCTCCCTTCATATTGGAGAAACATATTCATACTAGCAATTGAACATAGAAGATAACTGCCATAATGTTTTGGCAGGCGCTTTCATATGTTTCTAAATAAGTTCCTAATATTATTTATGAAAAACATACAGCTTTTAGAACCGGGAATAAATTGGTACTTACATAGCATTCAGAGATTATCATATATCATCATATATCAATACAATTTTAATTCAAACATCCCTGGAAATAGTCTCAAGTTTAGAATCGTTTCACGGACGCCAATTTTATATTGAAAGTAACCGTTACCTCAGTCACTACTCAGGGCCTAAGGGAAGAGATGATAGGCTAGTGTCTATAAGCGCGTTCACTAGTACAAATAATCACAGTCGTAAGGATTATATGACACAACAGGTCAATGAATGATTTTATAAAGACGGACAGCAAATAAATTGCATTTTCGATAAAAGGTATTTACCAGGATAGGTATTTAATAGGTAATTCGTAAGGAGCCCTGAAGAAGCCATTTATAATATATATATAAAGGTACTCGTATAAATTTCGTGTCACGTTGCTTGTGTTTGTTCGCGATGAACTCCTAAACTAATGAACCGATTTTATTAACATTTTCACATTTTCGCACAATGTGTACAATTTGGTTCAACTTGAGAGATAGGATAGCTTTATTGAAGTGAAAACTTCTTTATGTACGTTGGGCAGTCTTTCTACTTGGTATAGGGAAAAAGCACTGAACTCGCGCGTCAAGCTCAGATACATTTAAACAGATGCGTGTATTTGTGTATGTATATGTATGTTATTTTTTCACTTGTGACGTGCAGTCCTACGACCTACAGTTTTTTCAAATAATTAGGTAACTGGGGTCTACTTCTCCGCCTGTGACTTCGAAATTTATGTGTGGGTTACAAATTATAAGTAAAGCCCCCTTTTCACTCCATGTCGCGTGACGTTGCACGCGATGTCGCCCAACGTCGCCTGCGTCATATACGGGTCATTTATAGTATTACAATACACACTATATATAAGTATATAACAGTAGTAAGCGATTCTTAAGGCACGGGGGCATTCGACTACAGCTATCCTATTATATCACTATATCTACGTATTAAATTAAAATGTATACTTATGTTAGTTGTCTACTTATTAGATGAAAAATATTTAATAGTTTGTAGTAGTTAAGAATTTCGGACAAGAATATTTTCTTGTTTCATACTTTGCAGAGCGCGATTAGCGAAACGTATCTATTTTTATATACTTGTTGTGCGCATCACAAATCCAAGAGGACTTCCACATCACAACCACACGTTAAAGTTAAAATTACCACACAAGCTAGCTTTTAAGGTTATTTTAATGTTGTGGTATACATAAATGGGAATATAAATAGTCAACGTTTATTATTATTTTTCTTTATTGTACACCATAAATAAATAAATACAGGTAAATAATAGATACAATAGATAACTTAAAACGAAGTGATTTGTGCTTTTGGCGGCCTTATCGCACAAGGCAATCTCTAGCCAGGTTAATCTAAATGGCTTACTAGTAGCAAATATTTTATAATAGGTGAATATTAAATAATAATAATATCAAATTAATATTAATAATTAGCAATATTGCTTTGTCGTCCAACAAATCTCTTGATACAAATAAAAAACAAAATTTTTAACAGAAATTGCATAGCTAAATAAAAGTTGTAACTCACACTAGCGAATATCAATATAATATAATACAATATTCTTTATTGTACACCATAAAACAATTTATTTATTTATTTAAATCTTCATGCACAATATGTACAAAGGCATACTTCATGCCGATGGCATTCTCTACCAGTCAACCTTGGGGTGGTGGAGAAGTCTTATAAGTTAGGTGCACAGAAATTACATTAGAAACTATCCATAATAAACTGTTAAATCAATACAAATTACACACAGTACATAAACAGGAGTACACACTATTACTTACGTAATAAGTATAATAAAATAATGATAATATATTTAAATGCATACATTATATTTGTACACTATGAATACCGAAATCCAGAGTCGAGTAACTAACGTCCAACTCATTCAGTCATCTCATTGTGAAGGACATCACGAACTTTCTTTTTAAATATGAAACGGTTTGTGGACATCCTGATTTCAAGAGGGGGTGCATTCCAGAGGAGAACTGATTGAACGTAGAAAGACGAGTTTACGAAGTCGGAGTTGTGAGAGGGACATAAGAGAAGCAGATTATTTTCTGAACCGAGATTTCTGTCATGATTAGAGGACAAGAAGCGGAAGTAGGGAGCTAGGTAGGAAGGTGAAGATGGAGAGTTGAGAAAAGAAAAAAGAGAAGTCAGTGCTCGCAGATTACGGCGCTGGCGAATAGGTAGCCATTTTAATTGGAAACGTAAAGCAGACACATGGTCATACTTGCGAAGATTGAAAATGAATCGAATGCAGTTATTGAGAAGACGATCTAATTTATTGAGAAGGTCTGCATTCAGGTCAAAATAACACACATCACCATAGTCTATAATAGGCATAATTAGGGATTGCATCAGGGTAGTTTTAGTTTTAAGGGGCAAGAAATTCTTAAGACGATACAGTGTTCGCAGGGTACCAGTGACTTTTTGACTCACGTGAGTAACTTGAGCTCGCCAGTCAAGAGTCGAGTCAATGAGTAAACCCAGGTTCTTGACTTAGAGGTATAATTGAACCATTGAAGACAACTGGTGAAATTGACGTAGTATCCAGCCTACTTATGATCTGTCTGCTCCTTACGACGATCGCCTGACGTTTGGTAGGGTTCACAGATAAGCCAAACCTCGACGACCAGCATTTTATAAATTCTAAGTCTTTGTTGACTTCGGCGATGGCATGTGATATGTCTTCAACCCTTGCTTGAGTATACAGCTGGAAGTCATCGGCATACAGGTGATACGCACATTGAAGGTGTTGAGTGATGAGATTGAAAAAAATTGAAAATAGTAGTGGAGATAGTAATCCGCCTTGAGGGATGCCAGCGTGGAGATCACACCAACTCGATGACAAGTTATCAATGCGAACACACTGCTGTCGCCCCTGAAGATAGGTAGAGAACCAATCCAGAACCAACCAACCATTTACAATTTTACAAAAAAAAATAAAAACAAGTCATGGTTCAAACGGCGGTCTTATCGCTAGTTGCGATTTCTTACAGACAACCTTTAGATGGACAGATGCAATGGATTTGTTTATAGGGCAGTTTATAGGTGCACAAGTTCAGCTAAGTAAATTATTTAATAATTCACTACATATTATAAAACAAAGTCCCCCGCCGCGTCTGTCTGTCTGTTCGCTGTAAACTGAAAAACTACTACTAGCCAGCTAGATCAGCTTCAAGTTGCCAAATTATGGTATTGTCATCCAACTTACATATACATACAAAGTTTCATTTCGATACGAAAATTAGAAATAAGGTAAAAATTTATTTTCAAGATTTGTTTATATACAAGATAAGCTAATAAAAGCGTCTTAAAAATAGGAGTACGGTAATAATAATTACGGTAGACGAAAAAACAGTTCACTATTTAATAAAAAGATTTAGTAAAAAAAATGTTAAGTTAAACGGTTTTATTGAAAACAAATATAATAATGATGTAGATAATGTACTAAAAGCTAAAAATTAATTCAGTAGTTCCTAGGTAACAGTCATCACACCACTCTCCTCATCAATCTAGGGCATTGATCAGACAAAACAATAAAATCGTTGGCCGTGTGAAATTTCTATCAAGTCAACCGCTATATCCGCTACGACCAACGATTTTATTTTTTTGTCTTATCAATCCCAGCCTTAAAATTTGCTGGAAACTGTATGGCTTTCGGGTGAATAAGGTGTACGTCGTCTTTTCCAAAGTCGATCTGAACTGACGATACATCTGTTTGGTACATTTCGGTTCGACGAAACTGAGGCCAAACAATTTCAGCAATGTAGCCAATAGCACCGTTTACCAATCCTTTCGATACGTCAATATTGGGCCGTAACATAACTACAAGTATTTCAAGTTCTGCTGGTAAGCCCTCAGTCTTGTTTATGTCTATCGGTATTATATTAGCTAAATTCAAATTATCTGTATTTTGTGTGGCATCAATTAGCTGGCACCCTTGTTTCGGAACAAATTCATAACAGCAGCGTTGTGATCGTTTAATTGCTCATTGGTGGGGTATACCCTTAACGCCTTGTCTATTGCAAACTCATCACTTAGATCTTGAATAACTCTTTGCATCAAAATACTAAAATGATTGGTGGTTAGCTTATCAATTCTTAAAGCATTTACTACATCAATAAAAGTATGATCACGTTGCTGACGCATATTCTCAGTCAGACAGGTGTTCCGGAGCGTTTGATAAGAGGCAGTTACAAAAAACCAAACAGTAGAACATTTACTCGTCCAAAGAACTCATCTTCACGGTTCTTAATTTGTCTTAATCGGGCGTCAAACGAAATTTCTTTGTTTTGATTAGATGCCTAAATTGAAATTTTAATGTTGATGGATTATGATTGAAATAACCGTGGATTACATGTGTGGTGAGAGATTTATTAAAACCCGTTAAAGCAGAACGTACATTGTTTTCTAAGAGAGAAAGACATCATGCATCTTAGATTTGAAATCTGTCATAACGTACAGTATTCTACTAGTCAAGCACTTTCATTTGATACCCATATTGAAGGGTTTGTAAAAAAATATATATTATATATATTATTGATATAATTATATTATTATTTTGTTGACCGCCATATTGTATTTGCATTTTTTTCATAGTGTACTACTATTCTACTACACAAGCTTTTTCATTTGATACCCATATTGAGGGGGTTGTGAAAAAATATGTAACCTGCCATTTTGTTGGTGGCCATATTGGATTTTCATTTTTTTTATAGTGAACTCGATTCTACTAGTCAAGGCCTTTCATTTGATACCCATATTAAGGTATTTGTGAAAAAATATGTAATCAGCCATTTTGTAGCGGCGGCCATTTTGTATTTACAATGATACAGAATGTATTAATTTGTATTGTCATCAGAATTAAAGGACAAACCAAATATCAGATCAATCTGTGAACAGAAAAGTGATCAAATTTCAATTACTAAATTTGACCCAAATAAACAAACAGGGCAAGTTAAATAAAACCGTTAAAAATTGTTCAAAAAACGCGAGACGTACGTGTCTGTGTAACACACGCTTGGAACGAAGTTCCTTTCGCTAAAAATCCATAAATTTAATGGATTTAATGATTTGTATCAAAATATAATAAATATGATAAAAACTCGACATGCGCACCATCTGTGAAAGTTGCCCTGACTAATATATGGATAATTAGTATACAACTAACATCAAATTACAGTACTATCACGCAGAATCTACAAATGACGAAAAAATGAAATAAATCACAAATCAACAAGCGTTGGGTGGTGCAATAAGGAATTTCGTTTTAATTCGTTTCGTTGATTTCGTGTTCAAGGTATGGTGTCGGTTATTTAGTGAGTTTGATACTTTATAGCAATACTGGTGAGATTGTTGCTAAAATCAGAAGTGGAATATAAACGGGTAGTAAGTAAGCAAAAAAAAAGAAATAATAAGCAAAGTGTTTCTACTGTAAACTTAGTTTGCTGTTGTTGCTATCAGACGGATATGTAGAATATTATTTGAAGTAATTTTTATTTCAATAGAATTTACGCTAAAGTCCGCTAAAATTACAAATCATCGTGACTAACGAAAATATCAGGTAACAAGTTATTTTACTGCATAATTAAATTAACTAAGTGCCACACTGCGAAAAAAAGAAGGAATAAGCAAAGAATTTCTACTGCAAACTTTGGCACTTCGCCAAGATCAACGATATCACCATCATCATTATGTTCAAGGAACTAGGCAATTGTGACCCAACAAGCATACATCTATCAGTAAGACAAAAATTATCATTAGTAATTTCCAAGTTTTACCGTTTGTTCTAATGTGGGTAGATATTTTTGGTGGTTGAAGCTAATGTCGGAGTCCTCCTGCTCGTGCTATGCTAATGGACAACTTATAGTTGGGAGGCTTAGCGTATCACCGTATTTAAATTAAGCTTAACTTCTATAGTTCACTACATGAATTAGTTTAAAAACCTACGGATAGCAATCATCATGTAATTTTTATTATAGAACAGAGGTTAGATTAGTAAAATGAGGTGATCGGTTTAACAATTTTGGAACAAGAAATTTCTATAGTCGTAGGTACTAATTGTGATGAGAATATAAGAATGGTTGCATAAACTCGTAGCTTTTAATACTCTTACAAGAATGGCTACAGAAGCTTGTACCTATTAATACTTTGATTTCTTGGCTTCATTTTTCACAAAACATGTAATGAACCGGATTGAAAACATGGTTACAACTATAGTCAGAGCTATCCAATTAAATGACAACAGGACAATCCAAATACCCACATATTTTATGACAAACTTAGTATGATGACCAATGATGTACTCTGAAAGCATTGTCAAAATAGTTGTAATGTTTAATTTAGTTGACTTTATTCATTGTATTTTCTATTATTTTATTATAAAGTGTCAACTAACATTTACACAATTTTCAATTCAATTCAATTCTTTATTATTCATTCCAAAATGTTTACAAAGGTGTAAAAAAATTTAAAAAAATACCCTGATGTGCACAGCATATTCATGAAATAATAATTAATTTTAACAAATATTTACTCTTATGTCAACATTTACAGAAAAAAACTTAATGTTTTGTCATTATTATAAATAAAATTTATTTTTAGCTATATCATAACATAATAAACTATTATAATATGTGTGTTTATCATAAACAAAATTTAAATCTATGTTCTATCTATCATTTAGTACTCGTCTATGCTATAATAACTTTTATTTATTAGAAAGACTAAGTTTATTTATTAATCTATTATATTTATTAATTTCTTTTATGAGTTCTGGGTGCTTAGTATATAATTTGATTGACATAACAAAAGAACTGGACGAATGCATTTTTAGTCTTAAAGTAGGTAAATTAAGTCTGTTAGTGTGTCTTAATGTTATGCTTGTTTGAATTTGTTTATTTCAAAAATACAGACATGGTAAGGTTTGAATTTTTAATCCTTGAAAATGAGGTTTACAACTACCAATTTGAGTCTTTTATGTGTATACTATTAGCTTATATTGTTTTATAAGCAATTTAAAAGAAATGCATCTCGGCTACAATGAAAAAAAAGTTCGAACCCAACGTGTTTATCCAAAGCACTAGTAGGTACCTACTAATGCACGCAATTCTTTTGACCATCTAGTTCTGGCAGCAAGTCTAAGGCTATAACACCACAATCGAAAATAATGCCTGATTTGTTGATATCGAAATGTAAAAAAACTTAAATAGATGTGAATTGGCTTAAATTGAGGGGTTTAACGCATTCAGCATAATACTGTTAGCGAAATATTTAATGAGAAATATTTTGTTCTCAGCAGGTGTGCCAGACCACGCCATTGGTCCGTCTGACAAAAGGCCGGTAATAAAAAAGGCTAGGCGTACATTATAAGACATCTATGGGCCACTTGAGTCCTGGTCGAGGTACGAACAATATCGCGGTTACGGTTATTTCATGAGTTTGATAGTTTATAGCAATAGTGGTGGGGCTGTAGTTTAAAATCAGAAGTGGAATAAAAAACGCGTATTAAGTGTAAGTAGCAAAGTGTTTCAACTGCAAACTTTAACTCTTCGCCGAGCTTACAGCAATAGTGGTGAGGTTGTTGCTAACAGACGGATATATAGAATATTATTTATTGTACTTTTTATTTCAATAGGATTACGCTAAAATTACAAATCATCACTAACGAAAACATCAGCTAATAAGTTATTTTACTGAATGATTAAATTAAGTAAGCGGCCGTAGCATGCAATCAAAAGGGTTTTCAACCTTTGACGGTTTTTCCAACAATATTCCCCAACACCTGAAAGAATAATATAGGTATGTCTTACTTTTACGTAAACGCTAAACATTTAACTACCTACTAAAAAAACATTTATATCAACCGTGTATACAATTAATCATCCAACAAAAAATATCAGAGATCTTAATAGAATATTGTTATTGATGCTTGATTTTCTTGGGTTCAACAAACACTTCTAAATAAATATAAACTACAATCTTAAAATACATTTTTAATATCCTTAACAAGTATCTCGTACCTAACCTTGACCTAACGAACTGTTTATAATGAAAAATGAAGGTAAGACCAGTTCATGTCGCTCGTCGATCACCTTGGGCTGCCTTACCTCACTTAATTTCGAGAAATTCGCAAATGACGCGGGATAGCAGATGGTCGACTAACCTTACAGCTTTTAATTATGCAATCATAAGGACCCTGGCATTAAGATCGCGATAGCATACATTAAGCTGAAGGTCAACATTAAACGTCATAAAACTTTCGACAATGGGATCAAACAACTTTAAAAGTGATATGAAACCATAATATACGACGAATTAAGAGACCCTCAGTTTAAAAAAAAAGGCACAGCAAAGCACAAATAATTAAGTCGATCTCACCTAAAGTTAAAGAAGAAATGAGCCCAACGGTGAGTAAAATAAGTGCGGATCGTACATCAGTAGCCCTGGCTGACGCGAAGCCAGCAGGGGGCTCACATTGTGGCATATCGGGTACTAACGCTGCTTCCAATCTTGCAAGGGCACCGCCGCTGCGTAACTGCAACAGACTAAACGCCCTCCAAACATACATAAAATATACAAACACACGTGCAAACACAACACGGAGCCCAGTACAAAAGTATTTACATCCATGCAGTGAACAATCTAAGTCTATTTCAATAAGCTGAACTACCAATAGCCAATAATAATAAAATTAAAAATTAAAATTTGCCTTCTGTTTACTTTTATATGAACTCTGTTCCATCCCCTTTGCTAATGAGAAACGTCGATTTAATATATTGCTGCAACCCTATTATACTATTACCCTTTTTATTGTATACTAGAGATCGCGTGGTGGTCGAATTTCGACCATGGTTTATTTCATTGGCCAATATTACTTGACCTGTCATTGTATAGACTTTTGTACCATGACAGGTCAAAATATATACTGGACACTCATAGCTGTATGTACCCGTTTTTGCATTTTTTTAACTTGTAGCAAATATTGTTCAAAAATTTTATTTACTTCTCTGTATAAACTATAAGTGTGCGAAATTTCATACTCCTCCGTCCGCCCAATTTTCGTAGAAAGGGATCCAAAGTTTTCGCTTCACGTATTAATATATAGATATACAAGTTATATACCATTATGATTATAGACAAAATAAATGACAACTGAGACGCTTCAGTATTACGTACTCAGTCTGAAGTGATTGACCGTGATATTTATGACCCTAGCACGAGTGTTTCAACAGCGTTAATTTAAGCATAACGTGTTTTGCATTATGCTGTTATTGTACGTTTCTTCATAATGCTGTAATGCAATTTTGATGATGTGATTTCACCTATTATTTACATCAATTATAAGCATTATTTATTTTCATATAATACTTTTTACCAGTCTACCTTTAGGGTGAGACAGAAGTGAATAAAAAAGATGTACTAAATTTAGATGTATCTAGGTACTAATGAGTAAATAAAAAAGATGAACAATTATTACTTAAAACAAAGAGATTTTTTTTTTTGTACAGATACTATAATACCTTCATATCTAGATACATACATATTTACATCTTTACATCCATACATGTAGATACATAAATCAAGTATAAGTACGAAGTACTATCTATATATGAATAGGTGCGCGAGGAGAGTTCTTTGTACGCATTTTTAAAAAACGAGCAACAGGTATTTGCAATTTGGAATACTTAAAGTAAAAATTTAAACAATATGTGCTATAAAGTTAAAAATTATGTAAAAACAGCTACATAAAGTCACATTTTGACCTGTCATACAATGACAGTTCAAGGTATACTGGACATTAAATTAAACAAGACATTCAAAATAGTCGAAATTCTACCGCCAGGCGATCTCTAGTAATTATAAAAACACAATTATAATTGCCAGAGATCTCATACTATTTGATATGAATTAAATGGAATAATACTAGACTTAAATACTTACTAGACAAGAGTAGGTCTGGCATAGGGTGAGTATCTCGGCAGAGGGAACGCGAGATGGGCACGAGTTGAATATATTGGCAGCTCTCTAACCGCACATCGACCTCGAGCCTGACTGAGGGACCTGCCCACAAACATTTGAAAGATAGTAGTAGTTTTAGTTTAGTTTTAAGTGATAGCACTAGTAGTAGTTTTAATTAAGTAATACTTCGACCTGCATCACAGTCTAGTGGTGTGCAAAAACATATTCACGTGTACAGGATACTTACTTATCTTAAGATATTGAATAGTAGTTACCTGTTGTCCGAACCTTCGTTGGCAAAGTATCGCAAGGCATTGCAAAATATACATATTACAGAGAACTGGATTTAGGCTGTTAGGCCTTCAATGTTTATTTATAATAAATTGTTACTCAAGTTATGACTAACATTATGAAAGTGTGTTAGAATGGTGTCAGAAGAAAGAGGTTTAGTTGATGTGGTTGTAAAGGTGGTATACGTGTGATAGATGTAGTTATTGCAATAAAAATATAGATACCAAACTAAAGATTGCAAACCAAAATGCCATCATAGTGATAACGATGTGTCATCACCTCTCCGGAGCTAATGGTTAAGTGGGATGTCGGCAGCGAACCAACTAAAACCACACGATACAATGCTCCGTCAATTTGAAAATTTGGTTCAAATTTTTCTTGTTAAACAGAAGTTTGACTATGGTTAAAAAACGAATACTTGTTTTTTATGATTTGTTTCGAATTATTATTATGCATCCAGAAAAAAATATGACACCTAATTATGTACAAAACAATAATTACTCCACTAACTTTTAAACTTTCGCGTTATATGATATAACGCATGAAATTAACGCAATCACGAAATAGGTATTACGGACGAATTGCACATTTGGAACAAGAGCCTGATCATGTTCAGGAGGTACTTTTAAAAGTAACGGATATCAGGTGAATAGAAGACGGAAGAAACCGATAATGAGACGCAAGCATCCGTGACTCAAGTGAACAGATAACCGGCCGATATGCCATAATGTCAAAGGAGTAACGGATAAGATCGGCTCCGTGTTAAAGAAGTACTCCTTTCCGACAGTATACACACCGGGCATAAAGGTTCAAAACATCGAAGGATGTCTTGCCGTTACAAACTCCAGGAGTCTACAGAATAAATTGCAACTGCGGTAGTTCCTACATAGGCCAAATAAAGAAGACTATTTTGGACTATATTGCTGAAAGGTTCAAAGAACATATGGCTGGTTTGCGAGAATATCGACGTAATTCAAAATTCAGTCGAATCTTTGCGAAACGCCGATTTCGTGCTAAAGGTCGTTAGAAAACGACAAGTTCATTATATATTTAGAACAAAATACTCTAGCGGAAATTACAAAACATTGCCATTCTCTAAAATCAATAATTTTTAGTTCCGTCGGTTATTCTCGCAAACCAGGGATATGCGGCAGCGATTGCAGAACATGCACTCGAAACGGGCACCAATCACTGGTTTAATTTCGCCTTACGCAAGTCCTCTACACGAAACGTCACTTTTACTCAAGAGTTATACGTGAAGCGATTGAAAATATGAAATTAAAAATAAAACTTTCAATCGTGAAGATGGTTTAAAATTATGTACAGCCAGCTACTACTACTGGAATCCAGCGATAAAGAACATGCCACCTCGCTTTTACGCGCAGTGGGATAAACACCAAAATAAGGACACATCGGTTTACTTACAAAATAGAGACACTGTTAGTATAGTATGTGATGGTACATGGCGAAACAAAAATATTAATAAAACATCGAAAATATCGAGAATGTGCGGTTGGGTGAAGAACCTTCTACCTCCCGGTCTTGACGACGGAGGGCGTGCACCACTGAGCCAGTCAGCCTGTGACCACGGCCAGTACAACCTGGTCAAAACGTCACATAATTCAGAGGTATGTAATACCTATGTCGTGATCGCGTTAATTCGCGTATAAATACATAATTATAATAATTACTCCAGTAAAAAAAGATAAACTACAGTCGGTTTCGTGTGATTTAAATACCGGCATTTTGGCGTACTTTTTCTGTAATGTGAAGGACCATGAAAAATAAAAGTTACAAAACCTACATATTACTATGGAAAGGATAAAAAAGCTTATTTTAAATATTGTATTGTGCCTATTTGATAAAATATAATCAAAATTGCAGGTGACAGAGAGTATTTTCATGTACCGCGAGTTGCGAATTTAAGCAAAAGTAAATTTCTATGACATCGTATTAATTATTTTGCTATTTCTTCTCTGTGCATGCAGGGTGAGTCTTCTCGACGTCAGAAACTTCAAATCAATAACTAATTTTATTGTCAGTCAATATTATCTTTTCTGTTCATACTAATCATCGAACTCATACAGAGAGTTCGATATTAGTTGGTAGAAGTTTGATTTCGCTTTAAGTATTAATTAGTATTTTGTTTACAATAATCTCTCATTATATATTTATATCTACGAACTATTTAGTATATCTGTAAATAAGGAGTAAATAGTGGTTAGGTATTAAAAATAATCCTCCGTCCAGTAGAAGGGTAAATAAATAGTGGTTAGGTAAGCCTAACCACTATTTATTTACCCTTATACACCTGTCACACTTACCATACCCGTAGGTCTACGGTCTACTGGACGGAGGATTATTTTTTTTATTAATGGATTTATTTAACCGCATATCCGTATAAGATCTGCACATAAATAAATACATACGATTAACAATAATAACTATATTATAATATTGAAATATTATGTAAATATGTTTTATATTTAAAAAAAATATGTATTAGGTACGGTCATTATGAATGTTTACTAAATTTTGAAAAATACCAAATACCAAATTTGAAATTGTTGTAATATCATTATCGGACCAATATGGAGGTTTGAAATTCAAATGTATTGACCTAACAGAGCAATTACTCTTCTTAATTTGAATGAGCAACAATTTAGGGTTTTCCATTTAAAAATATCATTACAAAATATATTCAGTCGGCTACCGATTAATTGGTTAATTAAATTGAGGATTATCGGAATTTGACGCAGTAAATATTCGACGAATTTATAAATAAAAAAGACGTGATCAAAAAAACCACTGTTTAGAAAAATATTGTGAAATAAATTTAAGTTAATGTTATTTTTGTATCAAAGCCATATACCATTCGGGGGTACGACGAAGCGCTTGTGTCGCAGTGGAGCCGATTAACGGTCATAGCTCATTAAAGCCACTCGGCACCCGACCCACACATACCTCCTTGGCTCCTGCGGTTAGTATTCTTGATGTGAACTTCTGTGGATATGTGCTCACTACATCAACCGATCACTTTATCTGTTTGTCTCTCTGTCTCTCTGTATCATGGCCGCGCATCACGCTGAAACTACTGAACGGATTCAAATGAAACTTGGCATGGTTTGAGTTCATACTACGAGGTAGGACATAGGATACTTTTTATCTCGAAAGGACGGACGGTTTCTTTAAGAAGGGAGATGAAAGTCAAAATGTGTACTTCGTTGTAAGTCATTGACGCGTAGTCCGATTGCAATCTTTCTTGTTTGTTGGGAAGGAGGCACTTTGTAGATTGTCATGTAATCTTTTTCTTCTATATCTATATGTATAATAAATCTAAAGACGTGGAGTTTGTGTTTGGTGGCTTCACGTAAAAAGTACAAAATAATCCCGGAAACGTATTATCACAAGTATTGTGTGTAATCCAGTGTAACATTTAGTATTTGATTGATCACAATGGGTTCTCTCTATCCCTAGAAAAAATAATTCAAATTTTTTAAGAAAAATATAAATACCGCGCAGCGACATGTGTTGGTCCCAAGTAATACTAATTATACAATACTTATAACGCTAAAATAAATGGTCATTTATTTTTTTTCATATTTATTATTAGCATAGAACACACGCATCTATACTTATAATAAAACTGTTACAGGTCCAATTCTGTACATTGAAGATTAGATAGATTAGACACAGACATTATAGATAGACACAAATTTTTGTAGCAAACATATATATATTATAGATATTTTGATAACTCGATGTATTAGATTAGAGAAAAGAAAATAGATATCATATTTTATTGTGACTCAAAGAATTATTAGATTTACTTTTAGAAAACAGATAGTAAATCAGTTCACATAGTTAGTCAGTTTTCCTTCGTCTAGTAGGTAAACTGTATAGGTAGTGAAGTTATTTAATTTGTGTGCATATTTAGTGTGCAATTCAGTATTTGTGGTGCTACTTCGAAAAATTTGTTAGAAAAAAAGGGATTTATAGTTATACGATTAAAGACTACCCCTTAAAAATTGGAAACCTAATCAAAATGAAAAATGTTTATGATAATAACAATAATAAATTTTAAGATGAATATCAGAGATTCAGAGAGTTTTCATTTAATATACAAACAAAATAACTTTTGTATACTTACTATATTAAAATAAAATATACATATACATTACCACGGAACCTCACAGAAAATCGGCCGTGAAGCAATGCTTCAATTGCATTTCGCCGCGGAGTGAGGTTACCGGAGGCCCTAACCCTTCCCTTTCCCTTATTCCCGTCCTTCCCCTCTCCCCCCTCTTCCCACTTTTCCCCCCCTCCCCCTCTTCTCCTACTCCCATCTAAAGGGCGGCAACGCACTTGTGACTCTCGAGTTGCAGGTGGCCATGGGCGGCGGTAGTCATTTACCATCAGGTGACCTGTCTGCTCGTTTGCCCCTTATACAATAAAAAAAATATATATGCTTCAACGTAACTCAATTTTAATATTTGAAGTCTTCTTACTAAATTCTGTCGTATCGATGTATTTTAATTAAAAATTGCGATTATGCTCCTTATGATTAGACAGGCAGTGTTCAATGTTATATACAAGAATTTATTCCAACACTTGAATGTCAATGTGTTCAATTCCTAAGGTATTTTTTTCTGAGAAAAACAGTACTTATATTATTTTTAACATTCTTCACATTATCAAATTGACTGTATTGCACAATAACTACATAGCTAACCAAATTAGCTACAGTTTATAAAATAAATAATATTCGAAAATTATAGCACCTTTGTATTAAAAGAAACGTACGTTATTATTACACTGAACCTCTACTCTACGTCTAAAGAACACGAGCGAGTAAGACGTGTGCTATAAACACACATCACTATATGTGTATCTGAGCGTGATAGTCACGCGAGTCCAATACTTTTTTCCCATACCACAATTGCACAACGACGTGTTATATACACATATTTGTAAAAATGTATCTGAGCGTGACGGTTACGCGAGTTCCGTGCTTTTTTTTAAAGAAGTTTTCACTTCAATTACTTATTTTATCATCAATATAATCTTATTTAAATAAACTTTGTCATTTATAGCAACTTTAAGGACCCGTAGTTGAGGAGATAATGAAATATTTACATATATGGTCGTTGATACGTATAAAATCAGGGTGGCGCTTGATCGCGCGTTCTGCTGCCGGGTCCCTGCGCCGTGATCGCGGTATGGGAGGGGAAGTGACGTCTATGTATAAGGTAGTCGCGTGGCTCACTCGCGCGGTCTGCTCCTTACTCAACACACTAGAGCAAAATAGTGATTTATCGTAAGAAAAATTGAACATTCGATTGAAAAATTTCTTTTGAGAGTTAAAACTATCTGAAAAAGTTCTTTTTAAAGCTACATTTATGGTAAAGAATTCTTATCAGAACTACAACTTGCACATACAAATTTATTTAATGTAAAAAACGTTTTTTTGAGAGCTACAAATATTTTGAAAAATTCGTTTTATAAATATTTGTGTTAGAAAGTTCTTCTCAGAATTACTACTTTTACTTTTCTTATTACCTCATTACAATATAGTTACATTAGGTGTTTGTATACTCTTTGATTAAAACCTATTCCATTCTTTTATTTTAGTATATCTATAACCTGTATTTACCTGCCTACATTTACGAAACGCTTTACCACTTGATTTTACCTAATTTAATCGTTTACAGGTACAGATATCTATTACACCTACTAATATACCTAGAAGAAGGTTACATCTTTCTCAACAGAGCTCCCAGTGTAGGGCAGCCAAAATGCGTCATATTGGAGAGTGTTCCTCTCAGAGAGAGGATCGTTTTTCAAGTTAGAGTGAGTATGCGTCCCTGTAGCGTGATGGAGAGGATAGCGTCGAACGTTCGTAGCGAATAAGCGAACAAAATGTTAGAACGTCACAGGTTCGCTTGAGGAATCGAGCATTCAGCGCTCACAACGTCTCCCTGCACAAAATATTAGGACCTCGCAAACACGCGTGAGGGAATCGAGCATTGAGGGGTCACAACGTTACACTGCACAACATTTTAGGTCGTTGCGAATCGAGCACCGGCAGCCCGTTCACAGCGGCTCACGGTACAAAGACAAAGATAACAAGTGACAACATCTAAAGAGCGCAATAGAATTTTAGCTCACAGTTATAGGTCGGCTTTCAGTTACGAACCAAACTACTGTAAATTTGGAGGAATGAGTAAGATTTGCCCTAAGTGCCATACAAAAAATGGATAGATGAAGTGAGCGGTGTGTGCTGTGTATTCGGCAAAGTGATTCTTCCCAATTAGCATTAGTTTTAACTTAAGCATTAATTTAACAGTCTATAACTTCCTTCAAAAGGTTATACCTAATGTCGATGACAGAATTCCTGTATGTGCTCTATATATGAACCTCAGTAAAGCTTTTGACCACGTAGACCACTCAATTCTATTAAAAAAGCTATATTGCTACGGTATACGCGGTACAGCTTTAAAAATTATACAGTCATACTTAGAAGACCGAAAACAGTGCACTCAGATCAAACATATATGCACAAAATCGGATAAAGAAATAGTATTCACATCAAAATTCCGTGAGGTAAAAATGGGTGTTCCTCAGGGGAGTGTCATGGGTCCTTTGCTATTCAATATTTACATAAATGACCTCCAAGAATGATAAGTCATCCAACATTCTTGTTTGCTGATGACTGTACCATAATTTTTCAATCGAATCTAATATTAATAATACTCTAAGTGATATCATTGAATGGTTAACAACTAATAACTTAAAAATGAATGTAAATAAGACTAATTTGATGATTTTCCGCAATAGGAAAGCCCAAGTATCGAATATCAACATTGACAGCCTTGGGAACAATATAACAGAAATAGAAACAACAAAATTCTTGGGTCTAAATATTGATTGTGCATTGAACTGGAAGACGCATGTAGAAAACTTATGCCAAAAATTATATCAGCAGTCAAACGCTCTCTACATGCTTGCTAGAACGGTCAACATACCAACACTATTAACTGCATATCATGGAAACGTAGCGTCTATGGTAAGGTATGGCATTATATTCTGGGGCAACTACCTACAAAGAAATGGCGTTCATAGCACAAAAGAGATGTGTAAGGGCAATTTGTAATATTAAAAAAGTTGATAGTTGTAGACCCCATTTTAAGAACCTTGGTATTCTAACATTGCCTTGTACTTATATATTTGAAATTATTATGTTTGTTAGAAATAATAGTAATAACTTTATAAACTATTACAGCAGACGTAACTGTTAAAAAATATGCTGTCTACAAAGTAAAACAACGTTCTGTAACAACAGTGTACTCTGTATGGCACCACGCATTTACAATCATCTTCCAAAAGAGTTAATAGATACCACACCTATTGACCTATTTAAAAGAAAGCCAAAAAATATGCTTGTGGAGAAATGCTATTACAGTGTACAGGAATACTTGACTGATAAATTTTAAAACTAAATATATGAGAGGTAATATAATGTGTTATGTAAACGAGCTGTAATTTAATGGAATTGTATTTAATGATTGATCTAATTTTCTAATTTTGTTGACATTTTATATACCATTTAATTTTTTAATGACATAATTGTTATTTATTGACGTTTTTTGATTTTGTGTTAAGTTATAGTTAATAATTTGTTTAATAAATATTATATTTCAATAATGTACCCGATTTGCATGCTGAAGAGTGAAATATGGCGATACCCTCTTTTTTGTCAATCCATCAATGTAACATTATGTACCCATGTTTATTCAAATAAATTACTTATGACTTATATGACCAATATATAGGAACTACCACAACCGATTCAAAATCTTTTGCCGGACATTCGCCCATTGTCCGTACATATTTTGAAAAGGTGCAATAGTCTCTTCCATATGACTTCGTTTGGGAATAAAGAAAGTTAAGAAATTAAGGAAGGTAACTTCATGCCCACTTTTAAGGTCGAAAAGTCAGGTTTACCGCCTCATAGGCAGCCTTTCCCCCCAATAAAACTTATAGTCACAAACTGATTTCTATTATATACTCGTATATTTAACCCTCGTCAGTTTTTTTTTGTAGCATCTTATACTTTTTTTTCATCAAGCATGACAGCTATGAGAGCCAATTCATGGTTTGTAAAACTTAACATAATGAAACACACGTGTAGATCTAGTGCCAATCACTGACAGACTACTCGGAAATTCGTAGACACGCGGACGCGATGTCCACTAGTTGACCCCCCGACGTTCACTGGTGACAACGCGGTGTCCACTCGTGGACCACCTGACAACGAGTTGACGCCGAACGCCGAGGCAGTGCTGGTTGGGTGCCGGGTGGCTCTAACGAGCTAGGACCTTAAATGCACAAATTGAATGCAAATGTAATTAACCCCAGACCTATAGAAAGAGGCTGCCTTCTGTGTGATTTTTTATAGAAGTTTTCACCCTATCAGCCACAAAGAGCAACGTAGCAGACCGGTTACCAGTCAGTGTTACAGTTTGATCGCACCTGTGCCAGACCCTATTCACGACCTCCGAACGAATCCAAACTAATATTATAAATGCGAAAGTGAGTTTGTTTCTTAGTTATGCGTTCTAACTTCTTAATCGATCATCGTGAAATTTCAAAGCTAACTTTAATCTCGAAAAAAAGCACTGTTCCTGAAGTATAGAAAAATGAATATTACGCGAGCGAAACCGCGGGACAAAGCTAGAGTTCCATAGTTTTAAACTTTGCTGTTAAGATAAATGTGTAAACGTTTCTAGAGTTTTGCATGAATAAACTGTATAAAACCATACATGCATTGATATGGTTTTTTACAGTGCACCCGGTCCGTCTCTAGCTTACATCAGTGCGGTATATGATAAGCTACAAGATAAATACAAAATATAAGTAGCGACAATATGTACCTAAGTGTTGATCGTGCTACTCGTTGTCCAGCAAAGAAAGCATAGTCCTGTTGAGCGACCCGAGCGAGGCCTTCTTCAGCCGATGACACCAGGTTGTCTGCGTCTGAATAACCTCGGATGTAAAAAGCATTGAGCTGTACGTCTTTTGTGGACTGCAATATGCAACAAAATCCATATTTATTATTTAAACTTATTATTAAGAGTTAATAAAATTATACACTATCACAAGGAGGATTTCTGGAAACATAATATGCCCTGATTACCTGTCAAATAATAGTAAAGGGTTGCAAAATCTATATAAAAACACGTTAAATGATGAGATATACAAGTTGACTTAGTTTGACTGGCCTGTTTGTCTAGTGGTTAGTGATCCAGACTGCAGAGCCAGAGATTGTGGGTTCGATTCCCACCCAGGATAAATAACTGTGTGATGAGCATGATCATTTGTTCTGTGTATGGGTGTAATTTATCTATAGTTTGTATGTATTTAGAAATAAATTACATTATTTATTTATTTCTGAAACAATATTACATTATGTTGAAATACAATTATCTTATCTACATACTTATAGATAAATTACACTCAGACACAGAACAAATGATCATGCTCATCACACAATTATTTATCCTGGATGGGAATCGAACCCACGACCTCTGGCTCAGCAGTCACGGTCACTAACAACTAGATCAACAGGCCTGTCAATACGATAATTCGTTACTTTTTATCCTCGATGCAAATAGAGGGGTGTTATAAGTTTGACGTGTATGTGTGTCTGTCTGTGGCATTGTAGCTCCCAAACGAATGGACCGATTTAAATGCATTTTTTTGTTTGAAAGGTGACTTGATCGAGAGTGTTCTGATTCTGAAGATATAATTCAAGAACATCTATTCAGCCATTCGAAGATCAGCTCTTTTCTAATCGTCGAAGCGATTTTCGAGTCGGGGGTGTTTTAAATTTATGATTATTAAAATAATTATGGAACTGGTGAACTAGAGGTACTTAATCGAATATTTAGTAATTATTATTACTCTTGACCTTTCAATTACAACATGCTGAGTCCATCAGCATTTTAATACTTTTAAAATTTTGCTTTTGACCTTCAAATAACTATGTACCTACCTATGTATTTTTAATTCTATAATTTAAAAAAATATTAATATTACCAGGGATTAATAAAATAGATAGTCTTTGTGTAATTATATAAAACGATTATCATTATATTAATAAGTGAAGAGAATTCTTTGTACCCCTTTTTAAGAAAATTTCGCAAACGTAGTAACGTGATTTTTTTGAATATTTACAGTTTATATATATAGAAGAAGTGCAGAAAGCTAAAATTTTTAAACAAAATGCCTTACAACTTTTAGAATTACGTGAAAACGGCTTAATGCAATTACACGCGTCCAGTATACGTGATTACCTGTCATGGTAGGTAAGTCTATACAATGACAGCTCAAGTTATACTGGCTAATGAAAAAACCATGGTCGGAATTCGACCACCACGCTGTCTTTAGTACATATTTAAATCAGCAGAATAGAAAAAACTACACTATTGTATTGGGTCTACAATAAATAAATATTATTTCCCTTTCTACAAATACACACATTGCACTTCATTCTTATACATCACACAGATCTTAATAATGTAACCGTTGGATCTAAGTTATTTTATTACAGATTATTATATATTATATTGAAACTTTACCATAAGATACATTTGATCTGCTCCGTTTCTTATATAACCAATCTTGAAGTTAGGCGAGTGTAACACAGCGGCTATTGTATCCACACTTGCAACTCGAACGGACAGGACTGATGTAATAAAGGCTGCATAGGAATTGTAAGTAACTACAGCGAAGAACAGGCACGCGATGAGTAGGACACTCGCAGCTGGATTTGACGGAGTCCATGTACCACCTACGGCATAAAAGCATATTGTCATCTGATGTAGGTACTGAAGCGTACTCTGTAGTAGATATTAGCGACACTTGGGTGCGTCACCGCGCGCACCGCCACCGCAAATACAAACGTGCATTGGATTAAGGCCTCAGAATCAAGTACAACCTAAGAAGGAACTCCCCGGGCCCCCGAGGCGAGGCTATTGCAGTCGTGAGTGGGAGCCATGTCCCTCTTCGGCGCTCATGGAGGTCGTAGGTCATTGAGAGTTTTACGGCACCTCGTGTGTTCACTGCGGAACGTGCTAGTCCCCTACCGTATCCCCCGACTCTTTGGCGCACAACACCTCCTCGCAAAACAAGGCAGCGGAGTCTCACCTGACATTCAAAACTACAACATGGTTTAGGATGTCTATTTACTAATAGAGTGCAAGTAGCCCACTTGTCAATGGTCAACTCTTTAAACCTAATGTCTACTCAATATCGTGGAGCATTGCCACGGATACACGTCTATTACTTTCATTTTAAAGTTCACATTTCACATGCAATCGAAGAAACGGTAGACTGATATTATTGGCACAGCCCTGAAGTGCAACTACAGTTTAGTAATTATTCTTTACGGGAAGCTCCAAGGAACTAACAATAAGTTTGTTCGTTACGGATTCATAAGCCCTTAATAAGTTTATATGTGTTATAATAATAATAATAATAACCTATCCCACGAGATTGTCGACATGTGGAATGTGGATTCAGCAATCATTGTGCCAATAGTTATTTGCCCATGGGTTAATTGCTAAGAGCCTCGACCAACACCTTCAGAGGCTCACGTTAGGTAGCTGGATTAAGAGCCTAATGCAGAAGGCAGTCCTCCTCGATACGGCACGCATAGTGAGGAGGTTTCTGTCTCTGGAACCCTAACCACCGGTAACTTGGTCCCTGTACCCGATACCGGTGGGACACTATTTTTTATACTTTTAAATATATTTTGTTTTTTTTTTATTGTAAGTATATTTAAAAATGTAATTTATATGTTTATAAAATAAATGAAGAGAATAATAATAATAATTTGACACATCTCACACACGGCCGTCTGATCCCAAACTAGGCAGAGCCTGTACTATGGTAACCAGATTGCTGATAAACATACTTATATATTTCTAAATACACACATATTATAGATAAATTAATTTTTAAGAGAAGAAAGGGAACCCTTAAACAATCACTTTGATGTCCGTATGTCTATCTGTCAGTTAATTAGAATTAGTACTTAATTGGTTAAGCCCCCTACAAAGCTCTTCTTTGAACTTTCGACACCAAAGCCACCCACGTAAATCATAACACTCCTGTCCATCCAAAGGTTGCCTGGAAGAAATTGCTTCTAGCGATAAGGCCGCCCATTGTGCATTTTATGTAAAATCTGTCTGTGTTTATTTGTTTCCTTTGTTTTTGGTGTACAATAAAGAGCATTTATTATTATTAATTATAGTCGCGGCTTCCCTGGATATGTAAACTAATTAACTATCCACTTGATTGAGTTATTTGGGAACCGTCCTGTCCTTAGTCCTACTCGCACTTTTAACGTTTTCTAAACATGTTTAATGTATAGACACAAATTATTTGTAGTTCAACGATATAGATTAGAATGTGTTTATATATAGACTGCATTGGCTATGTGATATGTGTATAATAATATCTTTAGCGCCATCAATAATAGATGTCGAAGTGATAAAATATTGCCTAGTAAACTTCAAGTTGGTGTAACTTTTGATAATCTCAACCGATTTTAATGAGACATAGAAGTAAATATTGCTCAAAGTAATCCCTTTGAACTCTAAATAAATCAATTTTCATGTCCTGAAGATAACTCTGGTAAAACAGAGAGACAGACAAAAATAAATATAATGGTCGTTTTGGTATGTAACTAAAAAATAACTGTCTCACCTTTGTTTTGTAATCAGTTCACTTGTGTTTTTTAGTATAGATGCAATGTGAGGCACCACCACTCCTTGTGACCGGATGATGAAGTGAAAGACCGTTACGCAATTTGTATAGTTATCAATTATTGTAACTATTTATTTCCAACTATATCTCTTTTTTGTCGTATTTAAATAACCTAGAACACGGTGCAAGGTTTCTCCTACATCAGACCTACTACTGGGAGAAGACGTATACATGCGACTTGACGACTTGGTGTGTCACGCTTACACTTACAATTTGACGATTTGACATTGATAGATTAAACTATCAAAAAATAGTACGTTACATTGTAAATGGTAAGATGCAGTTCATAATTTTTCGTTAGTTTATAATATCTCGTGATTGTAAACTAACGATGTTTACAATGTTACGGTGACATAATAATATATAAAGAGCAACCTAGACGCCTGTATGGAAATTGCACATTTTGAGTTATGTAGACTTATTATGAAAGACTAATCATATAAAATGCCAACACTATCTAGTTTTACCCGAACTAATCGGTCTATTCCACTCTAATCCCCCAAGAAAATCCACTGGGGTATTCTTTTCCACAAATTATTCCACAATTATTGTACAAGTGTCTGAAAATATCTATTTGCAAAATGAATTTAGTAATAATTTATGGGAACATGAGTTTTTATTAGATTTTGCAAAAAAAAAAAAGTTTATATACGAATTATTCTATCTCTCATTTCGAGGTGAAGCCCCTAATATGACTAGACTAAGCCGTGGTTGTATAATTTAACTGTATGCTATTAGGGGAGTGCAATAAAGAATATTATATCTATCTATCTATATAATTATAAAGGTACTCACAGTGTTCAAGTTTATATAGGTACATAGTCCTTAAATATATTTGAGTAAATAAAAATACGGAATCTCTTTTTAATCAACTTCAAAACAAGTAATTAATTTCTCTATTCCTTGGAATATTATTTTTTTTATGTTTCACTTATAATTCTAATGTATGCTTCCAATAATTGTTTTTGTGGATACTTCATCGATTCACACCACTGCACATTCCTATCTATAGATAAAGTCTGTTATTTGTTCGAAATTTTTATTTTATTTATTTATTTAATACACAATAATAAATAAATAATTTCAAAGTCATAAAGAAAAATAATCTAGTGTACCTACGTATTGGTCTAAAGTAATCTAGTGTACCTACACAACGTTTTTTCAGTACTAAAACATTAAATCGATACATATACTATACTTATACTAGTACTAGATATAGTCTATATAGACTAGATACTTAGTACGCAGTTCCATAAACTAATTTGAAAACCTACGAAACGTGTAAAAACCCGATATCATTGGCCTCTGAAAAACCTTTTATTCAACTGCATCATTAATTGCTCTCCAAAATATGACACACACGCACACATACATCGCACACACCCATTCAAATTCAAATTAGTTATTCGCTTTAAATGGTACATAACGTGGTAATTCAAGTTATATCACATAAAGCGAACAGGACCATTTAGCTATATAAAAATAGCATGCAAATTTAACATATTAAAATAACTTCAGTAGATTATATTATTGTTATTGTCATTATGAATAAGTCAGTTCATCAGTTTTTGTGTATTGATCATAATTTGCTTTTTATTCATCATACCTACTGCCATTCAATAAATCGTTGACCGAATAAAATGTATTAATAACTAACCAATCTTTCAATCTTTGAAGCGTTCTGGGATTTTATTGAATACTTTAACGCACACCTCGTAACTATTTTTTTAAAATCATGTCGGCCTAGGTACCATGTTTAACACAAGTCGATTTGGGTTCCCAATGTTGTTCTTTTTTGGTGACATCTTTAGCGAACATCACACTTCATACACACGAAAAACGCACGGGCCAATACCACATCACACACTTGTTAATACGTTATTGGTGACCTTTGCAATGTATTCTGTTATGGCATAACATGGAGAGTGCTGGTACCCTTAACACAGAGTCCAAAAAACATTTAAAAAATGATGTATTATGAAAAATTGTGAAAATATACCTAGCCTACCACCAGCCTACTACCATTAGCCATGATCAACTCTGGGTTAATGAAACTCATCATAGTGTGTAGACTGGCATGTGTGTCGGTTAATTATACCATACACAGTACACACGTTCCCTAACAAATATAGCGTCAAAAGGAAAGGACATTTACGTGCATGCATTTAATTAGCCATCCTAATAATAAACCAGACCATACAATGAATGTTGCAGTTGCTTCAAAACTTTAATGTAGAGCGTCTGTAGTTCATTACTTAGCACAACGGAGCGTATAAGTCTCGTGGTACGTGTTCTGTGGAACACGCTTGCTCGCGAGAGTGAAAAGTACGAGAACGCAAGCTCCGGATTTCAAAATAACTATCGTGGGAGTGGCTCTCCCTGCTTCGGCACGAATGGGCCGGCTTGACCGGAGTGATACCACGGCCTCACAGAAAACCGGCAGTGAAGCAATGTTTCATTGCTTTTCGCCGAGTGAGTGAGGTTACCGGAGGCCCTAACCCTTTCATCCCTTAAAGGCCGGCAACGCACTTGTGACTCTCTTGTGACTTTGTTACAGTGCCATTATTACATTTGAAAACATTACGGTTATCATAAAAAGGAGATGGAAAACGGTGGGCACAAATGTAATAAGATGAGATATGATCTAAAAAATTTGTCAATTTTTTTTATCTTAGAATATGAAAAATCACCTGAATTCTCCTGCTGGAAACGGAGAAATATGAAAAATATTGTTTTCATGAAATTATGGATTTTGGGTAATCGATTACGCAATTCGATTAGCATATTGGTACACAAATTTTGACTACGATACAAAGTAGCATCTAGTATGCAAAACCAACGCGTAAGTCACGGTAATGTTTGAAAAGTGAAAGGTACTTTTGGTTGCAACATTTTCATAAGGTCATATTGTCTTGTTATCAGTTCGAAAGATGGATACAAATTGTTATGTAATCAAACATCAGCAAGTGAAAAGGTCAAAATCCGACAGCCAAATGTTAAATTCATTTTTAAACTATTGTAGTTGATTGCTTGCTGTTTTCCTCGAATTCTATCATTATAAAAATTACATGTAAAAAGTTATTTAATTCTCTTGCTCATAAAATGCTAAATAATAAAATGCATAAAATGCATATACTTCTTCATGAATTCAGAACGAATCATGATAAAAACAGTCAAGGAATAGTAGTTACGTACGCTAGGTAATTTGCAATAAAAAAGCTATTCTATCTCTCAAGTTGAACCAAACTGCGCACGTTGTGCAAAAGGACAAAGACCATGTATGTATGGAATTCCGTCTTAAGTTGTTACACAATAAATCTTTATTTATATCTTTATTTATTTATTATATCTTATATATAGATTATACTATATTATATTATCAAATAAAAGTGTTCATTTTTCTACAAATACCCGAGTTTTTAAGTAATTAAACAAAAACGGAGATACCCATCCTACAAACAAGGACCAACAAATTATGTTTAACCTACTCGCAACTTATTAAATAAGCGCAAATCACTCAAGTACAAAAAAAAACAATGCTAGTTAAAAACAAAACAAGTCACCAGCCGCTATTTAAAAAAAAAAATTATATTCATACCTATTACCTTTTCATGCCGTTTATGTGATGACATCGAAATAAAACTACAACTTCGGTCAGATAGAGATTTCCTCCTGGCGCGGCGTAATAAAACATTTAACTAAATATAAAAACGTCCTGTCGTAAGTTTCATGAAACACGCTAAGTTGTTTAAAACAAACACTAAAACGGAGTTCCGTAAGTATTACTATTTAAGTGGAGAGATTATCACATTGTGACTATTGTCAATCGACACATTAATATTAATGGCCGCCGACTCGTCTGTCATCTGGCTTGACAGTTGCGTGGGACGGAACACAAAAATAATAATTATTATAAAATATTAATTAAATACATTGTAAAACGTAATGATATTACTAATTGTTTAGCAATTTATGATATTATGAATTTAATATCATTCTACGTACACATCTTACGTAGCTCGAACAAATGACGAAAACGAAACGTCAATATCATGACTTTATACTGAAATAATACGTAGCAATTGTTAATATACTGTTTTTATTTTAATCATAATTCCGGATACGAAAATAAAATTCCTGAAGTGAAAAGGTTGTAAAAAGTAAGAAAATAGTTTTTTATATTATTTCGATTTTGCAACATGAAACATTGCTAGACCACTTTTGGTCAAGATTCTTTCATTACAATCGGTTTTTTACTTTAGGAGTTCATGACAAACAAATAACGTGACACGAAATTTCTATATATATAAATAAATCATAACTCACAAATTACAGGCCGATAACACTGATACCAATATTTTCGAAAATTTTGAAAAGGCAATGTACTCGCGAATTTATAACTTTTTATGTAAATACAAAATACTTCGGTGAGAACAAAATGACAATCTACATCTCTTGCAGCCTTCTGTTTATTAAAAGAAGTGACTGAGTACATTAATAAGAAAATACCAGTGGTAGCTATGTTTTTTGATATGTCTAAAGCATTCGACTGCGTGGATCACAACATCCTGTTGGAAAAATGCGAAAGATACGGAATCCGAGGTCTGTCACTGAAATGGCTGGAAAGTTACTTAAAGAACCGCAAACAGTGTGTTGAAGTGTTACGCGTGAATGAAAATTATACCCTGACTAAATACCGATCGCAATATTTAGAAAATATATATGGTGTACCTCAGGGCAGCATACTCGGTCCGCTTTTATTTATACTCTATGTTAACGATCTTCCGAATGTAATACCATTTAAATCCGTATTTTTCGCTGATGACATTTCAATAATTATACCAAAGAATGACATTTTAAATAGTTTTGACATAATAATAAATACTGCTGTAGAATCAATAATGACATGGCTTGAATCAAATAACCTTTGTGCAAATATATCAAAAACTAAAATTCATTCAATTTTCTCATTATAAAACCGCTCACGAAACATTAAATATCGCGTATCATGTTAAAGATCTGGAGAAAGTAACGGAAACGAAATTTTTAGGATTATTCTTAGATCAGCACTGTAACTGGAAATTACACATCAAAAATGTCTGCATCAAACTTAACAAATTTGTGTATGGACTATTATTGTGGGGAAATTCGACGGATATAAATAAGGCGTTCATATGTCAGAAAAAATGTATACGAGCACTGTGTAATGTAGGTCCATTGGATTCATGCAGACCTCTATTCAGGAACCATAATATACTTACACTTGCAGGATTGTATATCTTCGAAATCTGTATCCACGTAAAAAAAAAATTCGAATGAATTTGTTATTGCCCGTGAAAATTCAATTCTAGGCAAAAGAGATCCTTCTAGATTAATAATGCCCGCTTGCAGAACGTCATTATTTAAAAATAATTGTTATGTAATGTGTATAAAAGTGTTTAATAAGGTGCCCAAATCTATTCGCGAACCACCGTTACAAAAAAATGAAAAAGGAACTGAAAACCTGGTTAATAAAACACACGTTTTACACAATGAAATAATTTTTTGGGACTGGATAATACATATTTTTGATGCGAGTATGTGTTTCTTGTTAAACATGGTGTGTTTGTTGTGACTTTATTGGTATCATTCAAACTTGGTATAATTATCATGACATTGTTTTTATTTTTTTGGTGACATTCTAAAAATATAATTGTGTACTTGTATGGCTGCGTTAGTGCAGTTCTGGTTGTTTAACCATGGTATTTGCATGCCAATTTTGGTGAATTGTGAGGAAAACATTTTTTGTACCATCATATCTGTACCACTTTTCCCCCAATAAAGTGATTTGATTTGATTTGATAAACCAGCCGGATTTCAAAAATTGTTTTTAAACGCCGTACACACGGAACGATTTCACGCACAATTAGACTAGATTTTTAATCGATTCGTTTCATGTGATTACAAATCGGCGAATTCAAGGTCATATGGTGGTCAGGACCGCCTGACTAGATCGTGTCACATCAAATCAGTTCGTGTGTATGCTAAATACGCTAATAGGCGAATTTCATCATTTAGTCTGCCTACAGGCGGCATACGGAGCGTGTGTGTTATGATTGTTTTTTAAAGGATGTGCGTTATATATATTAAGGCGTTTTTTAGTTCGGTGGTTATATTTATGACGATTTATATTACTAAATCCATACAGGTAGCATTTCTTCAAAAACAAAAAATTATTACATATGGTAACCTTTCTTACCTACGTTCGTCTGGCACAGAAAATAAAATAAAATGAAATGAAAATTCCTGATGTAGTCGTTTCGTGTGGACCCAAAATGTATTCGTAAGCCAATTCAATCACGAATCTAATCAAGTAGTAAAATTGTATCGTGTGAATGCACACACGATACAATTTTTACATTTGATTTCGTTTTACATTTGATAACCCATCTTTTGACGAAGGCTAATTAACATTTTGCAACCCTTAAGACACAGTATATGTATATACTGTGCCAAGGGTTTAGACTGGAGCAGTGACTTGGATTAATCTGGGCGACGACTAGTCTACATAATATAATTACAATAAGCTACATACCTTGTTGACAAAGTATTCCAGTAGACCATATCAATGCTTCTGTATAGCCTATTCGTCTTCCACTATCTCTTAATGGTGAGGTTATTCTACTGATGATGATGATGGAAACGGCAGCCAAGAGAGCTACAGCCACCACACATGCTACCAAGCGAAAGCTGAATGGAGCCAAGAATATGTCACGAACAGTAGAAGTTTCTTGTTGTCGAATGTATATGTTGCACCTAAAATTAAATAAAAATAAGAAAGTGAAGTACAAAATTATTAGAAGAACTCTTGGAAAATAGTTATTTTTCTATTCTTCGGGAATAGTACTTTTTTAGGGTTGCGTTCCTCAAAAGGAAAAAAAGGAACCCTTATAGGATCACTTTGTTGTCCGTCTGTCAATGCCCTTTTTCTCAGGAACTCGTGGACGCATCAAGTTGAAATTAATACCAAATACTTATGTTTGCGGTCCCTTGAAGCTGCAAAAAAATCATGCTTTTATGTTAATGCAATCAAAAGATACGGCCATTAAGCCTTAGGTTTTAACAAGTTTAAATACTTCCCATTGACTTTTTGATTATACTGAATAATGATCTTTGATAAGAAAGAAGCAAGGTCACACAAGTAAAGGCAAAAATTCAAGAGTCTTTATTTATTGTTATATCACATAAAAATAGCTTTTGTGATTACACACTTATATTTTGCGGTTAGAAAGTTGATTTTGTCGTCAATCGATGTATGGGAGATTATTTTTAGAACTGCAAAGTTAAGTTTGTCTTTCGTAAAAAAAGTCGGGCTAAACCCTTCGAGGATTGATTCCTGCGATGGACGTACTATCTACATACAAGTTTGTTTGCTTACGAACCCTCAGTGCGCGAGTCAGACTCGCACTTATCCGGTTTCTTCTGTATGAAAGTACCCTATGTCCTTTTCTCTACAAGGTGCCTCTACAAGGCAAGGTGTATAAAATTTCATAATCATCGATTGAGTAGTTAAGGTGAGAAAGCGTAACAAACAAACAAACTCACTTTTACATTTATAGTATTAGTTATGATTTGTTATTGCATGTGGAAATTTCATAGGGAATATGGAAAGTCAGTCGATTGGAAAAAGGTAAATCAGTACTACTAGACTTATCAATTATTATATTTGTAAATTCCGTTACTCCTTTTACGAGATTAAAGTACTAGACTAAGGGGGTTTATTATCCATTGTGGTTTATATTATCTTAATGATGAATATATAAAAGAACTAGGCTCTAGCCTAGTTTTTTTTAAGAGTGAAAAACTATAGTTGTAAGTCTAATTAAGACTATAGTTTTTCATTCTTATGGAACTGTTTAAACTAAATAACTTTACCGCTTTATTACTTAAAGTTTACTTTGTTAAGTAATACTTATACTTTACTATGTTATAATTCGGTTGTAATTTACCCTCGGCGACTAAAACTATTGAAGCTTATTGAAAGTAACTGTGTAGTAGGTTACAATAGCCATTAATTTTATTACGCAATCAAAGTTCAACTGAAGGTCAAAAAGCCTCGAAGTCAGGGTGTCATGGTTACGTCTTGACTGGGCGATAGTCTAAAAGAAAAGGCACAATTCCTGTCCGTTACCACTCTGGGATATGATTTCGATACAACAAAAAACTAGATCAAACATAGTACACCGCTATGACGCCCAGAAATGGTGAACCCCTCTGACCCCTTCAGCAATTCTCCACTGAACTCCGTACACTCTGCTCATCAGAATCAGTTACCTAAGTGGAGAAACAAGGCGGAACGAAACTGAATACAAGGAAGCCAAAATACGGAAATTTATGACGCTTGCATGTAAGTGAAAACCCATCGGGTACTTTCCGTTGAGTCATGACATGAATAATAAAATTTGGCAAGAAACAAGGTCTGACAACACAAGTGAAAGAAAAATCCAAAATCGTAAGTTCCGTGTAACAATTTTTTATTCTAAACTAGCAGCACCCCGCGGTTTTAACCCGCGTAAGTCTCAATCCCGTGGGAATATCGGGATAAAAAGTAGCCTATATGTTAATCCAGGTCTCCAGCTATCTACATACCAAGTTTCATCGCAATCGGTTCAGTAGTTTAAGCGTGAAAGACTAACAAACATCCATCCATACTTACAAACTTTCGGGTTTATAATATTAGTAGGATTACATATAAATAGACATACCTAATTGTATTTACAAATTGTCATTTTAAATTGAATAATATAAATTGAAAAAAACGCTTTACAAGACCACCAATTTAACGCAAGGTATCTTATTATATTGTGCGGCCAAATATTTTATTTTACCAAAAGAAGAGTAGTCGGTCTATTGGCTCTGGCCCTGGACCATATGTCGGACTGCCTCAGGGAGAAGTTGGACACTTTCCGGGCACGGCCGCTTCGAGAAGTACCTGTATTTGGTCGCTTGGAAGGAATTGAGTCCCGCCTGTCACCACTGCAACTGCAGTAAGAATTCAGCTCAACATGTTCTTACGGTTTACCCGGCTTTGGCAACGCAACTTCGGGACCTCATTGCAGTCTTTGGAAAAGATCTTTTGCTGCGGGGCATCCTAAGTTCCATGGCCGATATTAACAGCTGTTTTAATGCGGTCGCAACGAAGGAGGCGGTGGACCGGACCCGAGGGGAAGACATCCAGGCAGATCTGGTTCGCTGTCGACGCTCCGAGTGGCGTAGGCGCGCTCACTCATGCCACCCTAAGAGTGGCCGCGGATGGATAAGATGGGATGGATGGTACCACCCGCAGTAGGGCCTCCCGCGAAGGAGTGATGTCCTTGTGTGTCTGGACATCGCCCAGTTAAGAGACGGAGCCCGCTTCCAACATCCGGGTGGGCTATGTGGACCGTTAAGGACATAGCGTCGTAGCACCGACAGTCCACTTACATAATCTCACATTAACACAAGAAAAAACTTTGAAGCTAACATGCAGTAAATGTACGCAGAACACAGTAAAAACTTTATTGTTTGTTTCGTGTAGTGAACCGTAATTAAGTGTGCCACACACGAGTGTAGCGTGCGAGGGGCCATGCCTAGGTTTAGGGAGGCGAGCGGATCACACCCCGCCTTTGAGAGTTCCGTGGCTTTTTTATTGCTTACAATGACTATAAACCCATATTTTTATTTCCAAAAAAAAAAGGAAAAAAAATTATATTAAGAGTTTAAAAAAGTATGTAAGTTCAAACTTACATAGTTTCTGCTATGGGAAATATAAAGTCCATATCCTGACGTCTAGCAGCATGCACTGTTACAGGTTCAAGTGCCATATCAACAGAATGGTCCATCAAGGCTCCCAACAGACCTGTCCAAGTTCCTTCGTATGTTCGGAACCCTAACTTACCGTAGTACCGGATTAACGACCTACATAAAGAACATAATGGTTTTAATCAATAGTGATCTTAGAGGACACGTGTTAAATGAATATCTTATGTATAAGATTAGTAATAGCTGTTTCCCCATTAAGCGTAAATATACTTCCGTGTTAAGATAACTAATTAGAACATATTACTAGGTACATTTGTGATACAATGACTGTAGGGATTTCCCTTATTAGAACACCTCGGCACGTGGTTAGATTATTCATATAAAAAAACTAGAAAATTTCCGACCCCGGGCACTTAATCGCAAGAGTTAATACAAAATATACATACATATTTGCTGAGGAACTAGATTTTAGCTTAAATAAACGTTTTGATCACATTTTAAGGTTTAAACTAACTAAAGAACAAACAAAATACTTACGTAGTATTTAAACGAACAGTTAGAAAATTAAGAATGTCGTCTAACATGGGTCCCGATGAAGGACCGTCGTCATCCTGAGTTAGACTTCCATCGCCAGTAGAATTGCATCTACCTATGATTAGCTCCTCGCCTAAAAAGTTTCGAGCTTCTATTGGAAAAGGGGCCTCCACTAGTGACATAGAGTCCCAACGATTCCAGTAACCTATAACAATATTAAAATTAAGAACAAACATAATTATTTATACTTTGTGTATATAAAGTTATAACTTATTAGCTGTGCCCCGCGGTTTCACCCGCGTAAGTCTCTCGTTAAGTTTTCTTTTTTGTGCAAACTTCACATAAACCATCTACTAAATAGCCCGAACAAAGCCTACATTTGGTTTGGATAGGTGAGCCCATTCTTGAGTTATAAAATTACAACGAAAAGTGGCATTGATTTTTATATATATGGATGGGCTATTTAACATTGTAGTTCAATTCTAATGGGATTCTAAAAACAGTTTCAAGTACTTGTTTCGTTTTACAATTCTATTACATATATCATATAAGGTAAGTACCTATCCTTGTTTTTATGGCGAATATTTTTGGAAAAAAATTGCCCCCAAAAAAACTCGCTGTGCTCGACAGAGCGAATAGTTAAATACAGAGCAAACTTTTTAATATGATTGTTTTTCTTTAAATTATATATTTATGCTCGGGTAGTTTTGTTGCCGACTAAAGGTCATGAATTAAAACAGACCGTTTACCAACATAACTTTTAAAATACCTGCTGCACATACAGATGTACACCCTGTTCCAATCCAGCCCCCCAAAAAGAATCTCTAAATAAGCAGGAGACGTAAATACTTACCTAAATAATACGCATACAATGTAGAATTCGTGCGTACTTTAAAGTATTGGATGACGCTAATTATTATTCGAAGCGTTGAATTATTATTTCTCAGTACTCCAAACTTTTTTAAGCTACGGTTTATTGAAAATCGGCTTATGTTTATCATGTTAAAGTTTCTGGAATAATTGTATGTGTTAACACCGGAATTAAAGAGCGGTATAATATTGCTCGTCCTTTTATAGGTTTTATGTCTTGTTAAATTTCTGAACCTGTCTGAAGAGCGGTAGTAGTTCCTTTCGTAGTCGGTTTTAAGTTTCCACTGATTTGAATGACTACTTTGCATGTTGTTATAGTAGTCGTTTCGTCGACGTTGGTTAATAGAATTATGGTTATTCTTATTAAAGAAATTGATATCACAAAGATCAAGGGGGGTCCTTTCGTGTGCATGTTTGCTGAACGTATAAGCAACAACAATATTTTGATCGAAGCGAATGGGGGTGAAATTGAGAACTTCATTGATGAATCCAAAATCTTGATTGGATCTCGCCGTTATCAACCAGTCATAGGACGATGTATCCATGTGGAGTTCATGTAACTAATGAAAATGAATCATGTTAATATAACAATCTGGATAAAGCATATATAATAAACCTGCAAACACGTCAACAAATTTAAACATTTAATTGTTGAACATATAATTGTTAAAAATATTCGTTGAATTAATTCAACAAATATTTTAATTAGAACTTATAACACTAGGCAACAAGATAAATGAAAATTATTTTAGAGGTATCATTATTTAATTTAGTATTGTTATGCTACAGAGAACATCAATAAATAAAACATCTCTTCTTCATTTATAATTTTAACAACTTTTCGTAGTTATTTTCAAGTAAATCCATTATTTAGATGTAAAAAATGATGATGTTTTTATTATTTGGTCTGCCTGTTATAATAAGAGGTTAGCATCTCCCTAATAAAAAAATATCAGTAGTCTGCAAGCATTGCAGGGGTCTATTGTCCAGATACCGCTTCTCTATTGGAGCAATATTTTGGTGAAAAAGCTCTCCGTGCTGCTCACGCCTAGATTTTTTTAAAAGAAAGTATAAGATGTGGACACCTCCCCCCCCTCCTATATTTTCTTTAAAAATCTCTAGTTGTGAGTGCAGAAGATGCATCTTTATCTTTAACGACATTTGGAAAAGAATTCTTTAAAAGCATTTGACAAATGATTCAAAAAGTTTTCATATTGAAGCTTTTAAATTTGAGAGGTTGAAGATTAAATTAATGGACTCTCTATTGATTTAATCTTAGTTAAAGTTAGTTAGTTAGTTTTCTCTTGAAGAGAAAAACAACTTTTCATTCATAACATTTAAACAGTAATTGATGAGACTAGCTAATTAAAACAATCTCATTAGTCCAACTCAAACGTAAAGAATTTAATCGCGTGAGGTGTCTTTGGGACACCCTGTTGAAACAAACTTCCTTTCGCTACATATAAATGTATTTAATGGATTGAATAAATTGTATCAAAATATTGTAACAAATGGAAATTAAAATTGCGCCATCTGTGAAAGTTGTCCGAACTAATATATGGATAATTAGAACAAAGTACAGTAGTACAGTAGAAACCACAGATGGCCTAAATAAAATATCTATATGAACTCGCGGTCAGCATTTTTCGTTGCGTTAACATTTTACCCGACGGACATCTGAAGTGTAAAGAGCGATAAGGAACTTCGTTTCAAAAATAAACCAATTGTCCAAAGTTTTCATAATATTTTTCAAAAGTTTCCAATTACTCGAAAAATAAGACATTATAAACATATAAATTCTGTACATACAAAATCACATCTAATTCATAATAAAACGTTAGTTATTTTGACGTTAATAGCATTTATAATAAATAAAATATGGTTTAAAAAACTTAAAAAACACGCGAACCTTATTAAAAATTTAAATTATGATCATTATTTTTTTTAATTGACGATCGACTCTTCAAAACAAATCATATCAGCCTAAACTTGAGGGGTTTACTAATAGCCACTGAAGAGTTCCACTATCCATCTTCTGGCGTCTTCATTAGATCAGTTCCAAGATTCTATTCATATTCATAAGTTTTATTTCGATACGAAAAGTAAAAGTATGTTAAAATTTACCTTCAAGATTAGTTTACATAGTTACAAGTGTAGCTAATAAAAATGTGTTAAAATAAGGGTCTTACCTTCTTCAACAGGTTCGTAAGATTTGCTATTTTATTTTTGTTAAGATGTGGACTAATAATGATTATACCCAAATGTGTGCGCAGTTGAACATGTGCCCCTGAGTTCGTGGATGTCGCCACGCCATTGACGCTTAGGCACTTCATCAACCGAATAATGACCCATTGACACCCTGCCACAAACAAATTTCACTTTTATAAAAAAAAATGGAATAAAATGTAGCTTAATAACGACTAGAGCAAAACAAAGAATTCGTGGAAGACCCATGCTTCGGCACGTATGGGCCGGCTCGACCAGAGTGATACCACGGCCTCACAGAAAACCGGCAGTGAAGCAATGCTTGTAATTGCCGAGTAATTGAGGTTACCGGAGGCCCTAACCCTTCCTCGGATCCCTCATATTTAACGCGCAGTACAGCACACCGTGTGGTTTTCTTCAGTTCGATTCCGACGCACCGCCCCACCGAAAACCCCGGTGAGGTGACGGCCCGAGGGGGCTTCCATACGCACAAAAAAAAACCCCTAACCCTTCCTTCTCCCCCTCTTCCCAATCTTCCTCTACTCCCACCTTAAAGGCCGGTAACGCACTTGTGACTCTTGAGCGGCAAATACTCATGGGCGGCGGTAGTCATTTACCATCAGGTGACCCGTCTGCTCGTTTGTCCCCTATATAATAAAAAAAGGTCTAATGATGATGATCTTGATTATGAATTTTTCGATTTCCGAAAATCTGAAATCCCAAGTTACTTAAATATTATGAACGGTGAATGCTGCTACGGGGTAGGTGAAGCATCTACACTGTTCCTGTGCTAATGTGTTGTGATCAATTAAATACTAAATGTTACACCGAATTGCAAACAATAATTGTGTATAATACGTTTCCGGGATTATTTTGTATTTTTTACGTAAAGCCACCAAACAGACAAACTCCACGTTTATCGACTTATATTTTTTCAGGCGACCAAAGAAGCGCTCCTGTAACGATTGCTGCATAGACAATTCATTTATACCTAACGACTGTGACATACCTAGATACTTGTAAGTTTCGTTGGCGGAAAGACATCTAAGGTGTATGGAATCTGAGAGTTCCATCTCATCAGATTCCACAATCCTGCCTCTTTTTAAATGCATAACTGCACATTTATAACCACCAAATTCCATCGTAATACATTTACTAAAGTTTTCAGTAACCTCTAGTAACCTTATCAATTGGAATTTGCTGCAGGCAAAAAGTTTCAAATCGTCCATGAAAAGAAGATGGGTTGTAACCTGACCTCCTCTCCACAAACAATAGCCTAGTCCTGAACCCTCCAGCAAAGTGCTAAGAGGATTCAAAGCTAAGCAGAACCACAAGGGACTTAAACTGTCATCCTGGAATATACCCCACCTGATCTTTAAATACTCGTCGTAACCCTGAGACCGCCGAGATGTTATCTTTACACACAGAATGGAATGGACGTGAGTAATTTATAAACAGTTGGTAGACATGTTATTGGTCTGTAGTTTTTGGGATCTGTGGCATTGCCAGACTTATAGAGCAGGTGAGTTATGCCTGTGGTCATAAAAGTCGGAAGTGTACCTGATTCTAAGCATGACTGAAATTGAGATGCCCAACATACATGTGAGCTACGGAGCCACTTTAACCAAAAGTTTAGCAGTCCGTCTGGTCCCGCTGCATTCCAGTTCGGCAGTGAACGAACTACACAAGCTATATCAATGTTTAGAAATTGATATTGGCTCCATGTTATAAATCGACTCACACGAACGTTTGACATCTCGCATCCAATCACCCTCTGCGTGAGTGACAGGTATTATTATTATTATTTCTTTATTAGCATCTATAAAACATATAAATTACATTATTAAATACATTACAATATAAAAAAATATATTAAAAATATAAAAAATTGTGTCCCACCGGTATCGGGTACAGGGACTAAGCTACCGGTGGTTAGGTTCCAGAAACAGAAACCTCCTCACAATACGTGCCGTATCAATAAGGACCGCCTTCCTTCTTATTATTATATAAACAAATGAGGATTTTTTTTGGAATTTCAGTTTGTCAAGGAAAATGCATGTAAGTACGGTATATGCAAATATAAAACCATGTAACCCTACTAGTATCAATTAGGTCATAGCAATCGCGATTTCTATTACTAAACGAGATCCTAATTATTTCAATGAGTCAGAACAATATAAAAATGCTAAATACCATATCTCCCCGGTGAAAGTACGTGACGAAGGTTTAGGTTGAACAGATATTGTGTACATCTCAGACACGTACAATAAACCAACGTGATCGAGCGGCGACCACACGTTGATGTTACAAATGTCTGAACGCACTACACAGATTTTAATATGCTTGTGAATTGACTTGTGATGGTTGGTACATTGTGTGAACTGTAAAGTGCCTGTATTTTTAATTTTACCTCCTACTACCAAAAGTAAGTGCTATTTTTATTTATTTTATGTCTTCGTTTATTTATTTTGCATATAATTAATAATATATAAAATAATCATTGTAGTAATAATAATTTAAAATAATATTAGCGTCAGGGTCAGATTAATTTAAATATCTGTTTTAAATAATTTGCAATATTATTACGTATTTGTAACAAAAAGCAACGTTTGATAGAAATAATTTGATTTAAATAGGTTGGTTTAAATAGGTGAGGTTAATGATCCTGACTGCTGAAACAGAAGTCGTGAGTTCAATTCCCACCCAGGACAAATAATCATTTGTTCCATGCCTTTGTGTAATTTCTCTATAATATGTAAGTATTTAAAAATTTATAAGTATGTTAATCAAAAACAAATAGAATGGGATTTTGATCACCAGTAAGCGTAACTTTCTACGGAGTTATTTGATTTTGGTGATTATTTATTATTTAATAGAATATTATTAACCTCGCATTTGGGCCTATTTAAAGTTGAATAATAACAAAATAGGGCATTATTAATTATTCTTTTAAAACTTTTGTAAATGTAAACGGACGCTTAATTATAAGTAATTAAAAAATTTAAATTTTTATAAAACCCCCTATGAAATACCCATGGTCTCATTTACGTTGGCCCTCTCTCTTACGAAATCTAGACACGCGGCAGCATGTCAAGCCCAGTTCAAGAAAATGGAACTGGCGACGCAGCAGTCGTGTGTTATATTACACGAACCATTTGAAGCCACTTTTGGCGCCTTTATAAATCAAATTCTATTTAACATAAACACGTGAAATTTGGTTTATTTATTAAAACCCCTTAGACTAACTAGAACCCCAAATTTCATTAATACACCTCAAACGGTCATTGAGATATTAACGCCTAAAAATCACTTTTTTATCGCTGACTGACTGACATATAGATCAAAAACGTAACCCACTTCCAGATGACGTAGAAAGTTGAAATTTGGTATCCAGCTAGGTAATTGTGTTTATACAAACGAAAAACTCAGAAAATAGAATTACGATTTGAAATATTTTCCAAGTAATCGATCTTTAGCGAGCCTTTAATAGACTTTAGCGCCTTGCAAAATTATAATAGCATTTTTTTTATATCGCAGGAGAATAGGTTAAATGATCAGAGTTATCTGATATTATTGCGTCATTGCAAACAATTGTGTTACGAAAGAAATACATTCTTACACAATCTTGCTACTTTGTATAAATAAGCTAGTGATATACAATTAAAAGCCAAGATTTGAAACAATTTCTGTTGTCTATAAGCGTTTAACAGACACTTTGAAAATTTACAGAATTACACAATCAAAAAAAGTAGGTTACGGAAGAAATAATGTATCAATAAATGGGCAATGCGATTAAGTATTTCTAACGTTCAAGAAAATGTATAAAATAGCACAAAAAGAAAACTATACATAGTAAACATAGAAAAAAATATTAATGTTACTTGCACTTTTCATGTTTCTAAATAACTGTAGTATAGCTTTCTTTCAAATTGTCTAAATAGTTTTTATTTTAAGGTTAAATATTCATACCTTTTAATTTGAAATTTTTCGGCGTCGTTAAGTTTCCGCAAAAAATAATGCGTCATGGATTTTTTTCAAGAAATTATAGGTACCTATATTAGTTAAGTTAAGCAAGTTACAATATTGCACCGTTTCAGATATTTCCAGTTTCTTTAAGGGTTAATAGAAATTGCTAACAATAACCCCCAAGAAATCAAAACGAAGAATCATCCTTAGTTAATTATAAAAAAACTTAACTGTTGTTCTACATATTATAGCTAAACCCTACAAAAACAACACCCGAATAATCACAAACCACATTCAATCCTAAGGTGCCTTTAAGGCTCTTTCTGTACAATTTACGTCAGAGGGATAGTGATGATTACATGAGACATTTGGGTATTTGGATGTAACCCTCATAGTTTGCTTAATTTTCTTGCATATAATCCTCTTGTAGTTTAGCCACTCATTTGCAACAAACAAACCGCAGAGCCAGTTTTTGCACTTAAAATAGGTACCTACTTGTAATACAGATAAAGCCGCTACATAAAGTATCTTAAAGAACTTTGAAGCTGCTAAAAGAGAGAGAGTGTTATAATGTACCCTTGAGGAAGGTTGTTCAATTTTCCTTTGTAACCACTAAGTTTATTTACCTGATACAACAGCCTTCGTCTTACGAGGGGGAACCGAAGCAGGCGAAGCCCACATTTTACGTATGAGTAAGATCGCTGCGAGGGGGCGAACAGCTTCACCGTCTTTGGATTCTATAATTACTTTGAGCTACTAGAATAAACATCCCAAACGTGAATATGTTCATAAGAATTCACACTTAGACGCGACCGGTTACTTTGTTTATTAAATGAAGTAATAAGTAATGAACGCAGCAATAGTAACATCATTGCAATACCGCAATTCTCCAAATTAAGATGCAAACACAAGGTTACGTAGATCATTTAGAGAAGCTAAAAAACGTCTCTTAAAATTGTTAGTTCCACATAATTTAACATTACCAAAAATTACTGGGATTGACTCAACCGTCAATTGTTTTTAAAGCGCTGCTCAATAATTAATTTCAGAGACCGTACATGTAGTATATTCATTGCGACAATCTAAGTCCGTCCTAATCCTAACTATATAGTATTATATACCAGTGGGAATAGTGCTACAGGCATAGCGAACAGCTAGTAGCTATCTACATACCAAGTTTCATCGCAATCGGTTCAATATTTTCTGCGTGAAAGAGTTACAAACATCCATACATTCTCACAAACTTTCACATTTATAATATTAGTAGGATTCGAATGTGAGTTTGTTTGTTACGCTTTCACGCCTTAACTATTTAACCGATCGTTATGAAGTTTTGCATATACATTGTGAGGGGTGCACATAATGGTACGTTTCATCCTGCATAAAAAGTACCGTTCCCGAAAGATACCTCAATCACTACATAATATATTATAAAACAAAGTGCCTCGCCGCGTCTGTTTGTCGGTCTTTTCACGATAAACTGAAAAACTACTGGACAGATTTTCATGCGGTTATCACTAATAGACAGAGTGATTCATGAGGAAGGTTTAGGTGTATAATTTGTTAAAATTTTGTGTAAATTGATTGAAATATGATGATGATTGTTGAAGATGTCTCTGCTACCCGTGCGAGGCGTGTGCGGGTTGCTAGTTTATTGATAAAATCAACATCTGCGTATGATCAAAAGCACCCAACACAAACACATAGATACTTCACTGTTTTTGTCGACTTCACTAATATGCCACATCGAATAGTGAGGTGCTAATTAGTGAAAGTGCTTATTTATCTATCACTATCTATCTAAACATTGCTTTCAATAGTCACGAGACAGCATTAAGTCAATGACATTGACAATGCACGTAGCTACCTACCTCTTTCATGTCAACGTACACGTACCTAAAGTTAATCGTTCACAAAAAATGTTGCTACGTTTCTTATCTTGATGACAATCAATAACATTGTTACGGGTGTCGTAAAGTCAGTATAAAACAACAAATACTTGCTCCTTTACTTTCAATGACTAAGGTATTAAACAATGTTCTTAACTAAATAATACTACCGTGATATAATACCTTTATTATGTATTTGTCTAATTAAATAAATGAATAATGATATTCTGTGACAGAATACACAGCGTTTTTTACACCCAAACTAAGCATAGCTATGGGTTTTAAATAATAAACACACATAAATATACTAACGTACATTGTCATTTGTCAATACAAACAAAATATACACAGTATTACTCATCTGATTTGTATAGAACGGAAATCTAACCTGCGATCCTCAATTCCTTGCTGTCTTCCAAAATTCCTGATTTATAAGTATTGTGTAAGAGCGTGTGTGTGTGCTTATGTAATCATAAATGCAGCAGCAAGCACCAACGATAAGCACGAGTTTATTATTTTAACCGTTTTTAAACATTTATCTACCAACTAATTTATAAACTAAAATTGTTGTACTCTATTATAGTTAAGTAACATATGAGTGTATGCAAATATAAAATAAAAAAAACTGTCAGTCGTAGGACTGCACGTTAGAAGTGAAAACACACACACACATCTGTATGTATGTATCTGAGCGTGACGGTCACGCGAGTTCAGTGCTTTTCCCCATACCAAAAGGGCCCAACGTGCCTTAAAAAGTTTTCACTTCAAAAATACAGTATAACCTACGTAAACAAAATGCAGAAACACAGACATTAACTTAACTTTACCTAATAATTTTACGTCAATGTGCAATAATTTTGTAATATAAGCAAGCACAATAGTAACACAGGCACTATACAATCAATATTATTCTATTGATTAGCGTGTGTATAAATGTCCCAACCAACACAGCTATTGACGTTTTGACACCTGTACAAAACATTTTTTTAAACACCCTTGACCAGGATGCCTTGACACTTTGGAAATGTGAGTGCTGTTGAGCTTAAATGATTCGACACTTCTTACGTAAGAACAAATGGACACCATGTTGTATTTCTGTCTTGAGGATTGTCTGAAGACTTCTTTTATTTCATAAAATAACATTTCTCAATAATTAAATGAAGACGTTGTTTGCGTCACACTTTCGTAATATTTTTGACCCACATGAGGCGTGACTGGCACAAATTTAAGACGTAATTTTAGATACTTACTTGTACTCAAATCAGATGATAGGAGAAAATTAATCATACAGCTGAATATTGGCTGATTGATTGAGCTTAACACGAAAAATAGCGACATATCAGATATCGGAATATTCTAATGACGCGACTTATGTGGCACTATTAACTAAAAAAACTACGTATTAACTGTGAAAAATTCCAGTACCTATCTAAGGCCGAGTCAATAGGTAAAGAAGAGTCCGATGTCCTAAACTTCTTGCAAGCACGGTAATTTATGTATATATATATATTATATTAGTGTGAATATTAGACATTTTAAAATATATTTTACGAAGAAATATTTAACTGTTATAAAACTACTTAGTTATGTAAGTAAATTTATTTTAAATGGTTGCTTTAAAAGTCAACGAGGAAATGGCACAGTCTATATGATGCTTCAAGTGAAATATCGACACGATACGATTATAACGCCATTATAATTTTAGACATTAAGTACCATGTTTATTTCAACAAACTTATAGACTCGAATTGTATATCCTGTAAAAACGCAATTTAAAATAAAATTAAAAAATGCAAAAAGCTTTTTATAATAGAGTTGATCTCTCACGAAGTCGGTCATATAAACAATGGAGTATCAGTTTTCATAGCACTTCCTTGTGCCTATTTGTTTCTCGAAGTTATACTTAGATGTGGCAATAATAAATCACATAAAGAATATCCACCGGGGCTGCCATTATATGAACTAAAGTTTTGCAGTTTTTTAGTAACGTGAATATAATCATTGAAGATGTTTTATGACGACATAATGTAACACAGGATATCTTGATTTTAGTTGGAATTTCAAATAGAGATGCATCCATTGTTTATATGACCGACTTCGCGAGAGATCAACTCTATTATAATAAGCTTTTTACGTTCATTATCTTTCGTTACATAATCTGGTTAAATCGGGGGTTTTAAAATTATTTTTTTCTTTTTCAATTACGTTTTAACCGTCGTGGGTTTATTCAAAAATTTTAATTTTGCTTTTTATTTCAGACTTTTTAGAGAGCATGTACCTACGTATTATGTACATATCTATATAATTTATTTCATAGTGATGATACATTATGTATACATGTTTACAACTATACATTGCCCGGTACTTTGTTGTAACTCGATATCATTACGTAGAATGGAAAAGATAAGTTGATATGATGTTCAAAACATTCAGCTGCAGCTCTATAATAGTCGTAAAAGAGAAGAGAAAATAGAGATAACAGCAGAGAAGGCCATATTCAATTAAAGAAAGAAAATGAGTAACACGTTAAGTCTGTCTGTTCTACTTTCCCACTTAAACAAACGGCTTAACAGATTTTAAATAATTGTAGGTAAGATCGCACCAGACAAATGTGATTTATCTTATCACATAAGTTAGTAAAATAAAGTTACGAATTTATAGTATTGACATGTAAACCACATAAAACTGCACTGACAGGACGATCCAACTCCGCAAAAACGAGCAAAACTCTATTTTGGAGATAAATGGCATCATTGGTTTGCACAAACAAATGTTTATTGCAGCGCCCCCTAGTGCGTTATAACCGTAACACCCATCTAAGAACCAGCACCAATCAACCACGAACCCATTACTCAAAATGGCATCAAAATCGGACTATTAGTTTTGGAGATAACTTGCAATATTGGTTTGCACAAACAAACAAACATCTCTCACCCTAAACGCATAACGCAAACGCGTGCCGTCGCGTCGTGGGTAATAAACGCATATACCTTCTCCGTGCCGTCGTGGGTAAAAATACCGACTTATTCAATGGTGTAAATGTAACAGGATGCAGCTAAACACAAAAAATTGTTACTATTTGAAATATACTAGGAAAGCACGCTATTAACTCAGAATATTTTAAAAACAATCTAAAGCTTCAAGAAGTAAATTCTATTAACGATTTGGGAGTCCTTTTTGATAATAAATTCACATTTATACCTCACATGGAATATATAGTTAAAAGAGCAAATAGAACGTTTGGCTTCGTGATGCGAAACATCAAAGGCTTTAAAAGTAACACAAAAATTATGTTATACAATAGTCTCATGCGGAGTATCTTAGAATACTGTAATGTTGTATGGAGACGGCTGGAGACCTCACTGTGCGGCACAAATATTACGTATAAAACGCGTACAAAAACGGTTTTTGTGGCACCCGCCGATATTTACAGGTAAAGATAAACTTTTAACTACGTATAGCAGCCGATTGCGACAATGTAGGATGCTCAGACTATCTTTATTCAAATTAGTTAGAAACAATATTGATACTCCAGATTTGCTGAGTCTCATAAGGTTCCGTGCTCCCTCTAGATATCCTCGGAATAGTGTGACACCACTATGCCTACCATTAAGAAAAACGGTCTTGGTTCTAACTCGATCATACCTAGACCTTACAAAATTCTCCCCCGCCGCGTCTGTCTGTCTGTCTGTCTGTCTGCCTGTTCGCGATAAAGGGAAAAACTACTAGACAGATTTTCATGCGGTTTTCACCAATGGATAAAGTGATTCAAGAGGAAGGTTTATATGTAGTATATATGCATATTATTGTAGAGAAAAATCGAGAAATTTAAAGATTTGTAATGTCATGTCGTAACAAACATATTTTTGTGCGCTTACATTGCAAACGCTGGCTAAACCTTACGAGATAGATCAAATTAATGTACTACGGAATTGTATATCTTAAAAAGATCAATAAAAAAGTCCGCGATGGTATATGTTTATCGCCTAAGGATAGCCCACAGTAACCATTTTTATCTTTTGCATATTACAAAAAAAATTATGGGTTATTTATAAAACTATTTTAAACAATACAGTATCATTCCTTATCCAATTAAATACATTAGATACATTGTGCATTTCATGTAGATCAAAATTGCCCTTTGCAGCATATAATAAAAATTAATATCTTAGAAGATATCAGAGATTTAAAAAGCGGGGGCAGAGCGGCTGGCGGGCCGAACCGATTTTGATTATTGTTTTTTGTTGGATAGGGTACCTCAAGGATGGTTCCATGTCAAGGAAGTCAGAATCTGATGATGGGATCCTGATAAAATTAAGAGAAACCCTCGAAAATTGTAAGAACGAATAGTCTTTCTGTTTACTTTTCATTACTTTATGAGGTTCTTGCGTTTAGAATCATCATCATATCATGTAGCTGAGCACAGATGAAAAAAAATCATATTGTAAAAATCTTCACTACATATCACTACATATTATAAAACAAAGTCCCCCGCCGCGTCTGTCTGTCTGTTCGCGATAAACTGAAAAACTACTGAACGGATTTTCATGCGTTTTTCACTAATAGACAGAGTGATTCATGAGGAAGGTTTAGGTGTATAATTTATACCCGTGCTAATCCGGGGCGGGTTGCTAGTTTAAAATATAGTCTTTTAACAAACTTACATTGATGCTTTAGCACCTCTTACTTCAGCTAAATTAAACCGAATATAATTTTTGAGAAAATCTGTTATATAATATATTCACACTAGGTATATTATCAGGCTTTGTTTTTATAAATCCTTTATCACACATTATTCACTCGATAAAATGTATTATAAACAATAATTTTATTTGCACTAAATTTCTTATATTATTTATCAATACATATGTAGAAACCGTCGACCGTGTACTAATGTGGATTGACTTTAACATTATGACGTCACAAATAATACCTATCAAGGTGCGTTTGGAGTCACGTAATTCTTTCTAAAATTTAATTACTTTTAAATTGTTTATAATTAATTGAAAAAATGTTTTTCAAATGTTTTTATTTTAACTATCTAAATTATTAATAATAAAGTTTTAAAATTTATGAAAAAAAATGTTTTTTTTTTAAACCTAATTGTCACCAAGTCTGAATCTGATGATGGTATCTGGGGAAATCGATGGCACATGTAGTGTGTTTCTCGATTTATGAAATATGATTGAAATTAAGCAACATTGACGTTTAAAGTGATGAATGTTATTGTAAAGAAGGAGGTTCTAAGTTCGACTGTATGTATCTTTTTTTGTAACTTATTCAATCAAGTGCGTATTAAACTAAAGTATCGGGCTTATTCAGGGGCGGCCCTAGGGCGGTGCGAGCGTTGCGGCCGCACCGGGCGCCGTCATGAAAAAAAAGGTCATCCAATTCTTTTTACGGCGAACAACATTTTAATTACAATTTTTGTCATTTTTTTAAAGGACAAAAAAAAATTCATCAAATTCTTTTTTTACGGCGAACAATATAGGAAAACTGAGGTTAGGGGCGCCACTTTGGGGTCTCGCACCACCTAAAAATGTAGCTAGGGCCGCTACTGGGCTTAATAAACTAAAGTTAACATAATCTATCGTACTGCAGTTCGGTAACTTACGTTACCGTAATGTTCGAAATGCCGTATCTATTCAGTAAGTACAAGTACCATACACTAAAAATGTAAAATTGAAGCTTTAAAAAAGTTAAACTGACTTCAAAAACTTCTTGCAGTTGTGTGACTTCAAACAGACCTGTAGATACCTAGTCTAGTACCTTTATAAAGGTACCTTTGTAATGTGTTATGTTAAAAGTGTCGCATGATTTGTAGTCTTTTCAATCAAGTCCTATCACGGCCATCAGTCTCTCACAAATTCATTGTAAACTGTATTGGTCATACTGATATATTGTTCCATTTGTGAGGAGAAAAATAAATATTACATATGTAATTTTGTAATGAATTATTTTCCCTTTTCATTGCAGTTTGTTATGCTATGCGTTGCCTTTAGACATGCCCAATCACTGACCACATTAAAAAAAATGGTCAAAGAGTATTACTTGGCTTCTTAATTTCTCCTTTTTTGTCCTTTGCTGCATTTATCGGATATAATCTTATTAATCTAGAAATATATATATAATATATAAGTACATTATTATTTATTATGTATGTTTATGTATATGGTGCATGTATATATTAAATGTTACAGAGTGATTACACTTGTTTCCCTGTACATATTACCTATCTAATTAAATTGTATATGTTATAGGTAGGTAGGTTAAATATCTGGTCAGTATTTTTCCATCCCAAGGTTGCCTGGAAGAAATTCTTTTAGCGATAAGGCCACCCTTTGTATATATCAATTTTTGTAAACTTCAACTTAAACAAAAAAGAGTATTTTATTCTATTTGTTAGTAGTTTTTGAAGTCGGTTTAACTGTTTTTTTTAAGTATTCATCATAAGAACAATGTATGTAGCGAATATACATGTACAAAGATTCGCTCCTGTGTATCAAATACCGTAGCTACAGATAACATCTTAATTAATTTCATAATTAATTCAATAAGAAACCAGATATTGCAGAAGGAAAGGAAACGAGCTCCTTAATTCTAGAAACATTAACATGGTTATATTAGATAAAGCTTAATTAAATTACACTGTTACATTATTCCCTACTTTTGCGGTGTAAGTCGCATCCACTTTAATTAGAAGTGGGGAAAAAAGTATACCAATAATAGAAAGTATTAACACAGTGGTAATAATAAAACATAATGTGATAAAGATTTATCCTGCTAATATTATAAACGTGAATGTTTGTGGGGATGTATGGATGTATCGATGTATGGATGTTTGTTACTATGAACCGATTGCGATGAAACGTGGTATGTAGATAGCTGGAGATCTGGATTAACGCATAGGCGACCTTTTATCCCGATATTTAAACGGGATCGGGACTTACGCGGGTGAAACCGTGGGGCGCAGCTAGTACTTAATGAAACTCTCAATTTATCTTTTCTCGATCTAATCCTCAACCGTAACTTCAACCTGTTTTCCACAATATTAGCGAACCATAAAATATGGCAAACTTTTTTGAGGTGTACTGTTCAGTAGTGTTCAGCTCTTACACAATACTTTAATGAACTTGAATTGCACATCGTCTGTGCTTAACGACGTGAACGTAACTTTATATAAGAAAAAGTGACGAAGTGAAATGATTTCATAACCAAAGTACTTTAGACCGATATTATTTTACTGAAGTACCTACTCTTACACATAGGTACTTAAAAGTTTTAAACAAACTCCGCATGAAATCGTTAAATTAGGTAAGGCGTTATGTGTTTGATTGTAAAACTATTACTACAGCTGTTAGAACAGTCAATTATTTTCACTATGGTCAAAGTAATAGAAAGTTAGCAGCCAAAATTTAAACCATAGATCTCTCTAATTCATAGATCGTAATTTAAAAGGCTCGAAAACTTTAATTTGTCACAGATTTCTTTTTCATTTCATAACACATATATTTGTTTATACTTTAATAAAATCCTTTTCTTAAAATTGCCCTTTAAAAAGTCAAAGCCCGACCGGAGAGGACAGTATAGTTAACAGATCTATGTGGCACTTCAATTAAAGCCACACTAAGTAAGGAAAAGTAAGATAAGTATTAACAAATCTTATTTTTGCATATACTGCGCAAACACAAAATAAGTTTGAAGTTTAAAACACCCCCGACTCGAAAACCCCTTCAACGATTAGAAAAGAGCTGATGATCTTCGAACAGCTGAACAGATATTCTTGCCACGATGCCACAGACAGACACACAGACACGTCAAACTTATAACACTCCTCTTTTTTTCGTCGGGGGTTTAAAATATACTGATACTGTAGTAGAGACGGTACTACTATACAAATATATATATGTACTGCTACAGACCCATGGCTCTGGTGAGCTACGTAAGAAGTAAGATCGTTATGTGGTTCTTTGAAGGACTATTGCCCCAAATTTTGTTTTTACAAAAAAGAATGACCACTATTACCACGTCCGTTGTCGTAAATGCTGATAGTTCACCTTTTTGTAGGGCATAGCGTACAACCCTTGTCAATATCATATGAGCCTCTACTATATATATGCAAGACAATAAATTATGTAAAATTATTTTTTTAACCTAGGTATTTATTAAACGTGGTCGGATGCTACGTCATTACGCCACGTCATTCGAGTCATACGACACTCTATAGATTATGTCATTAGTGACATAATCTATAGAGTGTCAACTTCAACTTTTGGTTTGTGGCTTTGTCCCCCTCAGCTTTGATAAAGTTTGAGTGTCGTATGAAAACCAGTCTTTTAGCCATATAAGTATAAGCAAAAATTTTTAATGTTTAAAGTTGTATGCCTTTTCTTACGAAATAAACTTATTTTCTTTCTTTCTTTCCTTCTTTCTTATTCTCTCGCTTGTAGCTACAACGATAATGGTGTTAAAAAGATTCTAAGGCACTTAAAGTTAGATTTCAGAAGTTCTGTTGTTATTCCGGCACTATTTTATAACAGCTCAATTGTAGCTTTTTAAGAGCCATTGTAATAACATACAGACTGACGTCTGGAATTTATTCGGTAGATTGGGCGTTAATTTGACCAAACTTGTATTCGATCGAAGCCTGTGTTGTTTGTAACTCCATCAATCCATAGAACTTCTCGCTTTCAAACGAAATTAGCGTTACTGTTAAGATTTATGGCTATAAGTAATGTAGTAGACTTATTACTTACACTATACTATTGAGCAATTTGTGAGATTAACTTTTGTTAAACTACAACATACCTTGCTCCAACTCTGGAGTGTAGATGATAGCCTGGTGCCAACCTCGCCATATTGCGTACTCCAATACGAAGGGCAACGGAGCTAAGGCAGATTCAGGACAATGTGCATATCCACTCATATCCCGTGAACCGATGACGGCGCAGAGCAAATAAAAATCAATAACTCTAAAATGAAGTAAAATTTATAATTAAGTAATAATAAATAATAGAGACATTAATTTATAATGCTACGATGTAAGTGATATTTTTCAATAAATTCAAGATAGATATATATCTATAGCGTTTACTTTACCTCATTATGTGCTCTCAGTAACACCACTTCAAACTGCCTACTGTATTTTTGGCTCTGTAAAACCAACAAACGATGGCTTTACCCATACGTATAATACACCAAATGAAAATATCATAGATAGGGAAATACACACCACACATAGACGATTAATAAATCATATTAACAATAGATCAGAGAGACAATAGATAGATACAATATCTATCAATCATATAATAATCTATTTGTTGTGTAAGGGGTGACGGATAGAAGTTTTAGAAATTGTAAGCAGACTGAAACAAAGAAACTTACAACAAAGAACAAAGAGTACTTTTATTACAAGAAAAAACGTTACTCTAATATTCAATTAAGTAGCAATTAAGGTTTAGATGATACATGTAAAATATCTAAGACCTAAACTTTGTAGGAAATTTATATGTAGTTCTACTTATAAATTTAAAAAGTATTAATTTGAGATCTCACATAATATTGTACTGTTACTAGTGTCAGAAAAAAATACTAGTATCAATTTCTCTATAATGATCTATCTTCAATGTAGGAAAATTGAATAAATAATTAACTTTTAAAAAGTATCACCGACACCGATGACCTTAGAGGTGGAATATTTTCTTTACATTAAAATTGCACCAACCTTGAACAGAACCAATTCAATTAAAAAAAGAATGATTAAAATCGATTCAAAAATTGTGAAGGTATCGCGTAACATACACCAAAAAGAAAAACCGTCGAATTGAGAACCTTTTTTACAGTCGGCTAAGAACTAAGAAGAAATTATTCATAGGTGTTATATTAAATTCACACACGACATAATGTAATGATATAACTGATTTAAGCTTGTAAGCTTGTAAGATTATAATAATTACACATTCTTATCCTTATTACATATTCATTATGGTCATAAGATGATAATATAATGATCGTATGAATTAATTTGAATTATTATGTGAACGATTAGCTACTATATTAATACACAATATTAGTGTTTTCAATCAAAACAAACAAAATATATTTGCTGTTCTGACATCTCGTCTTTACAATAGTTCAAATGCTCAGATTTCACCAGAAACTAGTAACTATGTAAATCACATATCGCTTAACTGTTTTATCTAATGCTAAAAAATGTCTGAGTGTTTACTCATCATTTAGATACAGGCATTTTGAGGAGGCCTACAAGTTTTTGTAGATAGGTAAATAAGACCCCGACCCCACATACAGACAAAATTTTATAATTTTACCTACAAATAAATATTTAGTTATAATATTAAGTTTTTTAACATCTTTCTTTACCATTTTGTAGTCATTAGAAGAAGGAAATTATCTACTTTAATATACCTACTTGTACTTTACATGAACTCGTTGTGTGAGATCTAAAATTTAACACTTACTACTAATATGCCTGAATGTTTACATTGTTTTGGATTGTATCTCACTTAAAAGGTGTACAATAAAGAGATAAATAAATAATAAATAAATAAATAATAATACCTTCACATTAGTTACTTACATGTTCCTCTATTTTTTTACAGAGAACAACGATGGCTCCTATAACTTTTACGGAGACAGAATTAGAACCTCCTATGCACACTAAGGATTGGATTGAAAACAATACTATATCACTCACCCATCGTGTTATAGAAAGTAATAAAAATGAATCCAGCGGCAGAGGATTCCAAATTGATAACTATGATAAAATGTTGCGGCCTGAACCAAGTTTCTTAAAACCCATACGAAGATTGGAAAAACGAATGGGATTTGTGACGCCTTTACGATGGACAAATATTATTGCAATATTTGGTATCCATATAATTGCAGTTACTTGGGCAATACATTTTCTTTCTACGGGTAGAACTGTACAGCTGTCAACTGTGTTATTCGGTAAGTGTATGTACATATAACAGTATGGGTATACTTGAGATTAAATTCATTGCGGGTTCAAGAACTGTTTAACTTTCCTTAGGACTCGCTGAGAGCCTTACTCGGTGCTTTTGTGAGCTCCTGTTGTGGATATTGATGTAAAGTCATGTCAGGCGAAATGTGGAGGGTGGGGGTTTTGACCGATCTATATACAAACATAGACTTTAGAAATTCATCATAAATACTAACCAATATGAACTCACACATGACATACACAGGATAGTTAAATCTTCACGACAGGATAGCTAAATTAGAATTATATCATTTGGTTGTAATAGGTCGGAAAAAGTTTTTTTTTATATTTTGTATGTATAAAATTGAAGACAAATCTCTTTGGTTGTACTGTTTGTTTCTAGCTGGTTTTAACATCAATAAATATAGGACATTAAGAAAAATTTAAATTAAAAAATACTTTCCCACTATTTTTCAATTGTTTTTCTGTCCGCCAAAATTAGTGAATCTAACGAAGCTATTCGAAACATTCTTCTCAAAACTTCAGTTTTATTACAAATAAATGAATTGTAAAATTTATTTTTAAAACAAGCTTTTATACAAACTAAGTTTTATTTTAGTGTAGATTAAATGTTTAAAAAAGTACTCCTCAGGACGAATCAATCGAACCCAAACTCGATTGGTTTATATTGTTTAGTTCAGAAGTTCCTATGGCCTCCTTTCAACTCCATCATCATACCCTATATCATGGATACTCACCAAGATAAAACAAATGAACCTAAACTCGTGGAGTTTATTTCGTTTAGTTAAGAATTTCCTATGGCCGTCTTCCGGCTCCATTATCAGAACATCTTCATGGTATCATATTATTATATTGCTACATATGTACACTAAATTTGAGCCCAATCGGACATCGGGAAGTGGTTCAAATGTAACTTCCAAGATTCGTGCGGAACACACATACATGCAAACATTGCAAGTTAAATAAAAGCTTGTAAAAAGGGAAAAATGCTACTCATGCCGCGAAAAGTTATCTTTTACACAACTATGCCAGAACTTATGAAAATAAAGACAGTGAGAGAGAACTTTGAAAGGACTGTTTTAAATAATGAGGAGAGGCTCAAAGGGCTCTTTTAAAAGGCGTACTTCAACATTAATAAATTTGACGGAACGTTAAGAAAACCCAAGACGAACCACTCTGCTCGCATCCTTTCAACTTCGTCCACGAGGTTCCATTACAGTATATATCTATAATAAACAACAAGGTATTTTAAAGAGCTAGTCATTGGGAGAGTTAACACTGCATCCGAATCACTGTAAATGCTTTTATAATTTAAATACACCGAACAAATATACGATAATTTTTAGTTTATATAAATTAGATATTTTGATCTTGAAATAGAAATCAACTACTCTGTGTTCTACTTCACGCGTACGAATTCGCGGGCACAGCTTTTATAGTTATACATTTTGACGACAATGGATATCGGGAGATCTAAGGTGCTGCCTTTATTATTCACATTTTGTCTTACGCTTTGCTTTTTTATGTTATATTCCAAGTCTTCGAATATACTCATGTTTAAATTCTTTGCGAATACCAAGAAAGTATAACTTTCCATAATATTAGAATAGAATAAAATAAAAATAAATATTGTACACCAAAAAAATGTTTTTACATGGAATACCTTTATTAATATCTACATCTAGCACATTAGCCAGTTCCATACTTGATATTTTCACGGATTACTAAAATTGACCGTACAGGAGTCTTAGCAGTGAGAATGTTGGTTGGATTAGTCCAAGAATAACGGTTGACTACAAAAAGTATTAAAAGGAAGCTATGCGCACCTGACCTGCTCGAGCTTTGCTCACGCTTCCCAATCCATCTGTATAAACAATTTCCCCTTGCTCAATTCCTGCCCTTTTTACCTAGCTTTTCTTTTCAGTATGCTTTTTATCTTTAATCCCCAGAGTGCGTGGTTGGCAATAGGCCCTTATTAGGTACGTGATACGCCTGTGCCTCGGGATAAAGGCATGAGTGTATGTTTGATTACAATTTTTTGTTTTCTGTTAATATAGGTTATTTCATGGGTCAAGTAGCTGGATTTGGAGTAACTGGAGGAGTTCATCGTTTCTGGTGCCATCGATCGTATAAGGCAAGACTGCCTCTTCAGTGGATTCTTATCATTTGCTACTCGGTCGCTGGTCAGGTGAAGATAATTTTATTTTGTTTAGAAGGCAATTCCTTTTGCAGTATGTCTTATATATATAGCCAAATACACTTAAAAGCTGTTTCTGAGACTAGTGGGGCGATTTGTGCCGATAGTGGTCACACCACGCACCGAACGTAAGAATTTTAACCGAACGTAACTAAGTCTTTAGCTATATACCAAGTAACTACTACTAGTATGGTATTAAGTTACTTAATTATATATTATATTATAACGTTACTTTAAGCACTAAGCACTTATTACTAAGTACCACATTACTTACCTCACAAACGTCAATCAATTAGTTGTATAAAGAACACGGAGTACTTGTACTTGTCTCGTCACATCTCTTAATAATTAGCTTATCAATCAAGTTACACAGCAATAAGGTTGTTATCTTATAATGGGTTTATAATACCTAGGTCGGCGAAAAAGTCTTTTCGTAATTTTTATGTACGAAATTAAAGAAAAATCTCTTTAATATAATAAATATAGGACATTAAGAAAAAGTAAAAAACAAACATTTTTCAATTGTTTTTCTGTCCGCCAAATGAGTGAATCTAACAAAGGAATTTGATACATCCTGAAGTTTTATTACAAAAAAGGGGAAAATGCGACTCAGCCACGAAAAAGCGCGAGTAGCACAAAGTTGGTTCAATCGTTTTCTGTCCGGAAATTTTGATGCCAAATATGCAGTTCGCTTTGGTCGCCCTCATACGGATAACGGATACGGAGCAAGATCGGCATATTAGTAGTTACGACGTTAGTTTGAAAAAGTCTGGCTATACAAAAAAGCTCGATATTTGGGTGCCACACGAGCTCACTGAAAAAAACATTTGCGATTCTCCATTGAAACGTAACGAAACCGAACCATTTTTTAGAAGATTGATAACTGGTGATAAAAAGTGGATCACCTCATGATCTTGTCATAGACAAAAACGTGCGAAAAAGATCATGGTCAAAAGGTAATCAAGCTCTACAGACTGTGGTGAAACCCGGTTTAACACGTAATAAGGTGATGCTGTGTGTATGGTTGGATTGGAAGAGCATCGTTCATTATGAGCTTTTACCGCCGGGCAAAATTATCGATTCGAATCTCTACTCCCAACAACGAATGAGACTCAAGCAAGAGAGTAAGAAAAAACGGCCGGCATTGGAATCTTTGGCCACTCAGCTAAAATTGAGAGAGCTTGGTTGGGAAGTGTTAAGGCATCCACCATATAGCCCAGACCTTGCACCTTCAGATTTTCACCTGTTTCGATCTCTTCAGAATTCTTTGGTTAGTTTTAGGTTAACATCAAGAGTCTGTCAAAACTACTTGTCATAGTTTTTTGATCAATAATCCCAAGATTTCTACAACAAGGGGATTATGTCACTACCTACAAGAAGGCAACAACCTATCGAACATTCACATTTACATTATAATCATGTAATTAAACTTTGAATTTGGTAAGAATGGGTATTACCGGTCACTTAAGGAGGAATAATTACAAATCAGAAAATAATTAATATTCCTTTATTAATCTTTTTGCTAATTAAACTTTCATCATTCTTCTAACAAAATCACAATATTTAAGATCAATAAGTAAAACAAATTTTGCGTAATCAATATTAAAAAAAATAGACTTTGACCGGTATTAAACATGGTATTACCTGCCATGGGGCAGGTAATACCAGTCACTAGGTTGTTAATACCGGTCAAGCTTTTTTAAGCATAAGTCGCAGGTATAACCCTCAGGAGAGTCATACTCTGAGTACTCGGCATGAGCATAGGTCCCATAGTATACAACTATCCCACAATTCGTTATTTTGGCCATAATTGTCGCAGATTATACATACATAGAATATACATACGTAAGAAGTTCGAAAAATATAGCAACTTCGTTCCTGTTGAAGGCAGTATACTAGCTCTATTCAAGCTCGTGCCCTGAGCTTTCCTGATAGATAAATGATAAGTATCCTTTCAGCCAGTCCTTGCCAGCTAATTCAAGAATGTTATTAAAATTATTCTTATATTGATGAACATTTTGAAATTTAAAGAAACTTACCTTGTACTTACTAATTTTAATTGCGGATAATACCGGTCAGCGTGACCGGCATTGTCCGCATAGAAATATTTCCGTAAAATCATATTTAGATTATGAACTCGTCGAGACAAATCCAAAATCTATTATCAGTATTATCACTATGGATGCTTGCTAATTATGCTACAACAATTATAGGTATTAACTAGCGGACTCGACAGACGTTGTCCTGCCGGCACTGAAAAAATATTATTCCTGGAGGGTTCCAGGAATAATATTAAACTATAGACTATAAACTTTAAAAAAAAAATTATTGAACTAGAAACTATAAACTATAACTAATAATATAAAAATCGCGATCGCGGTCGGTCGGACCGGCTCGACAAAAATCGGTCGAGAATTTTATATATTAGATGTAAGGAATGTGAAATAACAAAAACTCACGTCCTATTGTTTGAACACGAAAATTTACTTCAGGTAGGCGCGAAAACAGTTGACGTCCGTTCATCCTAGATGTCGCCTGGGGAACAAGCTGGGAGCCGGTGCAACGGCGCGGGGTAAAGTCACACTAACAGCCTTATACGTGTGCATGCACGGAAATGCAGTAATATGGGAGAAATTGTATTGACCGGTATTACCTCCTGACCGGCATTACCCGGTTTTACCTATATAAAATACAAAGAAACTTTTTCCCCGACCTTATATTATGTTATTATACTATAATCAACTGTTTCCCGTGACTTTGATCTTCAATCGTTCTCAATTCGACCGTATATATAAATGTTTTTATATGTATGTTCAGCCCTCTCCGTTATTTATGAAGCGATTAGTAGTCGCGCGGAGTGTTGTGGGTTCAAATCCCACACGGGACAAAAATTTATGTGATCCATAAATAGTTGTCTAGAGTCTGGGTGTTCTTTGTGTCCGTTGTTTGCATGTTTGTGAAGCCCCCCGCGACAGAGGAATATTCCTAAAGCGGGAGTTGTCTTTAAAAACAAACAGTCAGTCGTAGGACTGAACGTCAGAAGTGAAAACATAACTTCACAAACACACATCTGTATATATATAATTAGGTTAAAAATAAAAAGTAGGTAGGTAATAACATATCTAAATGTATACATGGTACACTGGAAGTTCTGCGCTCCTGGCCGCTCATAAATGTTTGAATTTCGAATGTTATATTTTTTTAATATAAGAAACTCGGCTCCGTCTTACGAATTTTCGATCAGTTCAGTTCAGAGAGTTTAACATTTTTTACCCATCCCAAAAAGTGCACAACGCCGCTAAAGAAGTTTTCACTTCAAAAATAATCTAGAGAAGCACTAACATTAGATTTTTCAACAATCAATCAAGAACGTTTATAAGCATCAATTACCGCTTCGTAATTGGCGTGCTAGTTGAACACCAACTGCGAAACTTAGGTACGGTAAAAAAAAAAAATCGGGTGCTGTGTTGTAGGTGTGTAACCATAGTAACAAACTCTACGGAATAAACTGTAAAGTATTGTGATTTATGGTTAGGTCAGCTTACCGGAACTGTTTTCATTGCGTTTCTCAGCATATGTGGTAAGAGATAAAATAAAACTGGAACTAATATAATTTAACTGCTGAAGAAGTTCGTTAGCACGCCATTTTTCATTTTTAATAACTATACATTTAAAACACCCCCGACTCGAAAATCCCTTCAACGATTACAAAATGCCTTACATCATTTTGGAAAAGAGCTGACACTCTTACACTGCTGGACCGATATTAACCAAACATAGCTAAGAACCACCGCATAGGAACTGGCTTTCAAATGAAAAAAACTGCATCGAAATCGATCCATCCGTTTGAGAGCTACGATGCCACAGACAGACACAAACACACACAGACATCGACGTCAAACTTATAACACCCCGTCTTTTTGCGTCAGGGGTTAAAAACAAGTCTGCGTTATGACCTCAGATCGTAGAAACATAGGAGATTTGTCTTTTAGATCGAAATGTATGAAAACCGCTGTCTCCAAATTGTCCCTTCCATTAGCTTACAACTGCATATATGCAGTTCATTAAAAACAATAGATGCGTAGACTCACACGCACTTAAGTGTACACGATATCAAAAAGTCAATGAGTGCTTGACAATCGAATAAACACATTAGCGTATAAAAAGTAGCGTTTATTTAGAGTTACCGTCCGCCTTACACTCACATAGATATCAATCATTATATCTGTACTGTGCAAAAGCAATTTATATTTTATATACGCAAGTGATTTCAATTACAAAAAGTAAAGTATAAAGTTATATTCTATCTTAGGAAAGGTCTATGGAACTTCTTGATGCTTTTTTGAAGTGAAAACTTCTTTAGGAATGTTGGGCACTTTTTGTATGGGGAAAAAGCACTGAAGTCGCGTGACCGTCACGCTCAGATACGTATAGGTAGGTATACAGATGCGTGTGTGTTTTCACTTCTGACGTACAGTTTTTATTTTTAATGTGAAAGTTTTAGTTGTTTTTTGTTTGCTGTTTTTTTGTTAGTTAAGATGAAATACGATTAAATAAAACGGCACATTTAGTGTAAAAAAATATGTTTGAGATAAATCAGCGCTATTACCGTTTAGCGAAACCTACTAGTGAGCAACAGTACATATGCCGCTTGAAATTTTATTTTTGATAAATAATGCATCCAAAATATGTTTTCATTACCGTAGAAATATTAAAAGGGTCTTCATTAGACCCTTTTAATATTTCTACGGTAACCAACGCTTTTTTATTCGGAAACCAGTTTGGGCCCTGGCCTGTAGCATTTATCCACTTTTCTTTTATTTTTCATCTTTTGGATGTTTTGGAAATTTAAAATAAAAAATAACACAAGACTAAAAGTATATTCATATATTTTAAAATTCATTAGATAAGCATAAGCCAAAATGTGTACTTGACTCGACTTCAGTCATAATAAAAAAAACGTAAGGAACAAAAGCGACGTATCATGTGCACATCCCTAGTTTACGGGAACCAGCTGCGTCTGCACTACGAGCTTATCGTGCTAGTGAGAAAAAGAGAAAGACTTTAATTACTTTGTGGATATATTTAAAAGAACATAAATTTTAATAAATCATGTAATTTATATAGTACAATAATTTACATTATTAATTTTAAATCTCAAAGGTAATCTTGACAGTACTTTTTGACAAGTCTTGGGAGAAGTTAACGCGGTTGCGATTGTCTTCTTATTTGAAGCGCATAGTAGCATCATGATATGATACAAGTTTGTAAAATATTGTGATGTGCAATTAAGCAGAAAAGTGTGGGTAAAAAGCTAATAAAGCTTATAAATGATAATTTATAAGTGAATTTATAAATAATTCTCTAGTCCCTATGTAAATCTTTGTGTAACCTGTAACTTGCATACACAGAACACCATTTACGAATGGGTGCGAGACCACAGAGTACACCATAAATATTCAGAGACGACGGCTGATCCGCATGATGCCAACCGCGGTTTCTTCTTCTCTCACGTTGGATGGCTCATGATGAAGAAACACCCTGACGTAGTTGACAAAGGCTCTAAAATGGATCTCAATGACATCGTCGACGATCCGGTGATTCAATTCCACACCAAGTAAGGATATTTTTTAATTACTTACCTACCTACTTTCTTTTCCTCACTGAGACACTTCACTTCTTGGTTACCACTTCCGCAAAAATTTAATTTAAATATTAATATACAATATTATTGTAATATTGTATCGAATATCTATACTGATAAAACAAAGTTAAAGAGTTTGTTTTTTGATTGAACGCACTGTCGTCAGTTTAAAATTACCAGTGCGCGGTGGCTCTTAGGCCATTTAACATTACGCTGCAACCCTTTGGAGCGGAGCAGTTGCCATAAAGGCAGCTAAAACTATATCCTATAAACTGGTTTCATGTTACAGGTATTTCTGGTTCTTCAAAGTGGCCTGCTGCTGGATCATACCGACCTTGATAACTGCCTCGTGGGAGACCTGGGAATTAGCTTTCATGTCACAGTGTATCATCCGCTACGTTATGAGCCTCAATTTTACATGGTCTGTCAACAGTTTTGCACACCTATGGGGCAATAAACCATATGACAAGTACGTATGTCTATTTATAGGAATCGAAAATTTAAGACAAGAAATATTTAAAAAAAAGTTATTAACTTAGTAAAACCACTTTTGAGTTAAAAAAGTTAAAAAAACTTAATGTTTATGGTTTTAATACATTCGAATCTACAAATAAAAGTCAAGAAAAACTAAAGTTAATTAATAGAAAAATAATTGCAGTAATATGTAATTAAGTTATAAAATATAGAAAATTAGTACAGCACGTAAGTCCCTTATTTGGTAAATGAGGGACTTAAGACAAATTGTCAGTGGACAGTCCTATTATTGCGTGTTTATCTACCGAGCGGGTATAGGTCGATAACTGTTTCAAGGACCCTGCCGAGACAAACTACCTACTGCTACTGAAGTAAAGTAAGATCATTTCTCAGTTGATTCATACAGGTTAATGTTTGATTTCAGAAACATAATGCCCTCAGAAAACTGGGGCGTCTCTGCTGTTGCTATGGGTGAAGGCTGGCACAATTATCACCATACATTCCCATGGGACTATAAAGCAGCTGAATTAGGAATGTCCTTGAACCCCACAGCATCATTAATAAATGGCTTCGCAAAGATCGGATGGGCATACGATTTAAAGCAAGCCTCCCCAGCACTCGTCCAAGCTGTCGCGAAAGCCCGGGGTGATCCTGAACATCATCACTAGACCACAATATATTAATCCCTGTTATGAAAATAGCGCAAATTTTCCAAAGGCGACAAAACACTGCTTCACTTAAACTGTTAATTTAGTGAAAAGTTGCGAATTAAATCATAATTTGTACACGTATACGATTACATGTAACTATTTTATTTAATTTGAGTTTAAACCGTAGCTAGTATAAGTCCAACTATTGGCAATTGTGATGTTAGATAATATTCCTGTAACAGTTATTGTCCCTTTATTAAGTTTAAGTAAAATCTTTCTAGAATGGTTTTTATTCGTGTGGATCGTCTCGTGGATGGTCTTTGGATAACTCCGTGAAAGCGATAGGGTGATTACATCTGAGTCGAACCGAATAAATTCACGTATTCTCGTATAATTGGGCGACTGGCTGGCCTCTCCACCATCACCTTTCCCATCTAACACACTGAAAAAAGAGAGACCCAAAATGTAGGTCCCTCGCGTCTCGGCAGAAAATAAGGCAAAAGAAGCAACGTCTCCCCCCAAAAAAAAAGAGATGTGGCGTTGCCAATTTTGCCGTCGTAAATTGTACCCAAAAGAATGACTATAACAAGCAAAGATGGATCCTTCATAGTTATGACGTCTGGGTAGTCTAATCTCAAGGGAGGAACAAACACTAAAAGATATTTCGAAAACCGTAAAAATATGACAGAACAAATGAAAAAATAGAACTGGTGCAAGTTTTGAAAAAGCATTTACAGTTGTTTCTACAGTGGATCAAATAAAATAAAAAAATATTACCGTCCTTCACCAGTCGCTTAAAAATACTTTTAAAAACGTAAATGCAATGCACAGTAAAAATAAAGAGCATGTTTGCTGCAGTAAGAGATAAAGATAAACCCAACTTTTCTGATCACATTTTTTTCTATGACAATTTTTTACGAGGTTTCGTCGAGACTTTTATATTAACGAAGATAGAAAATATTGCTCACAATGTACGTCAAACACGCTAAACTGAGCAGAATTTGACTATTCTATGGAACACCATTTTTATTATTTGTAAAACCAAACCAAGTTTTACTTGAAATGTGATGCACTTCCATTGTCGCTTCACTACGACTTTTAAATATTAAAACTATTCACCAAAGTCTATTGAGGCTTGCAGCCATATTAGTGGGCACAAATGAAGTTTACTTACATTTTATATTCTCAATTATCAAACATCGAACACAAGCCAATATGGTGGTGAAGAAGTTCATGCATACATTTTAACACTCAGTTTTGTACACCTATATCCCCGAAAGGGTAAGGCAGAGGCATATTAAAAACCCACATTTTGCCAACTGTAAATTTGGTCCCACTAAGGTAATAGGGAGTAAACCTATTTAATATTAGAAAAAGGATCAAGATTGCGTAGTTACTGTGGCAACACAGTGTCGTGAACTTGTGAGTCCGACCGAGTCGTCGCCGTGCGTAAATTACCTAATTTTGCAAAATGCAATTTTGTGATACAGCTCTTAAAGCTTGATTATTTTACAGCTTCAAGAGATCGCAGACATAAGTATCGATGATGTTCATTTCAACTTGATGCCTTAATACTACGCGTTACTGAGAAAAACGGTCTTGACAGACACACGGGACTGATACGGTTAGGGTACCTTCTTAACCGACGAAAAAAAGGAAGTTCGACCGTATATGTGTCGCGTAACATCAAATGTGGGTAAATCCATAAAATAAAATATTTGACTTTTTGGTACGCCGAGATTGCTGAAAAATATTTATCTTTACCTATCTTACCAAATAAAACTAAACCCCTTTAAATTTGAAGAAAAATGCAAATAAAATATACAAATTATATCAAACAAAGTCAAATCTATTAGGACCTTTTTTCCTGATGAAGGCAAATCCATTTGAACCAATGAGCAAGCTCCATTTATGCAACATGGCCGTCAGTTGACTTGACACGTCAAAAGTTTCTCATCGCATCTCCCGGATTTTACGTGGTTAATTAAATTCACAGTAAGTTTAATGATACTTAAATGGTGGATCTATATAAAAATTGTATCCCCAACTAAGGTACATAGTTAACTCCTCGCCTTGCTTTTTCAATAATGGCTAAATCTCACCCTGTTCTAACGAACAAGGGTAACTCCAAAGTAAATACGCATTTTTCTTGTTTTCTGGTGTGTATTTATATTTTGATTACAGAATTCAATTATTTACTATCTATTTCCTTAAATATAATTTAATTTTTCCCATAAAAGTCTAAATCTTGATAAGAATTGAATTTTTACCTATATCTCGCAATGACATAAAATGGATTTACCTACGTTTGAAGTTACCTACCTATATACGGTCGTTAACCTGTTAAATCCATTTTTGCATAGTTTACAGGACGAACAAAAAACTGAATAAAAAATGTAGGTATTTAGCAATCAATATTCTGAAAATCCCGTTGGTTACTATTACATTCCTTGATATTTTAAAAGTATAATTTTATTAGTAAAAAGTAAGTATCTTTCACACATTTGAAAAAAACAAAAGAAAAAACAATATATAGCAGTTTTTCCAATGAAATTTCAATTTAGTTGAGGACTTAGCAGCATTAAGACTTAAAGGACAATGGAAGATTAATTTAGTGAAGTATTATAAAACATTTTATTTCATTTATAATAAATCAATTTAATGTTTAGTAATCAAATTTATTGTTAAGTACCAAAAATAAACAAGATTGTTTCTTTTAGTGTTATGTAACTATTTACTATTAATAATTGCCATGATACTTTTATACCAATAAAATAAATCAAATCAAAATGAACTTACCTTGTCTTTAATTAGTAGTTTAAATCCTCAAATGGCTAACTAAAACACTGAAAAAATAAACACATCGTAACCATCACGTAAGTATCGGACACTGTCAGTACAAACTGGGGGATTTAGCAGCTTTTCGTTGTTGTGAGATTGGCCGTTAATCAAAAAGCAGTTTTTCGGGCATTGCATTTTGCACCTTTTTTGAGTTAATTTGTACTTCATTCCTTTGTCCTAGGGTAGATAATATTCTTTTGCCTGACAGAAAAAGTAAACATTGCCCAAAAATCGACCTAGCAGGTTAACGACTAAAGCCGACGTTATATTTTTTATGTATGTTCAGCCCTCACTCCGTTATTTATGAACCGATTTTGATGATTATTTTTTTGTTAGATAGGGTATACCTTAAGGGTGGTCCCATGTCAAGGAAGTCAGGATCTGATGATGGGATCCTGATAAAATTGCGAGGAACCCTCGAAAATTGTTGGTGCGAATAGTGTTTCTGTTTACTTTTCATAACTTAATCAGGTATTTGCGTTTAAGAATCATCACATCATGAAGCTGAGCTGATGATGGAAACCATACCTTTCCTAAATAATCTGAAGTTAGATGTAAAAACTGTAGTTTTAGAGACAAAAACCACTTAATATGCTTTGAAGATATTCGAAAGCGATTTAAAGTATTTGGTATTAAATATCTTAAAAGATAACAGTTGTCAGAGTCAAATCATAAAATAAAAAACTTTTTAACAAAAAAATAAACCGACGAAAAGGTTCATATTATTTTTTGCTTTTTAGTTCTTTTCGTCAGTTTATTTTTTTGTTAAAAAGTTTTTTATTTCCTTTTAAGGTACGGAACCCTAAAAGGGTCGTAAATACTCCGACGAGTAGATACCCACCTATGTATGTATTTCTTACAAAAATTTGATAAGGAACATCTCGCGACAAGCTTTTATATCATCCTAAATTGTATAATATTTTTAAGTTACAATTAATTCGGGAACAACCAAAGTGCGGTTTTCTATGAGATCACAAACTATTGAAATTGGGACAGGTCATTATAATTAAATAATTAAAACTATTCGAGTTCAAGAGCTGTTTCTTTATTGCCGTATAACAAGCATTTAATAGACATCTTTCCACATAATTCTAACTCAATAAAATCACAAGTACAGCACCAATAAACACACCAACATGCATAAATAAAAAAGGAAACAAAAGTAACATTGTATAGGTACCACTTGTCCGGATCCAAGCCTAAAACATATACATATATCTTATTCCACTACTCCGAATTTTAACAATATTGCGATTCCGAAGTAATTAAAACATGTACTTTAAGCTACCATTCGATCACGCTCCATATTATGTACTTATGCATTAATTTAACAAAATGATGAATGATTTTTTCCTTTGCAAAACGCATCCTGCTGACGAGTATCTACGAGCACAAATCTCTACCGCTGTATACGCTACTGCTGTATATAGCTTTCATTACAACTTTAATAAAAAGGAGACGAAAATTGAAAAATTAGGTTGAGATGGTTTGGGGACGTAGAAAGAATGAGTGCGGAATGTTCAGCATTTAACGAGGCCTTCATGCGTGGTCAATCGGAAATATTTAGTTTCATCTTTATCAAATTTTTAGCAAAAGCCTATTAGTTTCAGCCAGTCAGACAGCTTATGAGGTTTCTGTAAATGGTCTTGAATTATTTATCTTTTTCTTTAAAATAACAAAGAAAATGCTCGATTTAAACTACGTAAACGTCCATATGTATGTTTTAATCACTATTCAAAATCATACTTCACGAAAATATGAATAGTTTTAAACATTTATCTATTACTTTACATGACAATCGACAAAAATCAATATTTAAAATCACTTTACTACAACTAATTCACAATACACAACACACTTTCACAAAAATATTATGTCCCTAATGTGAGCTGAGGCACAAGTGTGATTTACTCTATTTGTCCGTATTTTTTACTTAAAAAAAATCCGCACTAGGCAAATATGCTTTCATGGCTTTTTTTTTTAGGAACAGCAGACTCGTAACAACTAAGCAACTAGCTTAGTACACATTTATCCTGTGCGATACTTAATTGAAATCACTTCACTTAATGCGGTAGAAATTGGAACCTGACCATTTCAACCACGGCTTTATCTAAACCAGTGGCGGATTTACCAGTAGGGGCGGCAAATTTGGGACCTACATTATTTTTTATATCTTGTACTGGCCGTATCGAATTAGATAGACCGACCTTTAGGGGCGGCAAAATTTTAATAGCCTACTGGCGGCAAATGTGTAAATTCGCCGCTGAACAAAACAAGACACATTCTACGTACCGCTCTAGAGAGTGATTTACAAGATATTGATTTTAGAACCTATGTCAATAAAATTAATATAAACTACAAAACCTACCCTTCGCCTATTGATGTTTAGGCTTGTTTCTATTTCAGCATCACAACCACATTTCTGATTTGTCATGCCTTCTGTAGAGATCCTTTAGGCCCAAAGTAAGTCCATCCACTTGGGTGCTAATTATAGCTGATACGAAAATTAACGGAAATTTTAATTTAGTTTATCATTTTACTGCTTCAGATATACTTTGGACATTTTAAGTAACGTAAATTTGCAGTAACTTTAGTCAAATAAAGTGTTTATGAGGCAAATTCAGTTAATTCATCATCACTGCTTTCGTAAACACAAGTGCATATTTTGAAAGTACTTAACAAAATTCCTGATTTGAATCAATTTTATCAATCGACTGGCCTGTTGGTCTAGTGGTTAGTGACCTTGACTGCAGAGCCAGAGGTCGTGGGTTCGATTCCCACCCGGGACAAATAACTGTGTGATGAGCATGATCATTTGTTCTGTGTCTGGGTGTAATTTATCTATAATATGTATGTATTTAGAAATATATAAGTATGTTTATCAGCAGTCTGGTTACCATAGTACAGGTTCTGCCTAGTTTGGGATCAGACGGTCGTGTGTGAGATGTGTGAAGTTATTACTATTAAATTAATCATGTACCATAATTTTTTACTTTTTACATATTATATATATATATATATATATATTATAGGGGTGTAAGCGACACCGTACCGAATCCTGAAATAATGTATTCAGACCATTATTCTGAGTGGAAAATCATTGGAATTTTCTGCCGGAATCAGCTGCTTCGACGGCGCCGAACGTTAAGATCATTCACCGTACCGCACCGTACGCGTTTTGCGTTTCCATTGCGTAACGCAAAATCAAATTAATGCCTGTTAATCCTTAATGTCGCATTTTTATGATGAACTGACTTTAATAAGTATCCAAAGAAAGAAGTTTTGTAAGTTATTCGCGACGGTGATACTTACGCGCTGTACATTTATAATTATATATATATTTTAGGAAGGAAGTTCCTTAACGCGGCTTGCGATAGGAGTTGACTGGTAGAATCATCATGTAAGGAAAAGCATTATGCAACTTTCTCTCTCATTTATGAATGAGTGTGTGTGTGTGTGCGTGGGGGAAGGAACTTCGTCCCTACCGGGGGCCTCTCTACCGCACATGTTTTTTTTATACAACATACATACATATAAGGTACCAAACAAGCATACAGCATGCCTGATAGGTGTGCTCAGCTCACAAGATTTCCCAAAACAGAAACCTGTAATAAGTGATAGGTTGAACACACAAAACTTATACCCAAAGGTGTCACATTACTTTGTGTAGGACTGCACAGATGGTGCAATGGTTTAAGTGGTCGCCACGCCACTACGCCGCACCGAGTGTTGTGTGTTCAAATCCCACATGGGAAAAAAATTTGTACCACAAATAGTTTTCCAGAGTCTGGGTGTTCTTTGTGTCCGTTATTTAAATGTTTGTGAATCGCTTCGCGACACAGGTGTATTCCTAATGAGGAAAAAAAAGAGAAGAGAGAAAGAGGACTTGCAAATTATTAAAATGAAACTTAGCACTACACTGAAATACTGCTGGACACTAGTGCTTTGCTCTGTTAGTCTAACACCACTTGAGATAGTGATTAAGATTTTCTAGTGAAACCAACGCATTTGTGTTTTATTATGCCTTCAAGTAATCTGCAAAACAAAACAATTATTCTCGTTTGCTACCTTAGTAGAGAAAATAATGTTAAAAATATTGATAAATATTATACCGCAAATATGCCTATGCTTTGTCTACAAACAAGATGGTAAGCAACGGTCTACATTTAACAAAAAACTACTGTCTTAAAGTAAGCAAGTTGTTTGAGACAAAACATGAAGCTCATATAAAATGGCAACCTTAGAATTAGTACAAAGGGTTTTTCTACTTTCGATTATTTTTAATTTATTGAAATTGAAATTAATGTTGACTTGGCTTAAAATACCACCTTAAAAGAATTCCAGTTTCAGAGCAAATGGGTACAGGAACCAAAACTTGATTCAATCATTAGTTTTAAAATGTTTACAAAATCTGGCACTATACAAAGCAGTTTTCAGTCTTCAATTAAAGTAAAGAGGTCTTTCTTCGGTGTAACATGATTTTCTGAAGATACTGCCTCTACTTTATTGTCTGTACTCATTTTAGCTTCCTTCATAGGCCTACTATTCTCATCTTTAATAGGTTTTCTCTTCAAGCTAAGAACTTTATTAGAGTAAATGCCATCACTCCCATTATGATCACTAGATGAAACCTTTCTTTTTTTTGTTTTGGTAACAACAAAATCTAAATCTGAGGAATCATCATCAAAATCAGCATAAACAGGTACTGATCTACCACTTCTAGTAGATCTTATAGGTTGAATTCTTGTAGTCTCTTCAACAATTTGTATTGGTGGAGGCCATGCTGCAAAATGTGCAGACTGTCTTGCTTGACGATAAGTGTTTATAGACATAAGTTTAATGTAAACAGCAAGTGTGCGAGCTTTTTCAGCTTGTGTTAAAGTGTTGGGTAACAAACTCCATGGCATGCGTCTGTCTTTCACATTCAGATACCGCCTCTTCATTGACTTTGCTGTCTGGGAACTGCATAAATTGTTCCCCACCTGTAAAGTAAATATACACTTATTTCATAGAATTAATTTTGTTAACTTAACGTCTTTCATTACTACTACTTATACATTTTAAATACTAACTATGTTACGAGCAACTTCATCCTCTTTTTCAGTAGATTTAGAATTTTTTAAAGCTTTTAATAGATCCCTCATTTCCTCCTTACTTAAGCGTTCATCTTCCAAACCAAAATCTAAAACAATATCAAATAAAATATTAAGTTTAAAGTATATGAATAGGTTTAGGACTTGAGCATTTTATATAGTCAAGACTTGTACATTGCATTAATAAAATATGATAAATGTAAGTATGCAGTCAACTCTTTACAGACGTTTATTATAATTACCGATCAATTCAGTTTTCATCGATTTCATTTCAGAATCACAACTATCATCAGATGATATTGCGGCAGATTCCATTCTTATTTTTGTGGAGTTACAGATAATTATTTAATGTACTTTACTACATAATTAAACTGTTACAGAAGAAATGAGCAGAGTTAAATTATATGAAACTGTTAAAGATAAACAGAAACCAATCAAAATATCGTCCTATTTACAAATTCATAATGTCAAATTGACTTGTACTGATTGTTAAATCATTTTTGAATGTTGGTAGCATGTAGGCAGAGATGTCACGTATCTTAAACGGTGTACCCACCGAAACAATTTCGCACTATTTGACTAGATTTTCAATCGAATCGTATCGTGTGGACGCAAATCGTCCAATTCAAGGAATGGTCCGGACCGCCTGACTTGATCGTATCACATCAAATTGATTCGTGTTTACGCTAATCTGCCAATTTAAAGCACATGTGTAATAAAGCATTATTAAGATTTTTTTTTCAGTTTGATGGTTATATTTATAAGATGATTTATATTATCAGTACGGGTAGCATAAAGTAGCATTTCTTCAGCAACAAAAAATATTAAGTATGCCGTATACCGCCGTATACGTAATATTTTTGACGTGACAACGTCTTATAAATTGGTTTGCCGGGTGACACTTCAAGAAACTGCGTTACGCCCCGCTCACGTTATGCGCTCACAATGAGAGCGAGTGAGAGGCACGCGTCCCTTCCACTTGGGCATGGTTAGCCCGCCTAAGAGCGAGAGAGACAGACATAAAAAGTGAAAGGCACGCGTCCCTTTAAATATAATTCTTTGTATAAATAAATGTTTTAAATTGTTACTATTATTTCATCCTTCTTCCTACTATACGAATGAATATTCACATTAAAATTATTTTACCACTCAAAGTCGTTGTCACGTAAAACTTTCGCCCGTATACCGACTTTACAGGCAACCAATTTTTTAACTACTTTTATGCACACGATATGCTTGCACGATTGCTATATCTTTCTTAAAAACGTCCGTCTAACACAGAATATAAAGTCAAATGAAAATAAGGATAGACGCGAAATCTGTTCATAAGCCAATTCAATCGCAAAACTGATCAGGTAGTAAAATTGTATCGTTTTTATACCGTTTTAGACTAGCTCCCTTTTTTTTGCTATTTCAATTATTCGTTAACTGGTTAGTTTTTTTAATAAAATAAAAAATTACCCTCAAGTTAGAACCAGTTCTATAGATTTTTGGACAATTTTTTTGCTATTTCACTTGTTCATTAACTGTTCTTTATTGTTCTATCATTTTTTTTTTGTTCATTCTTAGTTCTTTTTAAAAAACGAGCTCCAGCCTCCATGAGTGATGGCCTGGGGGTAACGGGTAGAACTGTCCATTACCCTAGCAGAAGCAGTGCTGTCATAGTGGGGCGACGTGTTCTGCGTGCGCGTTCCCTGTACGTGAGAAAAATATTGGTATGGAATGCGCCGCAATATCAATTATTACATTAAAATATTTTTGAAATATATCCACCAAATTAATTTCAATAATGTATTTAATCATACAGACGTAAACGCAACATATGAAGAATTTTTCCATTTATTTAAGCTTAAATTTATCTCTCCTTTCTGGTACAAAAAATTAAAATATCAATAAAAAAAGCACGTCCTGGAAAACTAAAGGTATAAAGATCTCAAGTAATATTAAATGAAAACTGTATTATCACACAAAAGGGCATTCTAAAGAAAATAAAATAAAGTATAACCATTACTGCAAACTTTCGAAGCGTGTAATCAAAGAATCAAAGAGAATTGCAAATGCAAGCTTTATTACATGTGGTTCAAATAAAAGTAAGGCCACTTGGGCACTAATCAAACGACAAACCCAAAGTACAGATGTTATACAACCCACTCTGGACTACATATTACATAATAATAACGTCTTAACATCTCCCTCAAAACTAGCATCTACTTTTAATATTCTACGTAAATCAAAACAATACCATAACAACGGCATACGACAGTAAAACATATCTCCAATCTATCTCCGACGACAAAAAGCATTTTCTTCTGCCCTGTAGATAGATGTGAAGTACTTAACATAGTTAAAACATTTAAAAAAAAAAAACTAGCTACGGGCACGTCTCTATACCTATCAAAGTAATTGAAGAAAGCATTAATTACATCGTTGACCCGCTTATGTATATCATAAATTTAATGTTTTAAATGCACCCATTTCAAACATTAAATTTATATTTCCCAGTACTTTAAAAAAAGCTTTCATAAAACCTCTATACTAGAAGAAAAGATCGAGACACGATATAAATAATTACATACCAAATTAAAATAATAACATTTTACATCTTTAGCTGTATACAGGGGCGTAGCTACCGCCGTATCAGCCGTATCAATGATACGGGGCCCCCGGGCTACAGGGGCCCCTGACGTGTGTAAGCCACAATGTCACTTAATTTCGTACTTCCCAGGAAAAAAACATATAAAAAAAACTGTCATACCGTGCCATTCAGAGTTTTCACTTCAGAAATGACTAAAGTCAAAAAAAGCAATCTCTTTTTAAGGTTCCGTACCTCAAAAGGTAAAAAAAGGAACCCTTATAAGATCAGTCTCTTGTCCGTCTGTCCGTGTGTCACCACAGATTTTCTCAGGAACGGGTGGACCTAGCAAGTTGAAATTTATACAAGATACTGAGGTCTATAGCCCCTATTAGGTGTATAAAAATCGAATTTGGGCCAATTTACATTTTCGAACTTGTAAGTGCCAAAATTTACCTTAGTTTTCAACATTTTTTAGTTTTTCGGAATTTTCTCTTTACTTGTGCTGTAAGATCTTGCTTTTAACCAAAATTGACAATTCTAGGTCAACCGGAAGTACCCTAAAGGTTTTGGGTCGAAAACCAATAAGGTACTTCCCATTTACCTAGAATCATGAAATTTGGTAAGAAGCAAGGTCTAACAGCACAAGTGAAGAAAAAATCCGAAAGTCGTTAATTTGTTGTTATATCGCATAAAAAAAAAACGTTTTTGTGATAATTTTGCGGGCAAAAGTCTTTGAAAATTGATTTTCGAGATGGACGTATACAAGTTTGTTTGCTTATGAAACCCTCGGTGCGCGAGTCAGACTCGCACTTGTCCGGTTTTTTTTCCCGGGTTAAGCGTGCGCAAGAGTTGACAACATCCTACATCGGTTATTGCGTGATTCCCCGATTAAAGCATTTTTGTTTCATTTGTGGGAAACCTTTACCCTTCATTTGGGCCCCCCAACTAATGGCCGCCACTGGCTGTATACCAATTATTTCATAACATTTGGCAAAGTATCAATCATAAGAAGCAATGTACTGCTCTTTTGATTGATTTATCAAAAGCTTTTGATTGAGTAAAATATGATATTCTGTTAAATAATATCTAAGCATTAAAATTAATAGAAAATTATTTACATAATAGAATGCAAGCAACTATTATCGAAACATATAATGAATTGACCAAAATGAGCGAGATAGTTCAATCTAAATTTGAAAATGTAAAATTAGGGGTGCCTCAAGGCAGCATATTGGGGCCCTTATTATTTCTAGTATATATAAATGATCTTCCAACTAAAATAAAAGATCTATGTGTAACGTATGCGGACGATGCAACAATTTTTATCTCAAATGAAAATTTTGATGCATAACACATTAAAAACGAAATGAATATAACACTGAAGACAATAATAGATTGGTTACAATCAATGAACTTAAAAGTTAATCTGTCGAAAACCAATATTGTCTAGTTCTCTAATTATAAAAGTAAGCCTGCTACATTAAATGGCAACATAAGCGGTATAAAGATAAAAAAAAAAAAGATATAAATTTCATAGGTATAACAGTTGATCAACATCTAAACTGGAAGGCCCACATTGAAAAAGTAAATGAAAAAATTTCAAGTGCCTGTTATGTTTTATCGGTCCTTTCAGAAACGAAGAATGTAAGTGTCAAAAGAAATGCTTATTTCGGAAACGTCTATCCACTTTTAACGTACGGAATTAAATACCTATATTTATATATATTTATATATTATATATTATAACGTTATGTTTATTCGTGAGAAACAATATGCAAAACTTCAATTTCCAAAGTACCGTACTCACCTTCGTGTCTGATGTACGTCCCGCCAAGTACACGCACGATGCACGATGAAAAACGATCGTGAAAAGTCTTGACGTACGTCATAATTATTATTAATTGCTTGCTGGACTTGCACGACCCGTTTTGCATCCAGCGAGTACCGCCACCACATGCTTATGTATGTAATATGCAATATATTGCCAATTTGTTGGGAATTTCCCAAAATGCGGGAAATTTAGGAAAAATTGCATTGGCAACAGCACCATGGCCTTGGCGGGACGTACGTCAGGCACGATGCTGTGTATGCTACGTCGGGCACCGCATCCTTGGCTGGACGTACGTCAGGTACGAAGGTGAGTAGGGCCTTTAAGAGAAACATTCGAGAACAATATAAATATAATATTATGCTACCTTCCATTAAAAATATGATTTATTATAAAAGTACATATATTACTGTTATTTGTGTGTATTTGAATAAAGGTTTTCGCTATTAATCGTTATAAATTTTCATCTTAATTACAATTATGTTTTTGTTTATTTTACCATGTGAATTGCGCACACAATAAGTACTTTATTCAACTAATTATTTATTTTTTTAAGATTAATTAATAAGGAGCTGACAGAACTCAATATTTAGATTAGCGCCCTCTAGTGGATCTATATATGTACTATTAGCGTGACGGTGCGAGTTCAGTGCTTTTTCCAGATGGCAAAAGTGCACAACGTGCCTAAAGAAGTTTTCACTTAAAAAAAAATGATGGAACTATGAAGAACAGTTAACAAACAATTGAAATAGCAAAAAAAAAGTGAACAAATCTATTGAACTGCTGCTAAATTAAGAGTTTTTTTTTTTTTATTCAAGTGAAACTTCTTTAGAGTCGTTGTGATTTGAAAATTCGATAAAACGAAAAAAAATTGGTTGCCTGTAAAGTCGGTATACGGGCGAAAGTTTTACGTGACAACGACTTTGAGTGGTAAAATAATTTTAATGTGAATATTCATTCGTATAGTTTTTATGTCTGTCTCTCTCGCTCTTGGGCGGGCTAACCATGCCCGAGTGGAAGGGACGCGTGCCTCTCACTCGCTCTCATTGTGAGCGCATAACGTGAGCGGAGCGTAACGCAGTTTCTTGAAGTGTCACCCGGCAAACCAATTTATAAGACGTTGTCACGTCAAAAGTTACACTAAAAAGAGACAAGCATATTTATAAATAGGATTTAGCTTGCGTATGTCGTGATCATCGAATCTAGTTTCAGTTGTCGTCAATCGTATCAGTTAGTTAATCGTAGGCAAACTGATGTTAATGATAAAGGGTAGAGTCTGTTCAATGATTTGAGATGCATTTGATTCTATAACAAGTGATGACTGAAAAAAAATAATCATGTAAACATTTTTGAAAATAAGAATAAAGAACAAGATTACATGAGTAAAGGGTACAACTAACAAGTGTTACTGAAATGGCTGGAATAGAATTTTTGGATTCAGACTTCGACTATGATTCGTAAAAACTAGGTAGATGGCAGGTTTGAAGATCGTTTCAATCCCGAAATACCGCAGGCGACAATTTGTTCCAGAGATTGGTTGCGCGAGGAAAAAAAATTTCAATTACCCTATAACTTACCCATGTTACCCCAAACTGACTTATTGCACAGACTATAACCCCTTAGCATATTTACATCAAGAAAAGGGAATTGAAGGAATTACGCCTGCGTACTATGAAGCCTTTAGAAAATGCGTCGTAGTTAACATGGTGTTTTTTCGAAGTTTCCCTTCTGCCGTGTCTGACGTTTGTCTGTTATATATATATATATATATATATATATATATATAATAATTTGTAGACACTGTACAGTACTTATTTTATACTTATACTTATTATATATATATATATATATAACATAAAGGTATACATAAATACTTACTTTCGTCAGCTGACTCGCAGCATACCCAGCCCTGTGTACGTCGGCTGCACACAAGTATACAAGTTAAACACACACATTACTAAAAAAGTGAAAGGTGCGCAAGATAGGTTGCGCACAAAAAACGTAACGCTGTCATTCGATCACTATTCTTTGTCTAATTTATTTAGGATAATAATTTTGAAAGCTCACGGTAGGGATGAGGGTAGTGTTTAATCGTCATCAAACCTATTTGATTTTCAATTGTTATTTTCATATACCTTAGAATCGATAGTTGCATGGTTATGCTGTATGATCGATTATAATACAAAACAAACAGTCTTTTCTATTTAATAAAAAAATAATAATATCACTATAAACGCTCACAGAAATAAAATGATCATTTCATTTAGAAGTAAGAATTTTCTTTAATCATCCGCGGTTACATTTTCATGGGAATTTTGCAATAAATTCGGTATTTTCTTAGTTGTAAATGGTGGAGATATGTTATGTTTGGCTACATGGCCTAACAAATAATAATAAAACTTAAGAACCTATTTAATAAACGTAGGTAAGTACTTGGTATAATTATAAAAAAAAAAACAAACAAACCTTTGACACGAGCCCAAATCTGTTTGATGGCAGTGTAATGACAATGATACGGTAACAGTCTAAAGATTACACCTACGTATGTTTTACTTATATTGTTTTACGAAATTTAATACTCACTATAAATACGATGATTTTCGATAGTCTGGTTGTTCATAATGCGTGGTACTTCACTAAGTGGGCGGTACCCATCAATGAAGTATGATATTATGTGTTGTAAATTTTACCGAAAACAAATACAAAACTTTATAGGCGTGAGCTGTCAAAATTATCATCCTAAATTAGACAAAGTATAAATTTTACTCTTCATATTTTTTTCATACCGGGCGCATTGTATGAAAATCGATTCTTAAAGAGTAAACTCCAAAAAACATGTTTTGTATGAATACAAACTTTTAATTAAATGTTATATATATATAATGATAAAATAATTAATAAACGGTTATATGTCTTCTGAGATGAAGTAAGTAACATCTGATCAATCACACAATCACTTACCTACCCTTCTCTCTCCCAGTATCCCTTGAAATCGTACTCCAGAGTGTCTATAAACCCCAAAAATTTAAAGCTAACCAACAAAAAGCGCGAGATGCAATATCTCGGCCAGCACAAGTGTTTGTATACTCTTGGACTAGCACTAACCAGTGCTACCAACCATACGATTTAATCGTATTATAACGACCTTTTTGGAGCTGGTATGATGTGCGATCGTGTATTTGAAATCGTACGCAAAATATACGATCTTTCCAACCTTCTTTGAAACTTCATAACAAAATAGAATAATCTTCCAAACTAATTCAATGGATCAGATTTGACTTTACCGGTTGACCAATTTTGGAGTGAGTTAACCTTATGCCAAGATTATAATGGTGCACGCACGTCCCGCAGCCTGGCATGCAGCCCGGCACGCAGCCTGGCACGCAGCCTGCGCACTTACTTATTCACGCAAGCAAGCACAAACAGCTTGTTCACATACTTGTGCCCGTGCTTGTGCTTGTTGAATGACGGTTTGAACGCGTGCGTGTAAATGCACCATAAGGAGCATTACAATGCCCTGACACTTTGTGCATTCCCCATTCTAATGATAAGGAAAATTCGTAATAAACTTATGGCAGAAACAGTGAATAAGACTATGTTGGTGTTTTTCAAATTAATTTGAGTATATGTATGTACAAAAGAATAAATATATTACTTCTACGTGGACTGCTGTGCTCAATAACTTTGGTAATGACTAATATTCAAATAATACTTGTTACAAAAAGACTTTCTGGGCCAGATCCTACAAAAGAAGTTGGCATTGTGCAATGATCTATGGCAAATATAAACTTCTTAATTGAATTTAGTTGGCAATTTAGTTGGCAAATTAGTGTCCAGATTCTTTTAATCAAAGTCCAGAAAATCCTTGTTCATATCTAAATAAATACATATTATTATATTAATTCCAAATACTTTATATTGTACCATATATATTAAATATTGATTTATTGTTACAATAATATTTCGTTCATGAATAATTTACTATTGTTTTATTAAAATTACAATGCGTACTATTTGTTTGCTAGATTTTATGGCAAAATACCATTTTTCTTGAATGCTACGATCTCCTAAAAAATAAAGTTAAGTACCTTACTCACCATCAATCCTCACGTACGTCCCGCCAAGGTCACGCACGATGCACGATGAAAAACGATCGTGAATAGTCTTGACGTACGTCATAATTATTATTAATTGCTTGCTGGACTTGCACGACCCGTTTTGCTTCCAGCGAGCACCCCCACCACCGCGACATCGTGCGGGTGGACCGTGAATAACGCGGACGTACCGCGTACGTCAAAGCGTCGTGGGTCGTGCATGCTTGATCATGTATATTGCCAATTTGTGGGGAATGCCCAAAAATGCGGGGAATTTCAAACCGATTGGGGAATTTATGGGGAGAACATCAATGCGAGGAAAATGCGGGGAATCGGGAATTTTTAGCCTTATTAATTACATTACGACTTTAGGTTTTATCTCCCCAAACTGTGGAATTTGACTATTATTTTGGGGTAATTTAAGAGTATGGTATTGGCAACGCTGGATACAGCACCGTGGCCTTGAGCGGACGTACAGCCGCGCACGATGCGTGTGTATGCTACGTCGGGCACCGCGTCCATGGCGGGACGTACGTCAGGCACGAAGGTGAGTAGGGCCTTTTAATCTACAGTCAAAGAGTATATATTACTCTTTGACTGTAGACAGTATACTGTCTACAGCTCAGGTCTACAGTGTTGATTTTATTTTAATCATCATTGACAGGTTGACACAGTTTTAAGTAAAACAATGTAATAAATAACGATAAGTAATAAACAACATGTAAAATGAATTAAAATCATGATAACATTGTTTCTATCTGCTTGAAAACTATTTTTACACAATGGAAGAAGAAATTAGATGTTTTGTTTGTAAGGAATTCTACAGAGAACCTGTACTTCTACCTTGCGGTCATGCACTTTGCAGAGTATGTGCAGTAAACTTACAGACCCCCGTACATGAAACAGATAATTCAGCGACTTCTAATGACTACCAAGAGGCAGACAAAGCTTCGGTCTCTAGCGAAACAGACAGCGGAGTAGTATGTGGATCAAGGCCGAATAGTTACGCCGGAACTCCGGCTGTGCCCGCGTATTCCAGTGCAGCCTTCACAATAACATGTCCATCGTGCAGTAAATTTGTGTATTTGGACGACAATGGAGCTGAAGGTCTACCACCATTCCGCGTTATGCGAACTATTGTGGAACGATTCGGGGGTGTCTCTGGCGCGCCACCAGCTGAGGAAGCTTGTCAAATGTGTGAAGGGGAGCGTCGTGCAGCTGTAGTCCGATGCGAGCAGTGCTCAGTACGCTACTGTGCTGGATGCCGTGATGCCTGGCACCCCACTCGTGGTCCACTGGCACAACACGAACTAAGAGCTCTGGGCACTACATGTACAGATCATGGATCACCACCTGTTCTCTACTGTAATACATGTTTAGTACCAATTTGCCAACGCTGTCTTGCTGAAAGACATTCTACGCATGAGACCCAAGCATTGTCTGCAGCTGCTAGAGCTCATAAGGTATCTATTTACATATTACATTACATATATATATATATATACATTTTGCCAACTATAGTACCACTCACATAATACAGTACCCCGTATTATGTGAGTGGTACTATAGCTTTTAATGAATTAAAAATTAAAAATCTATTTAATTATATAAATATATATATAGTTTATATTTAATTAAAAGTATATATTTCATAATAATTCTATTCCCTCCCACTTAAGTATATTTCAGCCAAAAGTAGAAAAATACAGCAATTCAAAGAAACACTTTAAATATAATATCTTATTTAAAAACCAAGTGTGTATGAAATTGAGGTAATTTAAAATTCTAAAATAAAATTTATTAACATTAGTAAATTATTTGTGTTGATTTTACTTTATATTTCTCATTCTCTCATAGGCTACTTTTCTGAAGTTTCACTTCTGCTGTGTGGGAATTGCACACACACTTTTTTTTATTCAGTTTTTAGTAACATAACCAAATAATACTTCAACTATAAGTACAATTATTGTTAGTTATAATGTAATTTAATATCCCATCAAAAACATAAATGTGAAAATGGGATCCAAGTTCAATATTAAGAATATAAGTGTAAATCGACTATGCCGCCAAAAGAATTGAGATCTAAATGATTGCCAAGTTCTGTAGATAGTCCTTAAGATTTAATATTATTAAAAATAAAAAAGGATGTGATAAAAATGCCGTTTTTTTAACAATAATATCTAAATGAATGTTTAAGCTGTATTTATGGAATTTGGGGTTCTAGTTAATCTAGGGAGTTTTAATAAATAACAAAAATTCAAGTATTTATATCAAATAGATTATGAGTTATTAAGCGGTCAAAAGTGGCTCCAAATGGTTAGTGTAATATAACACACGGCTGCTGCTTCGCCAGTTAATTTTTCTTGAATTTGGCTTGACACGCTGCCGCCTGTCTAGATACTTTAATTACATTATAATTATGATATTATAAGTAACAAACAAGTTACTAATGATTTAATGATTACAGACTGAACTATCACAGTCACTACAACATCTATCAGAACAAGCAAAAGCCATGACAGAGTATATACAACTAGTCAAGGGATCAGGTGACAAAATTAATGTAAGTTTTGGACAAATGTATGTTATTATATTAAAAGTGATTCATCACATGCATCCTAAGTTTCACACCTTAAGTACTAGTGCACACTTAATAATACAAATTTAATTGTGTAGGAATCATGTGAAGAGTTGGAAAAACAAATAGATCAAGCCTGTACTGAAGTTACCCGTGCCATAGACCGGAGACGTGATGACTTAATACGTGCTGCCCATAACACTAGAACACAGGCTATAACCAACATGCGCTCCCTTACGTCACATGCTGCCCAGAAATTACGAGAGGCAACAGCTTTATTGCATTTCTCAATTGAAGCTCTTAAAGAATCAGATCATGCAGCTTTCTTACAGGTAAAATATTTATATTATAAATTGAGTAACACAGTGGTATGATATCTTGTCCAAAGATATTAAGTTTAATGATGTTTAGTACGGGTTTGTTTAATATTGCAGTTCCACCGACAACTATATATGTTACTGAATGTCTGAAGCACAGTGTATTTTAAGTTACATATATACACTGTTAACCTCCACCGAGCTAGCTGGTGAATGGCCATTATGTATTGTATTCTTTTCATGACAATTTAGGTCATTCACCAGTGATCATGCTCAACGACAATTTCTTGTATATCTTCATTATTAGGTACGAAAATATGATGACATTTAAAAACATAGTAAGTTCAAACCCCTGTTCCTAACACAATTGGAGTTATAAAAAAAACTAGCAATGCATGTGCACATAATTTTTTATTGAAATCTAAATATCAACCTGCAAAAGAAAAAACCCTCCTCTTACTTGAGATCAATGGATATCTACTCTAAACCTAAGATGTTTTTATAGGCATAGATGCGTTGCCCGCATTCTATATTGGCAACATAAAAGTAAGGTAATGGCCCGGCTTTCTTTTTTAGTCTCTTACTCACTCGCGTTCTCTCCAGCGTCGCGGCTAGACGTAATTTAAAAATTAATTTTATATAAAAAGTTAAACCGACTTCAAAACCACAAATAGGCACTCAAAAGCGAAAAATAAATTAATATAATTATTATAAGCGCTACACGCACTCATCTATTGACGTCGGTGCCAGCTAAAGGACGTTGCTTTGGCAATAACATTAGTTTAAGCATGTTTGAAGTAGTGAGCTATAGTGATGTTTCGATGCGACGGTATGATTATATGACGGCGGTATATAACATAATTATATGACTTTGTTTATGAGTAGGTACCTACTCTCCAGACTCCGTCTCTCTCTCTCTCCGTCACAGCTACATATAGCTTTCAACAAATATTGCTGCTATATACAGTTTCTGTTCCTTACAAAAGATGTGAATTCCACTATCCCACTAATCCCACTAATATTATAAATGTGAAAGTTTGGATGGATGTATGTTTGTTATATTATATTCATACGGGATCGGGACTTACGCGGGGAAAACCGCGGGGCGCTGCTAGTGTATAATAATTGTTAAGAAATATATTTATATTTTTTTTATTTCAAGATTGATTATGTATTTTATTTATCATTTATTTACCTAGGTTAACCAAATAAAATTAAGTGTTCTATTTGCCGCACATTCCTCTCATTGATAGCGTCATAAGCGCTTTGACCAATGAGCGTACATTACCGGTAAGTCGTACGCACTGAAAGAGCTGCATAATAAGATGTACTGCTATACACCTTTAGTAAAGTTTTGCCACCGTGTGATTAAGCTATGTTCGTGTATGGCGTGTCTATAGTTAATATGTCATTGACTCTAAACCGAATCTGTATTCAGAACAGTAGTAGTTTTTAATTGTGCATTATGTTGTAATAAACTACAACTACAAGTGTGCAACACTTGACTGATTCCAATGCTGCTAGTAGTGTTTTCTATACTAAAAAGTTAATTCGTAATAATGTTTTTCTAGAACTCCCTGTATGCAGTTCATTGTTCACCATATTTCAGTTATATGAAGAAATTAAAGTTTGTACATGTACTTAACGGTTTATTCCTCGTGGTCTACCTACGTGGTTCACCTAGGTGAACCACAGTTAACATTTTGTACCCATGGTTTACCCAATAGGTAAACCAAGGGTAAATGTATTAAATGTAGTGCCCGTGGTTTCACTACATATTATAAAACAAAGTCCCCCGCCGCGTCTGTCTGTCTGTTCGCGATAAACTGAAAAACTACTGAACGGATTTTCATGCGGTTTTCACTAATAGACAGAGTGATTCATGCGGAAGGTTTAGGTGTATAATACCCGTGCGAAGCCGGGGCGGGTTGCTAGTATCTAATAAGTAATCCACGGGTATATTTATGAAATGTAGTGCCTATCGTTCACCTAATAGGTAAACTACGGGTAAATGTTTAAAATGTAGTGCCCTTGGTTCACCTATTATTATTGTACGTGCCTAGCCATTCTCGCCCATTTCTGGTTTTTTGTAGCGGCACTTTTGCTTTACAATTCACTGCTTACACTTATTTATTTAAACTTCCTGCAAATACATATGCATAAGGCGGATCTCATGCCGTAAGCATTTTCTACCAGTCAACCTTTGGGTGATGCAGAGATGTGTGTGGCAGGTGTGTATTTAAAAGTCATGAGATTAAAATACGAAGTGAATATGTTACATAAATAAGCCTGTTTATAATGTAATACATATAATATACTACATATACATAAAGTTATAACATATATACATACAAATAAAGAATAAAGACACTTGTGAAGCATTATTCCAATGATTCCTCCAATAAATCTCTGTAGAGCTTACGTACTTTAAACTTAAAAGAGAACCGGTTAGTGCACATCCTGATTTTTGTGGTAGCGCATTCCAAAGGTTTACAGCCTGGACAGCAAAGGAAGAATGTACCATACTAGAATCGTGAGAAGGACAAAGAAGGAGAAGATTATCAGAAGAGCGGAGATTCTTGGCATGTTTAGAGTAGAGATATTGGAAGTAAGATGTTAGATAAGTAGGTGAGTTAGGTGAGTGGAGAAGGGAGAACAACGTAGTCAGCGCCCTCAAACTGCGGCGTTGTCTTATAGGTAGCCATGACAATTGGGTACGATAAATAGATACATGATCGTACTTACGCAAGTTGAATATGAATCGAATGCAATTGTTGAGAAGTCGATTGGACTTGAAAATAAGGAACAACCTCCCAATTTTTTCAAGAAAGATGAATTTTCTTGAAAATTTGGAATTAAGCTCTACTTACCTTCCACTTCTAAATCTACCCTATGCCGATGCGATATGCCGACACTTAAATTATAAAAATTGATAAATTCATAAATTGAGCCATTTAACGAATGAAAAAATATATATAGCTTTTGATTAAAGATAGTTTTATGATTTGAAATACATACCCTTTTAAAACATCCCTTTTACCATAAAATTGAAAAAAAAAACAAGATTTTTATAAATGTTTAATTTGTTGTTTAGATAAATTAGTACAATTAAATCGTATACAACTTAAGAAAATTGTTTTAATTAGTTTTCATCCCCTAATCCCCTAACAACCCCTAATATATGATGCTTCATTAAAACATTTTTTTTTTGAGTTCATTATCTCAAAACATTTATTTGCAAATTTTCATCTCTTAAGACTACCTATGATAAGAAACAAAGAGTAAAAGTAAATTGTATTTATTATTAAGCTATGGAAGCTCCGCTGGAAGATGTTGGTCTCGCCGCGCGTTGAGATTGTGGGGGGGGGAGACGCCACATATATATAATACACACATACACATATCCACAAGACCCCTACACCAGGTGCCAATGATGAGAACACTATGATTGTATACGCATTTCTCTGCTCCAAAATCTAGCTGCTCCGAAATTAAACAAAATGCGTTTGATTTTTTGATATTTTCTCGGTTGTATTTTGGACTAGAGAGATCATAAGAAAACCATTTTGTAGAGAATTTTATAGCCTAAAAGCTCATGTAAGTTTCATATTTCTCAAACCCTTCATTTTATAAAGGTCCACGATAAAAGGGCTCAAGGGCGGTACTGATTTCATACTAATGCAAATTTTAGCAAGCCATATCACAGATGATTTTTGAGCAGTACAGTATATATATATATATATATCTTGAAGGCCTATTCGACTTTGAACATTTTTTTTTTCAAAAATAAGCATTTTAAACTGGTCAATCTTTTCTATCACATTTTTAATGTTAAAATAAAGTAGTTTGTAAATGTGTAACATTTCATTCCAATTAGGGTAGTAATGAGAAGGGTTACATTGTTGTTCTTTTTCGTAAAAAAAAAATCGAAGCTAACTTTATTTTAACCACCATAACTCCGTTACTTTTTATTAGAGACTAGCAACCCGCCCCGGCTTCGCACGGGTACAAATTATACACCTAAACCTTCCTCATGAAATCACTCTGTCTATTAGTGAAAACCGCATGAAAATCCGTTCAGTTGTTTTTCAGTTTATCGCGAACAGACAGACAGACGCGGCGGGGGACTTTGTTTTATAATATGTAGTGAAGATTTTTACAATATGATTTTTTTTCATCTGTGCTCAGCTACATGATATGATGATGATTCTAAACGCAAGAACCTCATAAAGTAATGAAAAGTAAACAGAAACACTATTCGTTCTTACAATTTTCGAGGGTTTCTTTCAATTTTATCAGGATCCCATCATCAGATTCTGACTTCCTTGACATGGGACCATCCTTGAGGTACCCTATCCAACAAAAAACAATAATCAAAATCGGTTCGGCCCGCCAGCCGCTCTGCCCCCGCTTTTTAAATCTCTGATATCTTCTAAGATATTCATTTTTATTATATGCTGCAAAGGGCAATTTTGATCTACGTGAAATGCACAATGTATCTAATGTATTTAATTGGATAAGGAATGATACTGTATTGTTTAAAATAGTTTGATAAATAACCCATAATTTTGTAATATGTAAAAGATAAAAATGGTTACTGTGGGTTATCCTTAGGCGATAAACATATACCATCGCGGACTTTTTTATTGACCTTTTTAAGATATACAATTCCGTAATACATTAATTTGATCTATCTCGTAAGGTTTAGCCAGCGTTTGCAATGTAAGCGCACAAAAATATGTTTGTCACGACATGACATTACAAATCTTTGAATTTCTCGACTTTTCTCTATAATAATATGCATGTATACTACATATAAACCTTCCTCTTGAATCACTCTATCCATTGGTAAAAATCGCATGAAAATCCGTTCAGTTGTTTTTTCGTTTATCGCGAACAGACAGACAGACGCGGCGGGGGACTTTGTTTTATAATATGTAGTGATGCGCCGAATATTCGTTTGGTATTCGGTATTCGGCGTATTCGGCATCTTTTCCACTATTTGTATTCGGCAAAATTATTCGGTTTTGTTGACGAATATATTCGGTTCAAGCAGTTCTATTTTTTTGGCTCATGTAGCCAAGGTGTAGAACTAAAAGACAAGACTTCTCATGTAAGATTTATGTTATATTATAAGTCAAAGAAAACATATATATTTCTTAACCTATGGCTAACCATAGGTTTAAGGTTTAAAATAAATGTTGACCATACTAATATGGTCAACATTTATTTTAAACTTTAAATCAACATTTATACGCGGCAAAACAATGTAATGGTAAACCGAATAATTCGGCCGAATATCCGGTTCGGTAAAGGTTAAACCGAATAATATTCGGTATTCGGTTATTCGGTGAAGCCACTATTCGGCGCATCTCTAGTTTTTATACTAGAGGCCTTTAGAAAAACGCATTTTAAAGCTCTTTTAATGTACTTTGAAAATGATCATGAGCACTTTCATCGTAAAATATACCGTTTTTTCGTAATTCAATGTTTTTTTCTATTAAATTTTATACAATAATTCTTTTAAAAAAACCGAGTTAAAAAAAAAATTCCATAAAAGCCTTATATTGTTTTCTCATGGATGCCATTGTCAGAACTGGACCAAATTGAAATGGGACCACATGGTGCTCACCAGCTTTCAAATAAAAAAAGAATCATCAAAATCGGTTCACCCAGTCGAAAGTTCCTGAGGTAACAAACATAAAAAAACAACCTCCTCCTTTTTTGAAGTCGGTTAAAAAAATAAAACCTACTTTCAATGAGCTAAGTATAATTGGGCCTACATTAAAAAATGAAAAACAAAATTCTTTGTTTTTTTATTAGCTATAATTTTGATTATTACAGTTTTTTTTATAAAATCAATAACTTTTGAGTTATTTGTGAAAAACCATTAAAAAACGTGGTTTTGTTTCGATAAAAATTGACGTTTTCGATCACGAATATCTCAAAACGTATTGATTTTTCGAAAAACTTCCAAAGAAAATTTTCGTTCAGAATTCATTCTTCTATTGATTCCTGAGTTTTTTTTAATTACCACCCCCTAGGGAGGTGGTATTCACCCCTAGCGAAAAAGCACACATTGGCATAGGGTAGATTTTACTTTTTGAGGTATTCCCTTCTTACTGTCAATATCTTTCTTTAAAAAATTGGGAGCCAAAAACCGTCATACGCTGGACTACTAGTTTGTTGAGCAGATCTGCATTCAAGTCGAGGTAGCACACATCACCATAGTCGATAACTGGGAAAACTTAAGTCTGCACAAGCATCGTCTTTGTCTTGACTATGAGAAAATCGGTTCGGACAAACTGCTGGCGTCGGCTTATGGCTTCGAGAAACCTCCAGATCCTATCAGGAGTGATTGTTTGTATTTCCTGGGGTTGTATGCTGTGCAACCATAGGTTAATACTTCGGTGCCGCGTAAGTGGGCCAAAAGAGCATAGAATATGCATTGCAGTTTCTTCTCCCTCTTGACAGAATCTGCATATTGTGTTCTCGCCCAACTTTAGGTTGAACATATGTTTGTTTAGTTTCCAGTATGCGGAAAGGACTGTTGTTACTGCACAGGGTTTGTGTCTTTTGACCTCTAGAAGTTCTTTTGATACTTTGTTATCATAGCCCTTTATTAAGTACGATATAATTATCACTTTCAATTAGTAATTTTGGTCAACGTACGTTAATAACAATATCATTTAATATTATTATACGGATATATCGAATTACCGATAGGACACCTGGGTGGACCACGGGTACAAAATGTTAACCGTGGACCAGCTAGGTGAACCACGTAGGTAGACCACGGGTAATAAACCGTACTTAAACATGTATTCCATAAAAATGTTGGTAAGGCAGTATGAAGCCTCAACTGGTATTTAGGTACCCAATTTGCTGGGTGACCTGCTCCCTGACCAACAGCGTAAAAGGAAATCATGTTTTCGAAAAAACGTTAGAAGTTTACTAGAAATATAATAATTAGGAATAATTAAAGCTATTCGTTCCAGTATAAGTTGAACTGCCATTGTATAAGGACTGGACGTCTATAGCTTTTAAATGTAAAACACATATTGTTTAGCTTTCGCCACTTGTACATGTAAACTATAAGTATTCCAAATTTCACATTTCTTCGTGCGCGAAGTTTGCTTAAAAAGGGTGCAAAGAAATCTCCTTTAACCTGTACTACCTGTGTTCTGTTCTTCTTCAGCCTAAAAAATAAAAATATAATAGAAAAGTAAAAAGCGTCGATTTTATAGGCAGAATAAATCGTGATCAATAAGAACCTAAAAGACCTGTTCTTGCTTAATGCTTAATAAAACTGCAGTATGTTCTTATTGTTGTATATTATAGTACCTGGGAGACCGGTAGCTTTTTGTAAAATCGTCATTTTCTTTTGTTATTTTTTTTATTTTAAATTGCGTTTTTACAGGAAATACAACTATGCAGTTGAACTTAAAATGCAAAACTGTATCTGTATACAAAATTTGATCAAAATCGTTAGAGCCGTTTCCGAGATACCCGAAATATAAATATGTACATACATAAATAAATACATACAAGACTATCGATTCCGTATCGAGTACAGCATTATTATTTGTGCCGACCCAGTTTTAATGCTATCAGCTATCAGCCTACTATTACACATTGATAAAGTTTTTTATCTGATATAAATTCTGTATTTTCTTTCAAATAAAAATATGAATGAGTCACTATGTATTTACTTACAAAACATATTTTATCAATCACAAGTATATCTACCTATGTATATAGTCCATATAAATCACCAGTTAGTTGAAATAATAGTAATTTCGTTTATATCGAAATTCGTTTATTATAGCCATGTAGAAGATTTAGAATTACGTTTCCCTTTATTAACTTATCATTAGTATTCATTCGTCCACTCAACACGACTAAACCACTGTTTTTAACTGTTATTACTATATCCTCCTCTAAACCACACTGCTGCTCCCCCTTGTTAACATCCATAGCAAACTCTCGCCAACATTAAACCATTACCAGTACGCTATACCAAGTCCAGTAATTCAAACAAAAATAAGGCTATTGTATTTTGTTGGTTGAATGTTCTTGAAAGTATACAAATAAAAATCTAAACAGTATACAAGTATGAATCTTTATAAAATGCTTATCAGAGTAAACTGTTGTGTTGTTGGAATTCAATAATATTTATTTAATCTACTTCTAACTATGTAGTTAACAGGGGCGTAGCGACCGCCGTATTAGCATTTTTGTTTCTTTTGTAAGAAATCTTTACCCTTCATTTGGGTCCCCAACTAATTTTGATACAGGGCCCCTCCAAGGCACGCTACGCCACTGGTAGTTAAACAATACGTCACAAGATATATGTGTATCTTGTGATGTAGCTATTGTTATGAATGTAATACAAACATGGTATGTTATGTCAGGTGGGCAACATACTGTCGGCCCGTGCTCAAGAAACCGCATCAAGCCTTTGCTCATCGCTGGATTCGCCGCCCACAGCTCCTGCGCTAACTCTCGATATTGAACCAGTCATACGTACTGTCAGGAGTATGAATTTCATTGAATGCATACGTAAGTTCTTAAGCGGAAGTTTGTCTAAGTTTGCTCCAACCTTTTAGAAAACCGATCAGACATGCAATGTTTAACTAGTATATTTTTAATGTATTAAATAATTCGTTTTTTCCTAATCTATTTTGCTTCCTTGGAAAATGCAGCCGCAGAGAGTCAAATGCAATCATCAGGTAAATTAAAAAGATTTCTTGGGCTCTTATATTGCGTGTAAGAATATAATAGTCGGTAAAACTATAAATTTGGCCAAGTGTGACAACATCGGGACAACACATTTAATGAATGCTATATTTCGATATTTTTTTCAAAACAGTAAGATTACCCTTACCAGAAATTGACTAGATAGGGATTATATGGTTTTTTTTCAGTCTCTTTACAGACAACTTCCGTTAATCAAAAAAATTAAAAATAAAACAGTTCCAGTTAAAAGAATTATTATACCGTTTCTTTAGTCCTTTCCCAAAAAGTCTTAAATAGTAACTATTATCTTGTGACTGCAAACACCAATCAGATCCAGATAACCAAACTGATAACTGTCATTTGGTATCATTGTATTAACAACATATTATATACCGTCAGTTTATCGGTTAGTGACGTAACCAAACTCATGTGGCAGATGCGAGTGTTGTAACGGGAAGTTTCAAAAGTAACTTCACTGTTTTTTTTTCAAATAGGTTTTTTTTAAATAGATTTTTATATTTTGTGTT